>JAPFFP010000046.1:13774067-13796893 GCA_026153255.1 Solanum medicagineum
TCTGCTTAAAATAATTTCCTCATTAGTGCAACTAGTCAACCTCGAGTATGAGGCTCAAGTTCTAACAACAAAAGAAAGTTAAGGTGGCGTTACTGTATCCTTCTTAAATCTACAAGTTCAATGACATCCATTATCTATAGCACTTAAAATTAATTTCTACCACAACTAGTTACAGTAAGAAGTAAAGTGCTTAACATCATAGTATAAAACATCTAGCACTACAGGTTCCTAATGCTTCACGCGAAACGATGAAACTTGGTGCCTAACTTCTAAAGTTTCTATTACATGCATCTATATAATTGATAATAACAATAATATCTGTAACTCTCTAATGCTTTAACAATAATAAACTCACCTGAAGCTGTCAACTTTCTCTTCTCTCGAGTTGGTTGCTTTTGAAGCCGCACAACTATATTTAATCTCGTTCAACCCTAATCTCCTTATTAAACTAGATATCGAAATTTAATTTAGTCTCCTAGTCAAATTAAATATCTAAATTTTATCCCTACATTAAATGGTCATAGTCATTGAATGGTCCAAAATACCCATTTAAATATTTTAAGATAAATCTTGTAGGAATTCAAGAGCACTACTTCTCAAAATGAGCTAACGGGTCATTACAAAGTATTGGGTTAAAAAATTGGGAAGAAAGTTGTTCACAAGTAATGGAATAGTTCTAGTTCCTCCCTTCAATTTTTCTTATTTAATTTGAATTTTACACGTTCATTAAAAATAATATTCTTCGTGTTTTATTTTATATGATATTATTTGATTTGATATGTTGTTGAAAAAAACTTTTCAAATTTGTGGTATAAAATTATCTATAAATAATTCATTTCGTTAAGGGTAAAAAGTAAATTTTAAAATAAGTCATTTCTAATTTTAGTAAAGTATCATTCTTTTTTAGATGAACGAAAAAAAATATAAAATGAGACGGAAAGAGCGTATTTTATTAGTACAATATATTTGAATTTTGAAAAAACAAAAACTAATATTAAGAATGTTGATATGCTAACGAAAAAGTTAAAAAGAAAAAAAATTGAGGGAATATACGCTAAAAATGGTCCAAATGTCCCCCACTTATCTTTTTGTTCTTTCTAAAAGCTTTATGCATGGAGAATTGTATTTCCCATTTCCAAGAAAATACAAAATATAACTCAAGCAACAACACTGGAACAATTATCCATTCCTCTACAAAATTAAATTAGTAATAATTACATAAAAACATGTACATTTTGAATTTGGATAATAACAATAATAGTTAGAAATCAAACATCTTTCTTCATTTTCTTAGCCTCTCAATTAATCGAACATCTGGTGAGAATTCAAAATCAAAATCTCTTTGGAGAACATAAACATGCCTGCACATAGAAAATGAACAAAAAGGTCAAAAATAAAATACGTGATTTTGGAAAAGAGGGAAAAAGATTCATACATTGAAGCAACGCCTCCTTCTCTGATGTCTCTTCAATACTTTATTCAATTTAGCAGCCATTTGTGTATGTGAAAGTATTTCCCCAGCTGGTGATCCAGAGAGCACGTGGCTTCTTTCAATTGGAGGAGACCACAAGCCACTCTTTGTGTAATCAAAATCAAACTCAGTTAAATCAGAGAATTTAAAGAGGAGTCTCTCTGAGACTGACTTAGAAACCAATTGAATTTTCAAAGGAGAAGAAATATGTTGATAGGAAGATGGAGAAGAGGAAGATGAGATTTCAGATATGGTGGGCATATTGGAAAAGCAAAGAAAAAGGTGAAGGGGGTGGAGAAATTAAAAGATTTTTAGAGAAGAATATAAAAAGGAATGCATGATAAGGACGTGTATGGATGTATTGTATGCAATAATGGAGAAGGAAAAAGAGAAAGTCGACGTGGGTAGCATCATTTCTAAATTGAGACGCATATTTATTATGCTGTCACTTATGAAAACGATTATATAAAATATATATTCATTTCATCGAATTATGAAATTTTAGATATTTTTAAATAAAAAATTATGTACATAACTAAAAATGGTGAAAATCTTTATATGAATAACTTAACTAAAATTGAATATCATAATTCGAAAACCTGCATAATTTCTGCCAAAATTTGTATTGAAAATATCTAATTAGAAAATTTTATCATGCATTCAATATGTTAAAACGGAACAAATAATAATTTGAGTGTAAGTGAAATTTTGTGACGTGTTTGAGGACTACTATAAAGTCAAATTCTATCTTATTAGTTTCGAATTTTGGGATAGAGATGTCAGAAGTTAATCTTAATTGAAGTTTTAATTTAATTTTTTACATATATTTAATAAACTTTTTAATATATATACAATTGAATTTGACTAATAAGTCCAATATAACCTTCTAACTTTGAGCTTTCTTGGTTGTTGGGGGTTAACTAGTTAAAGTCATACTGTTGATCTTTATTTATCTCTAATTAATTTGACATATAAATTAAGAAGTAATAAATATTTGAGGGTAATTTTATTAAATTATTTTTTAAATATAATAAGTATAATATCTTAAAAAATACAATATAAAAATAATAATAATTAATGATTATGATACATTAAGAACTATGTATAAATTACCTTTTAATTTTATAAATAGAACAAATATTGTTAAATAATTCAAAATAGTAAAAATGGAGAAAGAGAATATATTTTTGCTAATGAGTTTTTGGAAAGGTTAATGTGTTAGAATAGGTAAAAATTACATATTGCTCGGGAAATGGACCAGCATTTAACTATACGTTTATATGAATTTAGATAATATTTTTTTTTTCTAATTAGTTTTTGAGATTGATTTATGTCCAACATCATGTAGAGTCCTATAAAATTTTGATGTCTATACTGTTGACATTCAGTTTCCTCAGCAGACAGCTGGTCGACATGCCTGTTTAAGTAGCTTGAGCGTCTATTCGTAATTTTTTATGGTTCTTTCGTTGTAAATTTTTTATTTTATTTTTGAGGGTACATCCGTGATTTTCAATGGTTCTTCTCTCGTAATTTATTTGTCTTAACTTAATCGATGGCTGCATCTTTGATGCAGTGCTAGTACATCTGAGACTTCTTAATTGGCTAGTTGTAAATAGCCCCAGGGCTATGGAACAAAGGTTTATCTCGGACCTAGACCGAGGGTTAAAAAATATTGGTAATCGTGATAATTAGAGCTGCCCAAGCAAGTAGTAACTTGACATGACTATTTGAGCAGCTTGAGGGTATATCCATAATTTTTTTATGGTTCTTCCGTTGTAATTCGATAGCAGGTGGACATGCCTGCTTGAGCGGATTGAGGGTATATTCATAATTTTTTATGGTTATTCCATTGTAATTTGTTTGTTTTATTTTTAGTGTTAAAAAATGCTACTAATCATGATAATTAGAGGTGCTCAAGCAGGCAACAGACCTACATGCCTGCTTGAGTAGCTTGAGAATATATCCGTAATTTTAAAATGCTAAAATGCTACTAATCGTGATAATTAAAACTACTCAAGTAGGCAGCAGGTCGACATGCCTGCTTGATCAGCTTGAGGGTATTCTTCTGTTGTAATTTGTTTGTCTTATTTTTAGTGTTAACAAATGTTGATAATTGATAATTAATAACTTAAAATATTTCTAAAAAACAAGTTACGTCACAATATTCAAATTCTATCTATATCGCTTAAATTTAAAAAAAAAATAGGAATTGGGTCCGCGATAACGCGATCGCGGATGTCTAGTTCCTATACACGTCACGTTTACTCCTTTGTTGAGGTGTTTTTATAAATTATTTTTCAAGTTTAGATAATATTTTCTTATGAACTGGCTTTTGAGATTAATGTCCAAACATCTTTGCATATTCCTATATACACGTCGCGTTTACTCCTTTGTGGACGCGTTTTTATAAATTATTTTTCTTCTCGAAGTTGATTCCTAGGACTTTATTATTTATTAAAAAGTAGTTCTTAATTCCTTCTCTCCCAGATACTAATAAAAGGGATATACAAGTCCAAAGAAGAAAAATAATCATATTATATATATGCTGTAATTGTTCTTTGTTTCTTGTTAAATAAACATAATATTTATTTATCATCCGCACGATTGAACTTGATGTTTATCAGCTGCCTGTATATGTACATGTAACACATAGTTATGACAAATTAAACCCCCTATATATTAGGAATTGTATATCAGCCCAAAGGTCCTCATAAATAACCTTTCACCCAACACAGGCATATATCTACAATTTGTGCCAAGAACATCTGCTCTTTTTCCTCATTGCTATATATATCATAGTTTCCTATGCATGTTTATAAAGCAGACTCACATGGGAGTTAACAATAGACTAAAATGACTGTACAATACTATATATAAATAATTAATGCACACTCATTTCAGGCTGGCACATACAAGATTTGCAAGTTTTCTAGTCTACCTTAAGATCTGGATCCTAATTGTCCTA
Source organism: Solanum medicagineum (assembly GCA_026153255.1). Lineage (NCBI taxonomy): Eukaryota > Viridiplantae > Streptophyta > Magnoliopsida > Solanales > Solanaceae > Solanum > Solanum medicagineum. Next base: position 13,778,504 of record JAPFFP010000046.1, read on the forward strand.
TTTCTATGTGCAAGTGGCTTGGAGTTTCTTGTCTTTTGTAATTGATCGTTAGATATGGCTATAATATAGCTATTAGATCAATTCCAACAGATACCACAAAAAATCTCAGAACCTAGAAATTTGAAAAAATCCTAAAAAGACGCATCACAAGTCAAAATTCATACAATAAATTTTAAATTATATATAGTTAATTAAATAAAATCAGAAACAACAATAGAAGATACTAATAATAAGAAATGAGTTGCAATAGCCCAGCCCATTAAGATTTATTTATTTATATATCCAGAATCTTTTTTATGTTTTGTCGATGTGAAATTTCTCATCTAAAGATGAGTTATTGCATGAGTCTCCACTACAATAAAAGAGATATTTAGTAATAGAATGTTGATTATAGTATTTATTATTATCACTAAATATAAAACGACAAGAGGGGATTATGTGCCATTTAATGTACGTATTGCTGAGACAAAAAATAAAAGATATTTTGCAGAGACAAGATCATAGTATGACACTTTTTGTAAACTGACCAAGACTGATTGTGATCCAGTGCTATTAAATATTGATGCGACAACAAATAAATTTAAGTTATAGGTGTCATCTACCAAAACCAATTTGAGTTAGAATTAACAGCAGCTTTGGATTGATTTTTAGCTTTTTAATTATAAGTTAAGGAAATCTTAACTTATGATTTTTTTAGTTTTAAATTAAAATTAAATATTTATAAATATCTTTTTAATTTAGATAAATATTTAAAAAGCACTTAAAAATTTAAAAATAGTTAAAATAAATTAATTTAAACAAACTCTAAGCGGTAAGTATATAGATTTGGTTCGTTTTGTCATGACAAGAAAATGACAAACATCAACATACTATCTAGAAACTTTTCCTTGTTTTTTCATCTCCTAAAACTTATTAGAAACCTTATTTATTTTTTGTCCAGACACTAAATTTAGTAAAATTACGTTCATTCCACTTTCTTATTGGGTCCTCTATTTTGGACTTTTGCGAAAAAGTCTCCGTCTTAGGAATTTTGATTGAAAAAAATAAGCTTTATGGTTCGTCACAAGAATTGACGTGAGTACTAATACTTAAGTGAAAGCATAATTTTCTCATATTCATCATTGGTTTCCACCAAAGTTTTACCTTATAAATATAAGGTGAAAAAATATCATAGTATGCAATTATTAGGAGCTTATATATGATCTTTATTAGAGTAAATTCCATAACCTTTAGTTAATGACAAGATAGAATAAAATATGAGCATAAATTAGACAGGTGACAAGAATAGTTTAGTATGATAACCAACTACACATATGGATAAAATTATTTTGAACTTTGCGAAAATATAACAAATTGAGTTTTCCTGAGGGTCATGTGAAAGGACAAAATTGGGCTTACTCATATGGATTGGTTCGGATTCACTGATGAGCCCAATTGAACTTGGATTTACACGCGAAGCCCAAACTTGACAACAGCCTATTCTGATGGCCCAACATTCTCTGCTTCATAAGTTTTTTTGAAATAATTAGCAGGAACTAGACAATTTAGATTTAAACCCTGATTGATGTAAGGGATTAACTAGTTGTTTCCATCTTGTCAATGGACTTCACAATTCTTTTTGAAAAGGAATATAATAATAAACTTAAATGGGGTGAATAAAAATTTTGAGGGATCCAGGTGCAAAATACTTTTTTCTTCCGTTACAAAAACTTATCTAAATATTAATTAATTTAAAATGTTTAAAAATATGAAACAATTAAAATTCACCATTTTACTTTCAATTTTCAAAAAATGTTTAGTAGAGAATTAAACGCGCATCACAAAATGAGGGATCCAAAATCACACCACCCTCTTTAAAAGACAAAACTACCCCCATATCTTTACCAGAACTAGCCAACATCCCATTGCCTTCGGTGGTCCGTTTTGTCTTTTAAAATTTCTACTTTCGAAAAAGTGATACTTCCTTTTCACTTCTATATTTGCTCTTTAGAATTAGAATCCACTGCCTAGAAAACATACGTCTCCCCATTTTCCCTCTCCACCAAAAGAGTCGAAAAAGTTAAAAAAGCAAACACACACACACACAAAAAAAAGGGCAAGAAATTTAAAGAAAGATTTATTTACTAGGAGTGAAGGGGAAAGCAATAGTTTTCTTCACATTTTTTGTCAATTGGAAATTTGTTGAGAGTAATGGCTGGGTACAGAGCTGAAGAGGACTATGACTACCTATTCAAGGTGGTACTAATTGGTGATTCAGGTGTTGGCAAGTCCAATTTGCTTTCAAGATTCACTAGAAATGAGTTTAGTCTTGAGTCCAAGTCTACAATTGGTGTTGAGTTTGCTACTAAAAGCTTAACTGTTGATAGTAAAGTCATCAAGGCACAAATTTGGGACACTGCTGGTCAAGAAAGGTACAATTTTTCACAACCCCATTTCTCTTTTTTGTTGATCTGAGCACCCTTTGCTTATTCAAGGGAAGATTTGTGTTGTTTTGGTGAGTGGTTCTTCTCTGATCTGGTGTATTTTGGGCATTTCTAGTGAGTATGTGTTTTTAGATTTTGGAATGAAATGCACTTTTTGTTTCAAGAATTGCAAAGCCCTGATCTGAATTTGCACAATGTGAGTATTATATGCTATCTCTGTGTGGTGTTTTACTGGATTACATGTTAGGGTTTAAGTTACTAAGGGAATTTGAGATGTAGCTTCTAATAGATCTGATGGGTATTGGTTTCTTGATCTGGGGTACTGGTGCTTTTTTGTTTTTGATTTTTTGCTTTGGATTTGAGCTTCTATTAGATCTTTCATACATTGTTGTTTTAGTCTCAATTGGCTTTCTTTTTAAGGTAAGATGTGCTTGCAATTGTTGGATACTGTGACTATTGCCAAAGGAAGCCCCAAAGTTACCATCTTTGCGATAATTTCTTCTATGCCTCATTTAATTAAGTACACTTGCAAATGATACAAACTTTTTTGCTTTAGAAGATTGTGCTGTGCTGTTAATTTTGTTTTAAATTGTAGTTTCTGTATTGGTAATGACAAAAGGATTGAACATTTGTAGACCAGTTGACAAGCCATGTTCTACAGTGGAGTTCTATGGGAAGATGAAATTGTTTAAGTCTCTCAGTCCCATTTTCTAGGATGCCATAAATCATAATTCTTCCATGGTCAAACAATTTTTTCCTTTGACTAAAATTAAAAGGAATTATCTAAAAGTCCTTACCATAGTCATGTGAATAGTAAATTCTACTTTTAAAAAACCAAAGGGTTGGTGTCCAAATTCCAACTGAAAAATTGTTGAGTGATGCCACAAACTATTTTATTACAGATTATTAGATGAGGCATCGGACCAATGAATTTGAAGGCAGCTGGTGGTTGTTTTGATATTGTGGTTATGCACAATAGTTCTTTGGTAGTGACTAGCAATGAAAATATAAACAATTTCGTTTCTAGGAACCTGTGGCAGTGTTCGCTAAAGTGTGTGCAGCAGCATGCTTCATTGGCATGTCAAAGTGTGGTAACAAATTCTGAAGGGAACTTGATTGCATCTTTATTTTTGCGGTAGTAGTTGAACAATTAAAGTGACATATCTGGTGCATGTGCTTTGTGTGTCTGGGAGAAATGCATTTGTTTATGCTACTTGTAGTTTTTTTTTTTTTTGAAATAAAATTATCTTGCACTAGAAAATGAACATGTTGGTGATATATGATTTCTGTTGACATTAACTCTGGGGATCTTCTATTTTTGCTAGTATGGAAGTCAAAAATGCAAATGTGTCCACAATAGATGATTAAATCCTAATGTGAATGTGGACCAAACGAACCAAACCGACAGAAATTTCTATTTATTTCGTTTGGTGAGCTTTGGCTCTTCATGTTCATTAATTCTCTCTTTTGGTAATTGAAATTAGTGTAATTACTAAGGTAGTAATGACTAGCCTAATAATTATACATCTTAGTAATTACTATGACATATTTGTTTGCCACAATATAATTACATTGTATTTACAAGTATGTGTTTGGTTTGACAAGAGTAATTACAAGGTTTTATTGCACTCACACACGCTTTCACACACGCGCGCACACACATATACATATGGATTATTCCAATTTTCGCAGTATTTTGTGTTGGAGAGAAATAAAAGAATTTGTATGCAATGACCAAATTCTTTTTGGATGTTCTAAAGCTGAAAGTATTTTCGAAATTACTTAGCTAAAAGTATTTTCGAAATTACTTATTTGGCCAATTAAACATGTTAAATTCTTGTTGAACAATTTTAGTATTTGAATAATATAAAAATAAAATTAATGATAACAATTTTAATAATGGTTATGACACTTGTTAATCTAATATAATTTTGACCTTTAATTATGTTTTGAAGAGTTGGTCTTTAATTTTGGTTGACGTTCTTATTAGGAATCATTAAAAAAAATAAAAAAAGTTAAACAACAACAACATACCCAGTGGAATCCCACAAGAAATAAAAAAGTCTAACAATACTAAAAAAATACAAATATTTATTGATAATATAAATATAAGAAACGAAACATAACTGAATTTATTATTTTTTGAAAAAAGAAATAACATCAACAATTTTTTCTTTTAAACATCTAGAACTACCTATCATGATGCCTCAACTCCCACAGTTTAAGCGTCACCTAACAATTAAGGTCTTTTACTTTGTGAAATCATAAATATATAGTTTAACTGATCTCCTAGAAAATATAAAACTTCAATAAATGAAAGGACAAATATGGAAAAAGTTTCAAACATTCTTCTTAGACTTTGCACATTTCAACTATTTTGAACATAGAAAAAAGCCTCAAAAATTCAATTAATTTGAGACGAAGGGAGTATTCATCTTTCAAGAGTTCAATCTCCCGACGGTATGGACCCGTCTTCAAAGTGCAACTTGCTTAGTTTCATTCATCTGGAGAAGATATGATAGAGTTTACTAATGTAAAGAATTTTTGTAGGAGCATGATAGACAAGTGATATCTGTAAGGAAAGATGATTGAGTGAATTTAAAGGCTAAGAAGTCGATAAAGTTTGTTTGGAGATTCAAGAGTTGCATTGATTAGTTTGAATCATTATATTGGTTTTAAAAAAAATACTCAAAAGGAATTTTTTTCCTAATAGGTTGTCAGCTATTAAGTGAATCTATACTAACATTTCAATTTTTGAGGAAATGGAATGTTAGTGTAGATTCACTTAATAGCTGACAACCTATTAAAAAAAGAGTACTTAATATTGACATTTTGAGTATTTTTTATTGAATCAATGTGACGATCCGACTACTCAGTGCAACTCTTGAATCTCTCAACAAATCTTTTCGATTTCTTAGCCCTTAAATATACTCAATCCCCTTTCTTTTTAACATCACTTGTCCATCATCCTTCTATAAAAACTCAAAACTCTTTACATTAGTAAATCCTACCATGTCTTTCCAATGGATGAAAATGAGCATGTTGCGTGTCAGAGACTGTTCTATACTCCTTGTGGAGATTGAACTCTTGAAGGGTGAGGACCTTGATCTTTTTTTTTTTTAATGACAAGCGAAACCCGTAACCGCTACTCTTTGGGTGCGTAGGGTAAACCTCTGCTTCTATGCAATAGGACGCAACCACTTGCACTAGCCAAGCCTTGTGCGACGAGCTCGACTCAGAAGGCAAACTCCTTGCTTTCTTTGGCAAGGGATTTCAAACTTGAGACCTTTAACATAAGAGTCTCAAGTCCAAACCACTAGGATGCCCTGCAGATGGTATAGATGCTATTTGGGTTTTCTTTTTTGATGTTGTTTCCTTTATTTTTTTTTAATAAACCAGTTATGTTTATATTATCAATAAATGTTTTAATTTATTTTTTGGTGTTGTTTTACTTTTTAAATTTTGTTTGACGATACCTAACAAAAACGTTGTGTAAAATTAACTCAGAGATAAATAGGTTTGGATAATAAAAATACATCACTTTGCATTATTTACTTCGTATTAAAAAGAGTGAAAAATGTAATCTTTTAAATTTGTAAGAAATAGGGTTAAGAGGGGTATCCAATTACTTTAGTGAAGATGAAGAGCCAAAGCTCTCCAAACGAAATAAACAACAATTTTGCATTGGTTTGGTTCCTTTTTTAAAAAAACTTTACTGTTGACTTGGTGATATGTATGAGATATTGCTAAAGAAATCTAACTTGCAATTTCCAACTACATTAGTCTTAGATCAACAAGATTCAGCAATCACAACTTCTCTTTTTCAAGGAAATAGTCACCAAGTATATGGGAATATATTCCTCATTTGTCATCAGTGGAACTGTTTGTGACTTTAAAGGAGAAAGAAATACTTTGAGTAGCTGTACAGTCACAGTTTTCAATTATTCATCAACTATCATGCATCGGAACTAATGGTAAATAATACTTCCTCTGTGCCATTTTGCCTGGCACTCTTCGACTTGGCACAATGTTTAAGAAAAAAGGTAGACTATTGAAACTTGTGGTCTAAAACAATTCTTAAATATTTTATCAACAAATACATGCTCTAATCCACATTTCGTTTTAGTCAACACGAAATATTCACTAACAATGACATTCTTATGCTATTCTAATTTGCCTGTGTTTGTGGATGTTGTGGTGGCATCATAGACTTGGAGGTTGAAGTGTCATATGCAGGACAATGACATTCTTATGCTATTCTAATTTGTTTGCCTGTGTTTGAATGATAAACTATTAATCTGTCTGTCTCGTTCTTTTTTTCCTTTTCTTTTGGTATGAATCTCGTTCTTTTTTTCCTTTTCTTTTAGCATGTATTTCATTCTTTTATTCCCTTTTCTTTCGGGATATAAAGGATAACCTGATAATATCAATCACTAAATATGAATTAGAAAGTGATGTGTTTTTTAAATTTTTATTTGTTCCAACTTCTTCCTTGTGGCAAGGGAGGGTTGGAATGGAAGGCTGATAAAAATAAGATTAAGTAGTACCATTTGCCATGGAATCAAGGGCTGCAATCTGGCAGGCTACTAATTCTAGTATTCAGATCTGTCCTTTATGAATGAAGATTTCTAGTTTGTGGAAAGATGAAACATTTGTCTAGGTTAGTTATTTGTTGTTTGCAGGAGTCAACTAGTTACAATTTGTTTGTTAGTTATTTGTTATTTGCAGAGGTCAACTATCCAGTGCTTACTAGAGGCATGGTGATTGAGTGATTGTTAGTTAATCTTCTACCAGTCAAGAAATATATATGTGGATGTCATGACCAATAGGTTGACCTAATCTAAAATGAGAAAAGGGAGCACTGTTAAGTATTTCTGGCATTTCCTCCTCATCTTGTTGCCAGCGTAACCAGCCTCAAGAGCTAAACCCATGATACTGAGAGCAACCTTTCAGCTTTGGCCACTATCATTATCGTCACCAAAGATGAACAGAGCTATCTACTTCTAGTACTTACTTTATGTATGTAAAGGATCCAACTAGTATAGTTTGTTGGTCACTTATACATTCATTCAGCACTTTTAATAGTTTAAATTCGTTAAACTATTTAAATCTTAAATTTTGTGTTCTTTCCTTTATCGAACTACTTATCAATCATTAATGTGATGTTCTTCTTCCACTATAACTTGTTTAACATACAAGTTAATATAATTTTATAAATGTTGCTTGAGCTTAAATTTTTTGTTTCCTCCATCCTCCTGCGTGTCCTATTCTCCCAAATTGTCAATCCTTTTGTTCTTTTTGTTCTCTCCCTCTCTCTCTCTCTCGTAATATTATTGGAAACCGTAGGTTCTTTCATATAAAGTGATTTCTGTTTTCCATCAAGTCATGACAGCTAATTTTTGTTTGTCATTTGGCTACCCATCATTTTGAGATATGAACGTGTACTCTATTCAAGAATACTTTCTTTTAGAACCATTTGACTAAAGCAGTCTATTTCGTGTTACATTCCGCCATATTTGGGTAAGGAGGGTGGTGAGAAGGGGCATCCTTTTTTAATCTGTTTAGTGGACATGTTGCTATTTTTGAGGGTTAGAAACTCTTTGAGACTGCTCAACTTATTTTCTGATGTCCCAGGAAAGATGAGAAATATATATGACACTAGAATTGTCATGTTGTCATCAATAATTGCATAATGTGATGCCCATCCCAGGTTTTGTTTTTACTGATCAACAAAAATGTGATGTCCATCCCAAGTCATATTATTACATGTTGATTGATAAGCTTTTCCTTGGTTATTCGATTGTCTTCTACACTATTTGGTATTGTTCCTTCGTCATAATGGCTGTACTACTTTGTTCTATAGGTACCGTGCCATCACCAGTGCTTACTACAGAGGTGCCGTGGGTGCTCTGCTTGTGTATGATGTCACTCGACATTCCACATTTGAAAATGTTGAGAGGTGGCTTAAGGAGTTGAGAGATCATACGGATCCCAACATTGTTGTCATGCTTGTCGGAAACAAATCTGATCTACGACATCTGGTTGCAGTGTCGACTGAGGATGGGAAGTCTTTTGCAGAGAAGGAATCTCTCTACTTCATGGAAACTTCTGCCCTCGAATCTACAAATGTTGATAATGCATTTTCTGAGGTTCTTACTCAAATCTACCACGTCGTTAGTAGAAAAGCCATGGAAAATGGTGAGAATGGAAACGGTAATGTGCCTTCCAAAGGCGAAAAGATTGATGTAGGTAAAGAAGTATCTGATGTCAAGAAAGCTGGTTGCTGTTCATCCTAAGGGCTATAATCTTTGCTGCTGTGCCCAGTTCTAGGTGCACCAGTAGTGTAAAATTTTCCAGACTACCTTTTAAATTTGTTTCGTTTTGGTTGCCAGTAAAGAATGTCAATGTTAGAGAACCTTTTCTAATGGAAGTTGGAACCCAACCCTTTGTGTAGACCTGTTATGGCTTAATTATTGAATCATTCTTGATTCTTTCTCTCTTTTCAATCATTTCAGTTGATGCCGAGCATTTGGTAACATGGGAAAGTTCAGAGGTAGTAGTTGGTATATCAAATGACACCTAAAAATGTTTGAAGTGAATAAGTAGAGACTTCTTGTCGGACGTGTATTATGTTGTGTACATTGGTGGCAAAATGCTCAATTTGTTTGAGTTTGGTGGGTTAATAACCCGCTCATTTATTAGCTCAATTTATCTCAATTCAACCTACTAAAAATTGGATGTATATGCAATCCAAATTGACTCGAGAGAAATTTTGTTAAAATATTCTTAATTTTTTAATTTTAAATTTGATATAATTCTATAGTCATAATAAAGAAAAATATAATTTTATTAGGTACTAAGATATTGTTATAGAACAAATAAAATAAATAAAACTAAGTAGAAGTTGGGTTAGATGGGTCTTATCCCGTTATATAAATATTTTGACCCAAGTAAATTCAGGTTGAGTTGGGTCTTGACCCGTTTATTATCTTGACCTATTATGGTCCGTCCAAATTTGACTCGACCTACTCAATTACGCTCCTAGTCCCGTAGGATGTATGCAATTTTTAAATTCAATTTTAGAAGGCATAAATGCCAATCAAATTAAAGAAAACATTTATATGTTATGCATAGTTGTTAATACTCTTTTGTTTTCGCTTGCATCATAGATACGTCTTATACTATAACCTAAAAAAAAAAAATGAAAAAATTGTAACAAGTCAGACAAAAACATAAAACATTCTGAATTGAGTGAAAATGACAAGTATACCTTTAATTTGTAGATGGAGAAAAAGGAAACTGGAAAGTTATAATTTCACATTCCTGTCCTTTGTTTGGTATGAACTATGAAGAAAATAGAAATAAGGTAAGGGAAGCCATTTTGTTCCACCTACTTCTTATCATTCTCTATAACAACCAAACAAAGAGTATCTTCTTGTTTGTTTTGGTTCTCATTTCTCAACCTTGTCAACATCTTTTCACACCAAGTAAATAGAATAAAAAAATATATATATACACCATAAGTTGTATTTCTTAGATTTTCTTTTTGTTTACTTTTTAAAATTTTTTTATTTCACTTAATACTGATATATTTTAATTGAGGGTCTTTCGGAAATATTTTCTCTATCTCTATTAGTGGTAAGATTTGCGTACATTTTATCCTCTCCAAACTTTACTTGTGGGATTTCAATGGATATGTTATTGTTGTTGTTGTCCGCCATGTCTTTGTAAGTATCAAAACCTAGGAAACCATTATTGTCATTTTCTACATGCATGTGTATACGTATTAGAGAGTTTTATCAAATTTGATTCAACAAAAGCTTAACAAAACAGAAAGAGATCAAGTCCAGATAGACTTTTATTAAGAAAGTTAAATAAGTAATTTCTCATACATAACAGATAAAGATTAGCACAGAAGAAACACTTGATAAAGATTTTTAATCTCATCAATGACGTTAATCTATGACTTGCACGTGCAACATGTGGGGACCCGTACCACTCTAAAAGTTCATTAAAAGCTCTAAAAACATATTTAAAAAGCAAATATTAAAACCGGCCCTAATCTCTAACCAATACCAATAAATTACAATTTAAAAATGTCAATTATTTACGAATAATGTAAGGGCAATTTGGGTCCCTCATTTAAGCCTCTTCACCTACTCCCACAATATTTAATTTGTTTCTAATCATGATTAACTAATCCTTAGTACCTCCTGTCTTAGCAAGCTAAGATAATGCAATTTGATTCGAAATCATGTGTAACTACCATTATACAAGGGAAATCGATCATCATAATCATATGATAACAAATCAAAATTATTCTTCACCAAAAAAAATATAAAATTATTGTAGGACAACTCTTATTCAACGTGTACAGCTATATCATTGCTTAAAAGGTCAAAACTTTGGTTAATATTGACTTTTAGGGCAGTCAGCCAGTGAAGTTTGTAATGAGTCGCATCAAATTTGAGTGATTTATGAAAGTCATTTTTTCATTACTTATAATAATGATTTAGTTTTAATCTTCCTTATACTAAACTTTTTTTTTTAATCCATCATCAAATTTGACAGCTTACATATTCCCTCTGTCCTGAATGATTACTCTTCGAGATTTAAACTATATAAATTTTTATTAGTATTTTAAAACATTTGTTATCATATTAACATGAGAATTACTAAAATTTATAGTACTTTAAAATGTTAAATGACTATCTAAATAAGAAAAAGATACTTAGGTATAAAACATAAAGGAAAAGTTACACGGATAAGCAAACATATACTCGTTAATTAGCTAATATAGCTATAGTTTAAATCAATTACAGGTTATTTGAATTAATTACGGTTCGCGGCAAACATATAACTGTAATTACAATTTGAGTTCCGTACAATTTGCGTGATTTATACAAACGATGTACGTGAATACAATTTTTAGTTTTATATAATTTGTGCGTGAATCAAATTGTATAGCAAAATATACATACACTGCAAATTGTACAGCGAATTATACAAATGTCATGTATGAATTGTATAACGAAATATACAAAAGCTATATTAAAATTGTGAATTATAGTGAATTATACAAATGTCATGCATGAATTGTATAACGAAATATACAAACGCTATATTAAAATTGTGAATTGTATAGAGAATTATACAAAGATATACAAACAATGCACGAATTATACAAATATTGCGATGACTATAATTACGAAATGTAATGACCTAAACTACAAATATACGAAGCATTATTAAGATATGTTGAGTAATTATATTTCAAAATTCACATGAAATAAACACATTGGTTTTTGGGAATGGAGTTGTGCCACTTTGCTTGCATTAATAGAACTCAAGAAGAAATATTTAATAAAGGATTATTGAATCTTATGGTTTTTGTCTTCTTGTTCTTTTTTCACTAATTGGGTAAGCTCTACTCAATTTTCTTTGCCAGCTATCTCGTTTCCTTAAGTTGTAAGAAGGGATTGGATTATCCAATTAAACCAATAAATTAACTAGGATATATTATACATAATATTTGTTTACTTTTGTTATATCATATGTTTGATTAACCAATCTTCTGCTTGCAAATTAAAACCAGAATTCTTTAACAAGTTAATAACTCTACCGGCTTGTAAGGCTAAAGTAAAGGTTTTGACACGTGGTGGTTTAATAAATAGGATCTGAGTACAACATTTATTTTATTGACAATTCACTTTAGTGGCAGTTGTAATAAATGCATCTTTTAAAAGTAACAGCCTGTAATGTGTTACTATCATCCACTTAAAATTGAATGATACTTATATGATGGAATTTAAAGTTCACTGACTACTCAATTTGTTACTCAATACGCAGAATGAACTATTAAAAAATCCAGCACTATTTCCCAGTATCACATATTACTCCAAATATAGTTGTGGATACATATAAAATGAGTAAAAAACTAGCTTTTGCTGGACGTGAAGGTAGTTATTACTTTCACTATCTCAACTTAATTGAATTTTTAGGCATTTTTCAAGATTTAAAATAGTTGAATTATTCAAAGTTCAAGATAAATATTTGAAACTTTTTCCATATTTGTCTTTTCATTTACTGAAGTTTTATATTTTTTAGGAGATAAATTATGCTACATATTTATGACTTCACAAAGGGTAATATTGGAAAGTATGGTCCAACTTTTGTCTTTGAATGTTTTTCTTAATATGTGCCTATTACGTCACAAATTCAATTAAAATGAGACGAAGGGAGTACTACTAAGATTCATTCTCCGTTTCTATTAATGTGTCACATTTCGCTTTTCAAGAGTTAATTTGAATAATTTTTTAAAGTTAATTTAGATTAAATTAATTTAATATTTTTAAATTTAAATTATATATTTAAAAATACTATATGAAAAGGTTATAAATTTCAATTCTGTCTTTTTTCACAAGTGTCAGTTTACCGGATGAATCCTCGTCATTTGCTTGCTTGGTCATTCATATGATTAAAAATACATGTTAAAATAGTCAAATTTACATATATTTAATATCAAAAAGCAAAAGGTGATGTAAATTAAAACACAACAAATATAATGTAATGAAATCAGTGGGAGTATCTCACATGATATATTTTGAGTCCATTTCTCACTATCCTCATTCTATTTTTCATTCTCTTGATCATCCATGGGATTTAAAATTCGCGAATTTTGTATTTGTCATGATCAAATTAAAACGCGATATGCAAATTTAGTGATTCTTTTAATATAAACCTAGAGTTCAAGCAAAAGTTTTAAAGGACCCGTTTGGACTGACCTATTTGAAGTGCTTTTAAGTACTTTTGAAGTATTTGAATAAGTTTTAAAAAGTACTTATAAACACTTAATTTTAATTTAAAATAAGAAAAAAAGATAGAGGAAATTAACATAATTAATTTCGAAGAAAAACAATGGCATATATCTCTTCCATCCTACTTAAAGTAAAAAGATGCATCGGAAGAAATTTAGCCGTTACAAAATGAAACGGCATATGATGCTAATTAATTACAATGAGAATGAGACATATATAATCCTCTCAAATTAGACCAGTTTTTATTTTACTATACTACAAAACCTACACTGAAATCTAAGAAAAGTTACATATATTAAAACCCAAAACCAAATTACTTTGGTATCTTATGGCGCACGACGCGCAATTTCCTAATGAATCAATTAAAGAAAGTGTAAAAAATAATATTTTTTTTGTCAAAGTAGAGAGGCAACACGAAACGATCTCAGCCTGTGGTCCCACACCAATGTGCCAAGCTATGTCGCCGGCGTTCCTCATCTCTCTCCATCATTCCACGGCCAAACACCGTTGAACATTCCGGCAACTCTCCGAGATCGGCGAAAAGCGACACGTCTTCCTCTCGCATTGTCAAAGTTGATGACATGTCAATATCAGTAACTTCGACTTCAGTCAAAATTGGACTCTCTAGCATAGTTGTCGAAGTACATTCAATTAAATCGGAAAACCATCCAAATTCGTTGGCAGTAATCAGAGATGATGATTCACCGAGATTCGCAAATTTTTCGTCAGACTTGGGCTCTGATGGGCGGGCGAAATCGCCCGTGGGCTTTTCTTCTGAAACCGCAACATCAGAAGTCATTGTTGTTGTTGCTGCTGTTAGTGATGCTATTGTTTTCATCTTCGTCTTTGCATTATTATTGGTACATGATGTTGTTGTAGTTGTACGATGGTTGTGTTGATTATTTCTACAAGCTGGCCAAGGATGGTTATGTTCACAAGAATATGTCACAACCAACATGTTAGGGTCCGCACGGCTCCTTTCAACTTGTTTTCTAGCTGGACATCCTTTTGAACTACTGCATCTATAATATCCCCTGCAATTATCATAAAAACTAAATCAATTTTACATATTCAATATCAATAGCAGAAATCCCACGAGCAGGTCTAAAGAGAGTAAAATATACCCCAGACTTTATCACTGTCTCGTAAGATAGAAAGACTGTTTCAATTTTTACATACTCAATTTTCCATCAGTCCTTAAAGTTAAGTTCCGAAATTGAATAAATTAACCAACCTTGGATAGGGGGAGCCTTTGATGGGCTTTTGTCCATATTTTCTCCATGCCCAAGAATCAGATGGTGGCATACTTATTTCACCTTTCATTTTTGATCCTTCGACTTCTTTAATTGGCACTGACACCACTCTCTTTTCTAGGGATCTTCTGCTGCAAATTTAATTAGAGAAAAGTATATTATAATTAAACAGCATATTATTTATCATGCAAGCACATGATCAACATAATATCAAAACCCTAAACTCTCATAAATATTTTCTACCAAAAAATAAATTAACTAAAAGACAAAAAGAAGTGAAAGAACTCATCAAGACACTACTAAAAAATCACCATTTCCCAGTGAAAAATAAGTTCAATGACTATTCTTATAGATATTTTGATTGAATTCGTAACGAAAAATAGTGACATTTACATGTGAAGTAATTAGGAAGTTTTTCATTATTTCAGTGAGAATTTTCTATTCACACTAAAATTTTCATACAATAGAAAATAAGTGAGAAAATCATATTCACAAATTTCTCACTGAATTACTATCTTTGAAATCAAGAGAAAGTAATAATCATATGTTTATGAGATTTACCTTCTTTTAGGGGAGGAAGTTGAAGTCATCAACTTGTTATCATTGAACATGCCGGAACGCGGCGAGTCGGAGCTGTTTTCCGGTGAATTCTCGGAATCTTCTTGCTCAGAAACAAAAAAGTTATTGAATCTTCTATCCATGTTAATTTGCCAAAGTGAAGTACCTTTTCTTTGTCTTCTTTTGGTTCTAAAACTTTTAGTAAAGATATATAGAAGATAAGAAAGTAGTTAAAGGAAACTTAAGAGGGAGATATTTGAGAAAATAATGGAGGAATAGTATAAAAAGGGATGTGAAAGATGACAGATAATGAAAGGCATTGTATTTGTTTATGGAGGACGTGCAAGCAAATGTGAAACTAATCCAAATGTCAATTTTAATATTACAATTTTGAAAACGACCTTAATCTTTATTTTAATTCTTATTCTAATCCTCTAATTTGTTTGTTTGTTAATGGGCGCCACCCTTTTTGGACTATATGCCTAATTACCTAGACGTCTAAATTTCCATAACCTAGACCTCATCATACAAAGTTTTTATAAATAATTTCCTTTTTTATTTTTCGCCAATTATAATGACCTGTACTTTTGTTGTTGATTAAGAATGGACACGAGAAATTAAAACAAAATGAATAAGTTATACTGTCAATCTTTTGATAAATACTACTCCATAATATAGACCATAATATGAAAATCGATTCCAAAGAAAAATAAATGCTGTTGTGATGACTGTCATAGATTTTTGCCTATACATCTTGATACTGTGATAAAAATTTTATACCATTAGTGTAATTTACTCTTTCCGTCCTACTTTATATGATATTCTTTAACTTGACACGGTATTTAAGAAAAAAAGAAAGATTTTTGAAACTCGTGGTCTAAAATTATTCTTAGATATTTGTGTGGCTGAGAATCATTTCATTAAGAATAAAAAGAAAATTTCAAAGGTAAATTGTTTCCAATTTGAGTAAGGTGACATTCTTTTTAGGACAGAACAAAAAAAAAAAAGGTTATCACATAAAATGGGATGTAGAGAGTAACATATAAAACTTAATGGAGTATTTATCATTTACTAGAGATCACCATCAGCCACATGGATAGTTCAATGTGCTCATCGGCGCGTGACCTTGAGATGTGAATCATTCGAGGTACATTAATATGACGTACTCTTCTGAAATATCACAGGGAGAATTGTAACGAATCCAGGTATTTGAAGTTTCGAAGATGTAGCGAGAGCACATATTGTATTTTCTGACTTATGCTTTTTGATAACTATCTGGTATTGAATATATTTGAATCAAGAGATATTTTGTGATAAAATTTAAGTAAGTGATTTAAATATAAATATTTTTTACATAGCTAATGTATAAAACTTATGTTAGAATAATTGCACCAAGGTAGAGATGCCTATTAGTACTTTATAATGATGACCTAGTCTAACGAGATTAAAAGGAAGTCCTTATGTTAGTTGATTTGCCAAACATAGTTTGAATTGTATTCCAATTCTTTTAAGGAATAATTAACATCTCGTTAAAGGCTATTTTTGTTAGCATGTTTAATGGATCAATTGCCCAACCTCACCCCTTATCTATTCATTTTACTTTTTAATTAGTAGTATAAAAATTTGGCAAGCAGGCTATTTAATTAAGAAAAGGTTAAAAATATACTATATGAATTTAGTGCCATTTTGATATATTTTCACTTTTTATACCCAAAAAAAGTTCAACAGTATACAGTTTCTGCTGTTGAAAATTCAGATAATCTTGAAAAAAAACCTTTCTCTTGAAAATGAAATTAGGAATTTCAATAAATTTAACAAATAAATTTCTATAATTTTAAGGAGTTCCCAAACCTAAATTATAATGAAAAATTATCTTATTACACTTCTTTATTTATCATATTTTTCATTATTCTCATACATTTTCAAAAATTTCAAAATTCCTTTCTTTTTCATCCGAATACATTAATTTAGTAATCCAAATATATCAATACAATAATCTAGACACATTAATTCTGATTCTTAAATTGTCTCTATATTTAATGTATCATACTTTAAAAATTACCTGCTGACACTTAAAAGTCCTTATTTTTGCATCCGGAACTGAGTTAATGTATTCAGGTTACTAAATTAATATATTCCATGATTTTTAAGGAATTTCTGTAAATTGAAAAAGAATAAGAAAAAAAATGATAATTAACTTTTTACACTATGTGATTTACGTAAAACTTCCGAATTATAATGTCACCTCAATTCTAGTATACCATATACTATGTCATATTATAATTACTAGTTGGATTAGTTCAAGAGAAATTTAGATGCATTGAAGAAAGACTAGAGATGACAACGCCAAAAACATTTCTTTATTAAACTAATTAATTATTTGAATAACTCCTAAATTAAGATACTATATTCTTTTGTCGAATCATATTCACGTCGATGTCAAACTTTTTTGGATAGCATAAACTATTTGTAATTAGCTAAATAATCATAAACGCTATCCTTGTTATTTTAAGACAGTAAAGAAAATTAAAGTTATGACCATTATGTCATCAATAAGAAATATTACCCTTTACATGCATGTAAAGAAACTAATATCGAGATAAAATTAATTGGCCTTATAACATCACCTTAGAATTTATTGCAATATTTTAATATATTAAAAGCTTATAAAAAATAAAAACTCTGAAGAAATTAAAAATAAGAAAATTATATTCTAGAATCTTGAAATGTGTTATATGATCTCATTCTCCATTATTTTGAATATGTAGACATGCCCATGGACAGAACCCAACTCAGTAATCTGAGATCGCATTGATTATGTGGAGACTACAATGTTAGGAAGGATACACTATTGAGAATATTATTTTATTTATTTGATATTCATTATTTATTTTTGAGTTTGATTCAGTCATGTTTGTGTAGTTAAACAATAACTTTATTCTCAAATTTTGAACCTTAAATCTCTTATTAAAAATGTAAAAATACTATTGTTACTCCACTTTAGGAATAAGATCTTGCACTCTCTACGCCACATTTAGAATTATACTAAACTGATTGTTATTGTTATTTATAAAAAAAATATCTTATTTGTTAATATGTTAAACTGGTGCGAAAAATAAAATAAAAAAAACTGTAATATTTTAGAATCACATGGTTGTTTGAGCACAAAGAGAATCAATTTAATGCGTGATCATGGAACCGAAATCAAGAATCTTTTTTGGGTTTCTTATGGTCTACTTATTTTGCACATGACCAATTCACGATCACTTAATAATAATAATAATAATAATAATAATAATAATAATAATAATAATAATAATAATAATAATAATAATAATA
>JAPFFP010000046.1:13804037-13816531 GCA_026153255.1 Solanum medicagineum
TTCTATCCAATATTCCTTGCAATGGAAACTTGGCGCTCAGAGTTTTAACCATCCATGCCTATAAATATTTAGGCAGACAAGATGTATATTTGTTGTATATCAAATTAAAATGCAGTATGTACAAATAAATTAGAGGGCTAATCTCATTTGGCAGACAACAAATTATGCAAAGATAAGTTTGTGTAGTCTGCCAAAGGAGATTTGCTCTCTAATTTTACTGTGCAACGATGATGACTTTCAAAAATAAATCCTCTTGATCTGATAACTTATTCTGCAAATGTAAGTGTAAGTATTACATTTATTCTCACAGAAATATAGTGCATGATATATGACTAATTCATATAGTGATTTTGACGTCCAATCTTATTTCTAATTAATGCTTCTTTCTTAATTTGAGCGGTGAAGTTATTTTAATTTTTTGTAGTCCTTTAGGTAATCGATTCAAGTCGTAGAAGCAGCGACTGAAGTAGATCTCAGAGAGTGCGCTTTTTCTCAAATCTTATATAGACGCAAAATATTTTGTGCATCAAACTGTCCTTTGAACATAAAAAATTACAGAAAGAGATAGCATTTCCCTCGATGCAATTAGGAAGATGACTTATCTAGATGATATATAGCCTTATTTAGGGGTGTTCATGGACCGGGTTAGTTTGAATTTTTTAAATATCAAACCAAACCATTTGTGTCGGGTTTTTAAATATAAAAATCAAACCAAACCAATAAAACTCGAGTTTTTCAACCTCGAGTCTTCTCGGATTTTTTCGGGTTTCTCGGATTTTTGATTTTTTTTGGGTATTTTCAAATTTCTCGGATTTTTAGACTTTTTTTTTTCGAAATTCTCGTGTTTTGAGGTTTTTTTTTTCTAATTTTTTAATAAAGTATTTATAAAAACATATAATTAACTTATGAGTCAAATATTTCTTTAGTCCTACTAAAATACAAATATCTAAGATTTTTTTAAAAGTAAAATACAAAATATAATGCATAGTACAGTTACTACAAATGATAAATATTTTCTAAATATGGTATACCTAGATAATAAATTAAAAAAAAATTTATTTATATATAGTAAATATTTTATAAAAGAAACTCAAAAAGGTAATTGTCCCTACTAATATCTATGAACTATAACTTTTATTAGATCATCCGAAATTCCAAGTTAAAATAAAAATAATATGTTAGGAGGATAAATTTAGGAATATATATGTATGTTGTCGGGTTGGTTTGGTCTCGGTTGATTTTTTAAAATCAAAATCAAACCAACTCAAATATAGTCGGGTTTTTTTCGTCAATACCAAATCAAGTCAAATCAAACCACTAGTCGAGTTCTTTTCCTCAGATTGACTTGATTCGTGATTTGATTAGATTTTCAATTTGATTTTGTTCACCCCTGACCTTATTCATCAGGGTAATATGAACTTTCGATTTGAAAGGGAGGGATTACAATTTTTGGGTCCAACGTTATCACCATTGTGTAGAAATTACAACTAAAAAGAAAAATAAATTTTAGGCTTCGCCCAATTATTTAAGAAACAAACAAGAAAAGCATTTAACACTCGATAATCGAATTTAAGTATTAATATTGCTTAACAATTTGCAGTAAAAAAAATCAAATGAGAGATTTAGTAAAGATATCAAGGTTTTGCCGTTAGGGCTGCAAAATGAATGGTTTACGTCGAATTCGGACATATCAAAGTGAATTAAATCAATAAATGAGTCCTTATCATTCATTTAACACTCAATTTCCTAAGAGCTCCTATCCTTTTCTCTCTCATGACTTAAGCCCAACACGACGTTTATCATTTGAGCAACCTTGTCAACTTGAGCTATATATCAACACGCAATTTCTTATAAGCTGAGCTAACGAATAAATAAATTAGACTTTCATAAGCTAATTTAACAACTCTAATTATATTTACCTATTTGATTGTAAATGTTAATAAAATTATATACTTCCACCCATGTCCGACAGTTTATATGGTAATTTTGGGGCATGTAAGTTCGTAGTCTCTGTGTAACACAAAATAGTATGTGTATATATTTTATAAAATTAATATAATATTATTATGCTGATGCTTTTATCATAAGAAGATCAAATGGTACATTTAATAAAATATTAAGTTATTTATTTAAAATATTTGAGATAAATTCCCAGAGTTTTTTTAAACAGTACATTTATATTCTTAAAATTTTAAATCCGTCTCTACTTATCAAATAAATAATCCTAATCTCTTCCAGTTTCACCTAAGTATACACTTCACTATCATATACTATGACTTATGAGAATCCCTTCAGAAGAAAACCCTAAGAATCCTCCAATACCGTATGGTCGTGGCATGTTGTTAAGTATATTAAACATCCATCTCTTTCTTCTAGTTTCCTTATCCCAACTTTGGTTGGTTGCAGCATTTAATATCACTATATACTATCATACTAGTAAAAATTCTAATTGGCGGAGTTAGATATTAATATCTTTTCTAATGTTAAATTCTCTTAGTAAAAGTTTTAACTTGATCTGCTCGATTGATACCAACTAGTAACTACTAACAGTGTCTAACACTGTTTTGACTGTGTGGGAACATGGAATAAGACAATTACGTACTATTGCCGCATGGAAAACGTGCATCATCTACAGAATAATTTCATATTGTTTATACTGCAAAATTCTTTCAT
Source organism: Solanum medicagineum (assembly GCA_026153255.1). NCBI lineage: Eukaryota > Viridiplantae > Streptophyta > Magnoliopsida > Solanales > Solanaceae > Solanum > Solanum medicagineum. The sequence goes on from JAPFFP010000046.1 coordinate 13,806,711, forward strand.
AAGCCTGAAGAATAATTTCATATTGTTGATTGCATTCCTAAATTCTTGAACTTTTTTATGTTTGTGACTTTTTAATTCTACGACCTTCTAAATCCTCGGAGTTTATGCCTTACTCCGACGACGTTAAATAAAATGGCTTGCATCATGCTTTCTTTCACCCCTTAAAACATTGCTATAAAATAATTAAGAATAAAAATATACGTAAAATAGACCATCACATAGTTAGTATGATCACATTGTCAAGAGGATGACAAGAACAAAGATAGAAAAGTCTATCTTCAGCCGCCTATTTTACTTGTCCATTATATTAAAAATATATGCTCGACAATATTTGTTAATTTTATACGTAATTCTTAATTTACCTTTACTATCAATCTTAGTCATTTTATTGTTATATATATTTTTCAAGACATTATATATTTATTTTATTCAAAGAATGATTTGATAAAATTATTTCTATTTTATATTGTTTTTTAATTACTATATCAAATTAGTAGTGAATAACTATGGTAGGATGGAGAGAGTAGTTGTTTGTGAAATCATTTACAATCTTTTTCATGAATTGTTCATTCCCACTGCAGGCCCTTCACTTCTTTGTTAGTTGAAAACATTTATTTACCAAAATATTTAAAGGCACTTCAAGCGCCACGTATCAGTTCCTTTTAATTATTTTATGAACATGAGGAGGCAGTGACATTAGAAAAGAAGATTAAGTCAAATAAATCAATTATAATCAATTAAAACATTTCTTCTTAAGATACAGTTTGAATGAATGACCAGAGGTAGGTATGCCATTGAGTGAGTGGGAACACAAACTTACGTTCTTAACTCATTTTTAACGTGGCCAAACATATTGTAAAGTTTTTCTCTTTTTTTATGGACAAGAATTTATATATTGTAAAGGTTTTCTGTTTTTTTATGGACAGGAATATATATATTGTAAAGCTTGGCACGTGAGATTTGGACTTCCCACCAAGTTCAAAGAAAAGTATTCTTGGAGTTCACTTGCGAGGTGTTTGAATTTATTAGTTTACTACCCTTCCTATGGGCTTGAAATTAGGACCTTCCAAATCTAATCGATCTTTTTTAATTATTTATTGGTAATGATTTGTTGATTTAGTAATTTTGATAATGATGTTTTTAATATATTTTTTATTAACAATTTTTAATGGTTTGAGATTTTTTGTTAACACGTTAACTGACAACCCAATAGTAAATTAATAAATTATATATCAATTGGTATTAAGGTCTTTAACTTAGGAGTTGGGATTTAGTTTCATACTTTCATTTCTTACCATCTTAAACTCTCAATTATTTCACATGGTGTCAATGTTTGCTTTGGAGCAAGATATATTGTACGAACTATCAACTCATGTGCATGGTTCATTTGGTTTGTTACTTGTTTATAAGTGACTTTTAATACATTTTTTCTTTTGTGAAATCTTCAATGACTAAATCCATGATGGTCAATAGCCGATAAATTGATATCTTAATAATTCCATAACGATTTAATATTTTTGATGAGTGAAAAATATCAAAAGACCAACAAAAAGAAATATTATATTTAAGGGTAAACTTGATATGAAAAGAGATATTGTGCGTAAGTCCACCTCAAAGTCTAATCTATGTGATAAGATGATCCAATATATAATATAAAAAGCTCAAATTAACCTTTTCTACGCATGTTATATATTCTATGTTTTGATGATTAACAAATTTTGGGACTAGGTCTTAGGTGGTATGCTGATACATAAATGGCAATGTTGGAATCCAAGCTGTAAAAGCTGCCAGATTGGTGATCAGGTAACTGTTCTATTTGTCCGTGATCAGCTGTTCTATTTGTCCGTGATCAGGTGACTGTTCTGTTTGTCCTGTTTGTCCTCATCGTACTGATGGACCAATAGGATATATTTCAAACGTTTCCTTGTGTGGATACTAAATGGAGAACTTCACATAGACAAAAGGGACTTTTTGAGAATCAAGATTGAGGCAGCAGAAGAGCGAAGTCCATTTTGTCTCCTGTTGAGATACACGACATCAAGAATTGGAGGGATTTGATGGAGTGAGTCTAATAAAATCTTCTACCTAATGTTGTGTTTGTTCTAATAGTCTTGTAAGATTATTTTCCCAATCTATAAAGGAATCTTTATCAGTGAATGTAAATGTAGTGAATTCTTGGTTAGCAATAACCTTGAATCTGTGGGTAGAAGTCTACATCAACTAGGGATAGTTGTGTAGTGTGTAATCGTGTGATTATTAAGGCTCTACAGCTTATAATAGGTTTATTAAAAGCAAGGGGTGAAGAGGGGGAGAGTTTATCTACTAACAGGTTGTAATAGATGACATTGCTCTTGCTCCTTGATAAAGTGTTTTGAAAATCCTGTGTGACAGGTCGTTATTATTTCTCCCTTGAGTAAGGAGTTTTTCCACGTAAAAGTTTGTGTTTTAGGTGTTTGCGTTCTAGTCTATTCTTCCTAGATTATACTATTAGTATGTTGAATTGGACCTTGTCCCTAACTATTGTGGAGGTATACATTCCCAACATCCCATATGGGATTCAACAAATAGATATTGAATTAATGTAACTAACTTCAATAATTATTTCATGTGGTGGGAAGTTATCCTACATTTACAAATATATATATAACCTTATCGATGCTGGACTCAACAAAACTTTATCCATTAATTACCTAAAGATTAGATCTTAGATATGTCAAACTTATCTTAATTAGGTAATTAATGCTTATGCATATATATAATCAATCAATGGTACTCCATTATTAATTCTTGGTCATTAGAATTCCGTAAAGAATATAATTTTGAAATTTGACCTACTTTTTAGTTGGGTTGATTCGATGAATATTAGTGAGTAGTAAAATTAGCAAGAAAAAACCATCATTTCATTTAATGTTATGGTGTCATTTCAGAACATGAGTTTGGTGCTTCCCTTATCTCTTTGGTCATGTCACACCCCAATTAATACCATGTTTTAGCATCAAGGGCATCTTCATGAGATTGCAACAAGTCATATTTTCATACCACACGCAATCATATAATCCCTTAATTTAAGGCCACATCATCACTCTCCATATTCCATTGTCTTGCTTTTTTGAAATGAAGCAATTTCATTAAATCATCTTCATAAACTTACCTAGAGTCATTTAATATTTAAAGGCTTCAAGTTGTCGACGGTCCAAAATTATTCATATAGGTAATTCATTTAAACATCTTAGTTTAGTCTTGCACTTATCGAGTATCCCTCAATTTCACCTTTCAAATATATTTTCTCAACTTCAAGTATTAATTTTCTTTTTAAATTTCAATTATATAACGTTGTACATGGGATTGTTCAAAATCGAATCGAAACTGATTATTTAAATCGAAAAATGTTATTGGTTTATCGATAATAAGTTATTGGTTTAGTAGTTTCAGGTAACAATTTAAATTTGTTTGTTATTGGGTTATCAGTTCTTACGTTTTTAGGTTTTTCTTAATGGGTTAACCGATAACCCGATAATAAACTAAATAATTATATTTGTGCTACTTAATATATAAAATCCTTGATATTTTCATACTTTTATTCTTTTTACTGTTTCAAATTCTTAGCTCTTCTACAACGTAATAGTGTTTGATTTTGAGTAAAATTCAATTTGATTTTGATTTTCACCTATTTTAAGCAATTTTCAATAATTTTTTTTATCAAATCTTAATGATTAACCATCAATAACCGATAAATCAATATTTTAATGGTTCTATAACAGTTTACTGATAACCGATAAGTTAAATTGATAAACTTTAAAATTGAACTAACTGATATGCCGCTCTGGTTATAGATAAACCATATATATAAAGGATAATAAATGTAGATAAACTCAGAGATGAGCTCATTTAATATGCGAGATAAAGAGATTATAATAAAATGCAACATTATTTTATCTCGTGTTTAATTAATATGATAAGAAATAATTATTCCACAAAATTTATCAAAATAATTAATTAATTATCCAATATAAACGATGAGATAACTAATATCATTTTCATCTCAATCCACAAAATATTTTTATCTATCTCATCTTACTTACCAAATGAATACGTCTTTTGTCATCTACTCCATAATCAACAGTCTTTGGTACGACCAGCTTGATAAGTACAATAGCATATTCCAAATAAAATAAAAATAATGGCACACTAGAAAACGTGTAAACAATCAAAGTTGAAGCATTTTGGTATTATAAGCAACAAACAAGGGCAAATTGGTGAACAGAATCAATATATATATATATAACTCACACTCAACAAAATCCTCCTCTCTAAGCAACTTCCATAAAAACTTCTCCCATTTTTCCTTCAGCCTCCATTAATGGACCTCGAGGCTGTACTTACCCTCTTCGATTCATGCTGGTTCAATCTCGAAATCCTTAATAAACATTCAAATCCAATCCCAGATGACAAAATTCAAGAAAATTCACCTAAAACTGTACATGATTCACCAAAATTAGAAATCCAAATCGAGTCACAAAGTGATGATTTGAGCTACAATTCAGATTGTTTCTCACCGGATTCAGTTCTCCCAGCAGCCCATTTTCAACCGGATCCTAAAAAGGCAGTACCGGAAAAAGTAAAGAGTAGAAGAAGGGAAGTAAGGAGAAAAAGAAGAAAAAAAAAGGGTCTAAGGAAGAGCTTATCAGACCTAGAATATGAAGAGCTAAAAGGGTTTATGGATCTTGGATTTGAATTCTCAGAAGAGGATGTAAATTCTAGTTTGGTTAATATTATTCCAGGTTTACAGAAATTGCGAAAAAACAGAGATAGTAATGATGATCAACAAACAAAATCAGCTAAGTCAAGAGCGAGGCCTTATCTTTCTGAAGCATGGGGAGTTCTTGAGAAGAAAAAGAAAATGAGCGCATGGATTAATTGGAAAGTACCAGAAACAAGCAATGAAATTGACATTAAACATAGTCTCAAATGGTGGGCTCATACTGTTGCTTCCTCTGTTAAACTACAGAAGAGAGTCTAAAATTAAAATCCTGGCTAAAATTTTATCTTCTTTTTTTTCCCTTCTTCAACAATAACAATGTAATTTTTCCGGCAGTACGGTGACCTGGTTTTTTTAGCTTCTTGACTCACATTGTTGAGGTTGAAGTTGCATTCCCAATAGTAGCAAAGCAAATTCATTTTCTTCAAAAGAAAAAAATTTGTATTGGGCTTTTGGAATTTGCATTGAATTAGTGGATGCAAGTGATAATGTGGATAGAATTGAAGTTAGATATGGACAAGAATGGGTTGTGTATATAGTATTTTGTTTCCCTTTAAAGAAGTCAATCTGCAGGCCAAGGCCAAAGCAGAAGGGGTCAAAAATTATCTTTATTTTGTTCATCAATTATTCGGTTGATAAGACTATTCCGGCAAATATTATCTTGCTACAGATTCATCCACCAAAGAACCTACTCTTTAACTAATAGTATAATACAAACAACGATTACTTATATGATCAATCAAATAGCCTTGTATTATTCCTAACTTTAATGCATAGACTAGTTTGCAATTTGTGAAAAACTCCTCCCTAATCATTGATAATACGCAGTCACTGTCCACTTTCATTTTTCATTTAGTCCTTAATTTTTTATGTAATGTTAGCCACAAGATGAACACATGTTTAGATTCCTCCATTCTATACCTCTTTTCAAATAATAATAATAAATAAACTCATCTAGATGCAAAATGTACCTACTGCATTTTTCTTTCGATTATATTGAATGAATGATTTTTACAGTTTTGGCCCTCCCGTCAACCAATAAAAAATTTATATAAGTATTTCTTTTACGTATGTTATTCTCAAAACTAATATAGGTAAATTCTAAATTTTGGGCTGACACGAATTCTTTCATACCAAAAATGACAATAAATAAATTAGTTAATCCATTTTTTCATTCCTATACAATTTTGACATACTCTTCCCTCTACCGTCCATTGTTTTCGTGCCTCTGAATTATTGCATATATATATAAAGTTTCAAGAAGTGGTATGACAACACAAATTACATTGTCATCGTTATATAATAATAAACATTAATTGAGAACCACACGTACTAAAGACCAAATATTCCACTACAATTCTGAACAAGAATGGCAAAACCGACCAAAACATTTGTGAAGAGTGAGAGGCAAGAAAATAAAGTAGTACTAATTTCTTAAGAAATATACTTATAAATAAAGAAGTAGAGTGTCAACTTTCATAGCATTATAATATATATCGATCTTTCCTAAGTATTAAATTAATTATGTGACTTGTTTTTATTTCTCTGTTCTTTTTATACTCTTTTCCCGTCTAAGTTAGTTGGAGCATTTATATTCACAAAGATAGGAATATAAGCTTGAGGCGCCACGTTTCACTTCATTTAAACCTAAGGAGGCAGTGTTCACTAGAAATAGATAGCTTAAAAACCAATTAAATTATCAAATCATAAATTTTATATTTACAAAGATAATGGTCGGTAGGACCATAGGTTATATCGTTTCCATTGCGTGTGTGGAAACACGCAATCCATATTTTTAAAGGGACATTTATTACTTTTTTGAATTTCAAAAATTAAATAACTTTATCTTTGATTATAAATTTTTTATATGTCTCTTAAATATTTTGAATAATCAAATATTGTAATTTATAGTATTTTTACGTGGTTATAAAGTACATAATTTTCAATAAAAAACTTTGAAATTTTCATGCATAGATTTTTGGTCAAATATAAACTGTTTGACTTTTGAAAAATAAAAAGCTTCACATAAATTGAGATAAAAGAAAAATAATATATATTGTTCAGCCAATTAGATTACCAACATGATCGAAATATACATTATTAGTGTCTATTGTATATAAGTATGAATATTATATGTTATTATAGAATATACATTTTGCACATACTTTATAAATTAAATAGCAGCATGGTAACTATCCCTATTTTTTAAAACTTTAATCTAGATTACGTCTAAACTACAGTAATTATCAGCCACGTGGATTATGCTATTTGTCACTTTTTTTTTGGTATTTGACTTGCTATGATGGAATAAAGTAAAATGGCTCTTTAAACTGTATGCGCTTCTTTCAATTGTGAAGTAGCAGTTAGTCAATGCAACTTTCGACGCTCATCATGGGTCATCCGGAAACAATCACGCTATGTTTTTAAACATAGGAGTTAGACTGCGTACACCCGATCCCCCTTTACCTCGCAATGGGCGGGAGCCTTTGAGGCATTGGGGTAATGTTGTTGTTGACTTCCTATGATTATTGGTGTAACAAACAGGTGGTTGCATTTACCACACTACCCTCCACATGGCTTGGGATATACGGGTACTATTTCTGAAAGGGAAATTGGAAATTGTTTTATGCAAAGAAAAGGAAATTTGGAAGTTTTAACACAAACATATTAGTCACCCCCGTGTATAAAAATAATTTATTTTTTATTTTAATTGTCTAAAAAAGAATGATTTTTTTGATAATATTTTAATGTTACTTTTTACGTTGTATGTGTAAGGTCACAAGATTAAAAGATATTTTAGCGATTGGACATAACTTTAATTTACAAGCACAAAATAAAAAAATTTTCTTTATTCTTTTAAATTTTGTGTCATGTAAAACTAAGTCATTCATTTTTTAACGGAGATACTAATAATTTTTGCAAAAGTTTGCCAATTTCCTTTTCTTTTTCCCCAATTCCTTGTTTTCTTTTCCTTTTGCCCTTTTAAGCCTATTTTTCACTAATAGAAACTCTCGAACTCATTATATAACCGGCATCTTTCAAATAGATGTGCATTTATGCTATGTGATTGATAGCAACTTTATCATATAGATATCGAACAAAATGTCTAGCTTAATTTAGTTGTAACTAGTAAGGGCATCAAGATATGATCATCAAAAAAATCTGAATATTGAATGTACATTTTAAAATCTTGCATTTATAACATTTACTTGTTTAGAAATCAGAAAGCAATATGCAAAATAATTATTGGTACCTAGCTATTGCATCTGAGTCATTATCAATTACCTAAAGATTATGCCAAGATTAATCAAAACTTATCTAAATTACCCGGATGTTTAAAAAGTTCCATTATTGATTATTGATTGGAAGTAAAGAATGCACCAGGGTGTAGAGTAGTAATAGAGAGTGAAATTTAACCTTTTTTTGTATGTAGTTGGATTTTGATGGCCTGCAATGATTAGTTGTGTATGAGTAGTAAATTAAAAGGAGCATGAAAAAGTCATCATTAAATTTAAGGTGTAATTTCACTAACATGATGTTTTTTAGTTTGGTGTTTGTCGATAGGGCATGTCAGACTCCAATAAGTGAGACCTCAATTTAGCCATGTTTCAGCATCACAAGGGCATCTTGACATTTCAGTCAGTACTGCACGCAATCATTTACTTCTCCTTTTTAGACACATCATCATCCTCCATATTCCATTCTCTTGCCTTTTTCCCAAAGGAATACATCCATTGACTCATATTTTTAAAAAGTTCTTTTTTTTTTAATGACAAGGGAACTCGCAATCGTTATTTTTTTATGTATACAGGATAAATTTTTGTTCCTATATGATAACTCGCAAATTAGAGATAACCTGTACCAGGTTAGTCTGGTGCAACGAGCGTACAGGTTAGTCTGGTGCAACGAGCTTAGCCCAAAGTCAAACCCCTTAATTTCTGTTGGCAAAAGATTTCAAACTTGGGATCTCCAACATGAAAATCTCTAGCTTAAACATTGGACCACCCGAAGAGTCATATTTTAAAAAAAGTTGCTACCAATATTTTTAAATGTTGATTATGTGGATAAATTTTTGTGTTTGTTTTCAAAAGTCCATATTATATAAAAAGAATTATATTACTATTTTTGTTTAAATTTTATGCATTAGTCTTGATAAGCTGTAAAGTCGTAAGTTTATTCCAATTAATATTGATGTATATGATTGAAGGGAGTAATATATTTATGTGATTAACTTATCTAGTAATGGACGTTCGAGAACATGTACAAAATTATTCCAAAATTTCAGTTCAAATTGTCTAATAAAACCACTTTGTTATGTGTTCAAGTAAAACAAACAATAGTCGCCTGTCCAAGTAAATTTACTAACAAATTTAAAGAGATGATTATGGAATCAAGTTAGTTTTACAAGTGTTTATTAGTTTATTAGATAATCCTCCATCTCAAATTAATTGAATTTTTGAGGGTTTTTTTATCGTTCAAAATAGTTGAATTGTTTAAAGTTCAAGATAAGTGTTTGAATTTTTTTTCCATATTAACCTTTTCATTTCTTAAAATTTTATATTTTATAGGAGATATATTGAATTGCCTACGTCTTTATGATTTCACAAAGGGTAATAGTGGCAAGTCTTGTGTAAATTTTGTCTCTGAATAATTTTTAATATGTGTGCATTATCGTACAAATTCAATTAAAATGGGAAGGAAGAAATACTTATTAATTAATTAGTCTTTTTGATTTTTTTCATTTAACCCTTTAATAGATGATTTTTAGCCATAAATATGTTCAATTTGTTTTAGGCATTATAAGCTTTTCTTTTTCAAAATATTTGGTTAAAATACTTTTTGCAAAAATTGATTGTACCTTAACTTAAAAAAATCTCTCCTCCCAACTTCTTGAACCAAACTCCATTGAACTCGTTAGTTGAAGTTTGGTGATGATATGACTAAAATGACTCATACTGCCTATTGGTAAATCTGTTCATTTGGTTGAATAAAGCAAAATGGCTCTTTAAACTGTCTGCGCTTCTTTCAATTGTGAAGTAGCAGTCAGTCAATGTAACTTTCG
>JAPFFP010000046.1:13827787-13848957 GCA_026153255.1 Solanum medicagineum
TATAATTAAGGAATTCCTATAATTAAGGAAAAATCCCTATAATTAAGGAATCCCTATAATTAAGGATTCTAACACTTATCCTTCTTACAATGTAAAGTAAAAGAACCAAGAATTCCCAATCCGCCCATTCCATTACAGTAGTTGGTTAATTAAGAACAGTTGCTTTTTATTGAATATTTCATATAGTAGTTTAAATAGGATATGTAATGGTCGAATATGTTTAAGACAGTATTAATATTTTCCCTGTAGGTCTATAAGATTAAATGATATTGTTATAAGCAGACATGGATTTTCAAAGAGATAAGTATCAGGCGTATGGTCAAGAGTGTGATACTGTGCCACTTTGCTTTCTATTTCCCATTTTCTATGTATTGGTCATGTGGCAGCGGAAATGCACAATATGTTAATAATTAATCAGATAACTGGTCTTCTGTCAATTGTTGGAGCATGGGAGTGGTCCACATTTTAGAATTTTATCTAAAAGTATCCTCTGTTGCTCGGAAAGCATCACTGACATTTTAGTTTGTTGGTGAGGAAGGGGAATTGAAAGTAGATAGCCGATCATCTTCCTCACATTTTTACTGATTGAATAAAGTATCCTTTTCCCATTTTAATATTATTCTAGAGCTCTTATCTTGGGTGTGTCATAATTTCTTGTAAGAGTGATTTTCTACATTTCAAGTTGCCTGCCTAAGCAAGATTTGCCAGAAGCAATTCATGACTACTATAGGGGGATCCGACTACTTTAATGCTCTAAACACCTACTGCTTCCTACCAGTGACATGTTTTTGGTTCTCTCGTCGTCATTTTCCAAAAAGTATCAAACTCAGCCTTTCTGCAACATCTGTGATACCATTTCATCATTTTACCTAAGTTCAACCATCTTGGACAGACATGGGCATTTCCAGTGGATCCTTCACAATGCATACAAAACCTAGAATGGTTGAACTTAGCGTCAGACACATACCTGCATCAAATACTCTTAGCCAGCTAATGTATTAGAATATTCCATCTTGATATATCTAGCTTATTAGATTGGCTGTTGAAGTTCTCTTTGTTTGCTGTATGCACACTTGATGCAGGAAATAAAGGTAATGTTGGCCAATGTTTGAACCCTGCCTTTGTTCATGCTCTGGCTGTTCCTGAAGTTGATGTGGTGGATAAATTTGTGAAGATTTGTGCTGTGGCTAGGGGTGATGGAGTTGTTTCTGTAATAAATGTTGAGTCGGAGCTAAATGCTGCCAAGTCGAAGATTTCAGCTAAATCCAAGAAAGGTTCTAAGTCAGCCCCTAAAGTTGGCGGTTCTTCTGCTGATCCTGAAGTTGGAAATCAAAATGGAGGAGACTTGCACCTTGATCACTCTTTGGGAGGACACACTGCTGCTGTATCCTGTGTGTAAGTTTTCTTTATAGCATAGCATGATCAAATCTACTGCGACAGCCTGAACTAATCTGCTGAAATTCTATTAGGACTTTTTCCACATTTGGAGAAAAAGGGAAGTTCATAATTTCAGGTGGAAATGACAAACAAGTAAAACTATGGGATTGGTCTAAGTTTTTCATGGCTAGTGAGACAAGTAGTGGCACGGATTTCCTTCATTCTAGCTTAAGTTTAAGCAGAAAAGTGAGTTCCAGTACAGTGCTTTTTATGTCCTCTCTGTCACCCACTCTACGCCTCAATTGTTTCGTATATACATCTCACGATTGGCTCTTTAATTAATTAGGTGAATTGGCTTTGCACAACTCCTACTGATTCAGAGAACCTAGTTGTTTGTGATACATCCAAGGTAGTGAAGGTTTACAACATGGGGTGAAGTAGCAGAGTTGAGCTGAGACAGTGCTACTCGTACATGATGTGATCCTCGCAGAAAGTTATCCTCCGAAAATACCAGTTTTGGTTCTTTTCTCTTGTACGCTAGACCGGACGTGCATGGCTTTGCCAAACAAAGGTTCTATCCTGCAAGTTTGTGACCTAAATAGCTTCTACAGCATATGCTTGTGCCTCTGAGGGATCAAATGTTTTATTTCCAATGTAATTGCAAAAAGATGTTTAGGATATCAAGAATCTGAGCTTGTCTCTTCATTTTCTCTCCCTTAATTTTTTTTTTTTGGGTCTCGGCGATTGGGATTCGGATCCCGAGACATCGATTAGTTGCTTAAACACGATATTGTTTGTATGTTATTCTCTTATTTTTGTAAGCAGCAATACAATAATTACAAAAACTCTCTGAATGAAGATGTCTATTGCATTGCGTGCACTTGTGAGGTCTACCTATTTGTTGCAGACTTGCGTACCTAATTGTGGGCCTCTTTCAAACACTTTTCTAGGCACATTAGCTCATTGATGTCTCCAATACATTGATATTCAACTTTATGGTATGTATAACATCTACCTTTACATAATCATAAGTAAAAGTAACATAAATTTCCCTTCTGATTATCCTAAGTTTCCATATTTTGATGTTAAATTTTTAAATGTGAACGGGATGATTTAGGATGGTTGAAGTAGAGATTGTGTTTTCTTTATTGTGATTATATTCACATGTGCTTGGTGAAGAGAATAATCTTGAAAAAAATAGAGGGAAGGAAAAAACAAATATTAGGTGAATTTCTTTCCTTGATTTTGACAATAAATCTGTAGATCTTAAGAGAGAATTTTCCTTGATCAGGAAAAACAAAAAAGAGGGAGAGCTTAAGTTGTATGCATTGCAGAGAAATTTCTATGATAAATATTATTTGGTAATTTAAAAAGAATGATAACTAACATGTTATTACAAGTTAATTGTAGAAAAGATTTTACACTCTCAATATATTTAACTTCAATCCAAAGAAAAAAAGAAAGAAAAGAAGGCATGTGGCTTGACTAAATCTGTCAAATGAGGTGTGGAGGGTGGCTCAGCCTTGAAGCTGCAGCCTGACTCAAAAGTTTGGTACAATAAGTTGGTTAAGATGTATAAACTCCAACCATACTCATTCCTTCAAACTCCAGCAAATTTTTTTAAAAAAATCTGCCAACACATTGCTTTCTTCTCTGAAAAATATACCTTTGATACCAACTTCTCAACCCACAAGGCCTTGTAACCACTCTCCAAACTTTCCTTCACCATTACAATAATATTTCTCATTCCTTAGCTCTTTTCAAGTCAGTGAAAACATTCCTTCTTTATATTCTTGCAACTGACACAGGAGAAAACCATCATTTGTGTGCTAACTCTGGCCAAGAGTAGTACCTAGTATTTTTGTGAGTGGGAAAAAATGATGGAGTCAGGGGTTCCACTATGCAACATTTGTGGCGAACAAGTGGGCGTCGATAATGCTACTGGTGAAGTCTTTGTGGCTTGTCATGAGTGTAACTATCCTGTTTGTAGAATTTGCTTGGATTATGAGATCAAAGAAGGGCGCAACGCATGTTTACGCTGTGCAACTCCATATGATGGTAAGTAAATTTTGTTTTTCTTCTACGACTACATCTGGATCTTTGACAATTTGGCTTTATTTCTGATCCCATGTGAATAATAGTGAAAAAAGTTACTAGGAAGTCTAACGCAGTACAATGCTTATTATTATGCAGAAAATGAGCAAGAATCTACTAACCATGCTGTAGTGGCTTCTCATCCTGATACTGCTCAGGTATTAAGTAATGTCTAGTGAAACTTCACATCTTTAGTCTACAAATTGAATTGTAGTTGGTGATAAATTATTGTTTCCAATGTAGGATGTCGGAGCTCATGCTAGAACTATCAGTACTGTTTCAACTTTGGACAGTGGTAAGTAGCTGAAAGCTTGGCTGTGCAACATTTATAAGAGCTCTTTATAGTGTAGTTCAATAAAGGACATTATACTAACTTATTTATTCTTTTCTGATGAAGATTATCATGATGATTCTGGGAATCCAATATGGAAGAATAGAGTGGAAAGTTGGAAGGAAAAGAAAAACAAGAAAAAGAACCAAAGTAAGACTGTTGTACAAGAAGCTGCTGAAGTTCCACCTGAGCAGCAGATGGAGGACAAGACACAGTAAGTAGGCCTTCGCAAAAGCAACTTAACTAATTACGATAAATTCGTGAAATTTGGAAGTAACCATGTTTTAGATAGGTTCTTTTGTCCAGATACTAAATAACTACCAAAAGAACGAGGAATTTTTAGTTATAAAAGATTGATTTTTGATCCAACTTCAGTGGTTTTGAATCTTGAACTTGCTCTATCTTCATCATGCGTGTGGTAATTGCTTGTAATATAACTTGTGTAGGTTAGGAGATGCTGCAGAGCCACTTTCAAGAATCATTCCAGTGCCCAAGTCGCAAATTACTCCATACAGGATCGTGATTATAGTTCGATTGATAGTTCTCTGCCTTTTCTTCCACTATAGAGTAACACATCCAGTTGAAAGTGCCTATCCCCTGTGGCTTACTTCTGTTATCTGTGAGATCTGGTTTGCTTTCTCGTGGGTGTTGGACCAGTTTCCTAAATGGTCCCCTATCAACCGAGAGACATATCTTGACAGGTTATCCGCAAGGTTAGATATCTTCGGCATAAACATTCATACTTCTTACGTCTTGGTGAAAATTTTACGCTTTCCTCTTTCAGATCCATAATTTTGCAGATATAACATATCCAAACTTCTTCACATTTTTTCACTTGAATTTAACTTTGAACGTTTCTAGGTATGAAAGGGAGGGAGAGCCTTGTCAGCTTGCACCTGTTGATTTCTTTGTCAGTACGGTGGATCCCATGAAAGAACCTCCTTTGATTACTGCAAACACTGTTCTCTCAATCCTTGCAGTTGACTATCCTGTCGAGAAAGTATCCTGCTATGTATCTGATGATGGTGGTGCAATGCTTACATTTGAATCACTAGCTGAGACTTCTGAATTTGCAAGGAAATGGGTACCATTCTGCAAGAAATTTTCAATTGAACCGCGTGCACCTGAGTTCTACTTTACGCAAAAGTTTGATTACTTGAAAGACAAGGTGCAACCTTCTTTCGTCAAGGAGCGCAGAGCAATGAAGGTACGAAGAGGATTTTGTATTAAATAGCTTATCTGCTTCAAGAATTGGGCTGCACTGTTTAAATGATTAATCTTTAATTTGGTATTGCAGAGAGAATATGAAGAGTATAAAGTAAGAATAAATGCTCTAGTTGCCAAGGCTCAGAAAACACCGGAGGAAGGCTGGACCATGGCAGATGGAACTCCTTGGCCAGGAAACAACCCGCGCGATCATCCTGGAATGATTCAGGTAAGCGGTCATTTGTATTGCAACGAGCTTTGTACTAGCTGCTTTCAGATCATTTTGCTTCTTGAAGTTCTAGTATTTGTGAAACTTGACTATTCAACAAATGCACTTTGTAGTTCAAATAAGCACCATGATATTTCTTCTTCACAGGTATTCTTGGGACATAGTGGTGTCCATGACATTGAAGGCAATGAACTTCCACGACTCGTTTACGTCTCAAGAGAGAAAAGACCTGGTTATCAACACCACAAAAAAGCTGGTGCTGAAAATGCTCTGGTGTGTTGAGATATAATTTATTAGCATTGATCTCAGATTAATTTTACTTAATTATTTTTACGAACTTACTATTTTATTTCAGATACGGGTGTCAGCAGTTCTCACAAATGCACCCTATATTCTTAATCTTGACTGTGATCACTACGTCAATAACAGCAAAGCCATTCGTGAGGCTATGTGTTTCCTAATGGATCCACAAGTCGGAAGAGATGTCTGTTATGTGCAGTTCCCTCAGAGATTTGATGGGATTGATAAAAGTGACAGATATGCCAACAGAAACATAGTCTTCTTTGATGTAAGTATCATGAGCAACTAAGATTAACATCATAATATTATATCACTTTAAAGCCTCTCAAGTGATTTTCTTCATCTATTTGAAATTGAAGAATAATCTTGCTTCATTCAACATCATACGGTTAATATCTGCCATGTAATATTGAACCTCTTGATGCTGAAAGATGGATTTTATCATGATTTCAGGTTAACATGAAAGGTTTGGATGGTATCCAAGGACCTGTATATGTCGGTACAGGAACTGTTTTCAATAGGCAAGCACTTTATGGTTATAGCCCTTCTCATCTGCCTACAATACATAAATCTTCTTCATCTTGCTCTTGCTGCTGTCGCCGCAAGAAACCAGCCAAAGAGAAAGATCTTGCTGAGGTTTATCGTGAGGCAAAAAGAGAAGATCTAAATTCTGCAATCTTCAACCTAAGAGAAATTGAAAGTGAGTTTTCTAGTATCTTGGAACTAGTGAGAAATTGACCTCCATTATCTTTGGAACTTTAACCTTGAAGCTAACATTTTGGTATCTTCAGATTATGACGACCACGAGAGGTCCTTGCTTATCTCTCAGATGAGTTTTGAGAAAACTTTTGGCATGTCATCCGTGTTTATCGAGTCTACATTGATGGAAAATGGAGGAGTACCTGATTCTGCCAATCCATCGACACTGATCAGGGAAGCAATTCATGTTATCGGCTGTGGTTATGAAGAGAAGACAGCATGGGGAAAAGAAGTAAAAATTTGATCTTTCTCTTTTCAGGTCTTCTTTTGGTTTCACTTATGGATAGAAGGGGTTAACTCTTTTCTCTTTGTATGTCGTTTTCAGATTGGTTGGATTTATGGTTCAGTGACAGAGGATATCTTGACTGGCTTCAAGATGCAGTGCAGGGGATGGAGATCAATATACTGCATGCCATTGAGGCCTGCTTTCAAGGGGTCAGCTCCTATCAACTTGTCAGACAGGTTGCACCAAGTTCTTCGATGGGCTCTTGGATCGGTGGAGATTTTCTTGAGTAGGCATTGCCCTTTGTGGTATGGATTTGGAGGCGGCCGACTCAAATGGCTCCAAAGACTTGCCTACACCAACACCATTGTTTATCCTTTCACTTCTCTTCCCCTCATTGCATACTGTATTATTCCTGCTGTTTGCCTTCTTACAGGAAAATTCATCATCCCAACGGTAAATGTTTCCGCTTATTTGACTTGTTTGCAACTTTTAAAATTGTTCAAATATTCGAAATTTTGCACATTAGGAGCTGGTATTAAGGATGATCTTTGTACAGTTTTTGTCACTGAATCAAATTCTTGTGCCTTCTATGCAGCTATCGAACGTTGCAAGCATACTCTTCCTTGGTCTTTTTATGTCCATCATAGTGACAAGTGTGCTTGAGCTACGATGGAGTGGTATAGGCATAGAGGACTGGTGGCGTAACGAGCAGTTCTGGGTGATTGGTGGTGTCTCTGCACATCTCTTTGCAGTTTTCCAAGGATTCCTCAAAATGCTTGCTGGTATAGACACAAACTTCACAGTTACAACCAAAGCTGCAGATGATGGAGAGTTTGGCGAACTCTACCTATTCAAATGGACAACAGTCTTGATCCCTCCAACCACAATTCTCATTATCAACTTAGTTGGTGTGGTTGCTGGTTTTTCTGATGCACTCAACAAAGGATATGAAGCATGGGGGCCTTTATTTGGCAAAGTGTTCTTCTCATTTTGGGTGATCCTTCATCTTTATCCATTCCTCAAAGGTCTCATGGGACGCCAAAATCGAACTCCAACTATTGTTGTGCTGTGGTCTGTACTGTTGGCCTCTGTGTTCTCACTAGTTTGGGTCAAGATTAATCCATTTGTCAGCAGAGATGACCCTTCAGCCATGGTTCAAAACTGCATTGACATGGATTGTTGAGCTTGGAAAAAGCTTTCTTGAACTATACCACATGTTTGATAATGTAGACTTTTTTCCCATGTAATGTGGAGATGAAAACTCTTCAATTCTTGCACAGTTTGAGCAACTTGTATCAGTTTTTTCCAGTAGAGACTTTTGATAAGGGGACTAAAGAAGCTTTGTTTGGAAATAGAATGTTGAATCAGCTTTGAATTGAAGCTTTTGAAATTACAAAGGGAACTGACAACGAAAAGTAGTTTGTCTTATTTTACGTAGCACCTTGTAATTTAGCACGATGTTTAAAAAAAAAAATCTTTGTAATCTAAAATCATTTTTAAATATTTGTGTAACTTAAAAAAGAGAATTTTAAACATGGTCAAAAATTAAGTTTAACAGCAAAATCCTTAAAATGAAAGTAAGTGCTCATGTAATATATAGCCTTAAAAAAGGACAACCTTAATTATTCAGCCTGTTGTTGATAAGCCACCTTTGGGAAAACTACAATATTCCCAATTTCTGTCACAGTACTTTTTTTTTTTTTTTTTGTCCCTCGTCCACACTCGATATCAATTTTAAATCCGACTAAGTTGAATTTGCATATTAAAAAATTCCTTTTGAATAGTGACACTATCAAAATAATTTTATTCTTTGAGAATCGAATTCGAAACTGATTTAAGTTATTACTTTTATTGATTCATGTTAGTCAAAGGTAAGTTGTCTTTTCTCACAAAAGCAAGAATTTTCAAGTTGTGTGGTCTACAATACTTTAATCCAAAGGGTAGAATCAATAAACTAGTATTCCAAGCAAAGAATAATCATGAAAAATGTTTTTATGAAAAGCATATTAAAAAATGAAACTTGGAGTGCACCTGGGTGCAGCAGAAAATATTTGGATTCTGTTTAAGCTATTAGTGTTTATATCATTTTATATAGTTAATAATGTCCTTTGCTCCGTACTAAGTGAACAAAATAATCTCTACTATTCATATTTGTTTTTTTTAATATCCTTTGCTTCGCACTTAATTAATTTACAAAATATAGTAATGCTCGATCAATCTTTGGAAGTCGCAATTTCGGCCTTTGGCCTTTTCGAAACAATTTTCTAGTAAATTTTTAAAATCCTTTTGCATGTGATGACGAACATGACTAATTAAAATGTAATGTCCTAATAATAATTTGCGTAAATTAGAAGTGAATGACTTAGAACATGAACTCAAATGGATTAGTTGATTAAAAAATAATTGATATGTATTAGGGGATGGACAAGATCAGATAAATAGTTCTAAGTGTTAGAAATTATGTTAGGAATAAGTTCATGTTAAGATATAAATATTGATAACATAAATCAAACACGAGAAACTTATAACTTTTGATTGATTTTTAACTTATAAACACTTGACCAATAGTAAATATTATTTTCGCACGCATAAACAACCCAAGAAGTGCTTATAAGTTTTGCTCATAGGCTTGTTTGAGTGATGATCAATACTTATGTGTACTCAATATTCACATGAAAACACATTAACTCAACCATAGAATAATAGATTTTAATTAATCATAATGGTCAATCGTCAACTATATATATAAACACATACTCTATTATACATCTATTAATTTAACATAAAATAACTCATGCCATTTACTCCTTCCGTCTATCTTTACTTGTCTCTTATACTATTTTGAGATGTCTAATAATACCTGTTCACTTTATGAAATCAAGAGATAATTTTATACTTAATTTTTAATTTATTTTTATCATTAATTATAATTATTTTTATATTATATTTTTCAAGATATTATATTTATTATATTTAAAAGATAATTAGATAAAATTATTTCATCATTTGTTACTTTTTAAGTCAACAAGGAGCAAATAAAATTATGTGTTTACCTTTTTGGCCCAACTCAACCCAGCATTAATGCCTTAATCCGAGGTGTCCACTAGTAATCCACAAATTAGTCACTTTGAATTTGTTCCTTCCATAAATTTTCAAAGTCCTTTTCTTGTACAAACTCCAACACACTCTTCTCACATTTCTCAAAAAGTTCTCTTCTTTTCCTTCTCCCAATCTTCCATCTTCCATCTTCCTCCTCCTCCTCCTTCAACTATGTTTCCTTATCCCTCTTCTTTCCTCCTCTCCGTCACCCTTGTCCTCTTTCTCCTCTCCACAAAATCATCATCTCAATCCACTAATCTTGACCCAAACCAACTCAAAGCTCTCAGATCACTAAGTGTCCCAACAGGAAAAGACCCTTGTTCCCCCCTTCACAAATCCACCATTTGTGACTCTTCAACTCCCTTTGACCACCTTATTTCCCTCAAACTCATAAACTGTTCGAGTGATGTTACATTGTCTCAAACAGCTCTCAAAACTCTCTCCACTCTCCAAGACTTACAATTCATCAATTGCCCTGTTTCGCCTATTCATTTCCCCTCTGAGCTTTCATCCAATCTCCAATCCTTCACTTGCATCAACTCCCTCAAGAAACTCACAAGTGTTTGGCTAATTCGATTGCGCAA
Source organism: Solanum medicagineum (assembly GCA_026153255.1). Lineage (NCBI taxonomy): Eukaryota > Viridiplantae > Streptophyta > Magnoliopsida > Solanales > Solanaceae > Solanum > Solanum medicagineum. Next base: position 13,837,993 of record JAPFFP010000046.1, read on the forward strand.
TGTGGAAAGTTTAACAGTGTCAGATGTTCCTGTTTCTGCTAGTGGCCCTTCCATAATCTTGAATAGTATCAAGAGCTTGCATACTGTCACAATATCTCATACAAATCTCAAAGGGGTTCTTCCTACAAAATGGCATATGAATCTTACTTATGTTGATTTATCTGGGAATCAGCTAAAAGGGAAAATACCAAGTTCTTTAACTGAGCTTGAAAATCTTGTGCATTTGAATCTTTCTTCAAATTCACTCAATGGAACTATACCAAGTTCATTTGGCAACTTACTTTCTTTAAAAAATGTGTCATTAGCTTCAAATGATCTGTCTGGAAGTATCCCGAAATCGATTGCTGCAATTCCAGGATTAGTCCATCTTGATCTTGGATCAAACAGGTTAAATGGAAGTGTTCCAAAGTTCATATCAGATATGAAGGGATTGAAATACTTGAATCTTGAAAGAAACAATTTCAAGGGGGTTCTTCCATTCAATGCTTCTTTCATCAAGAAATTAGTTATGTTCAAAGTGGGAGAAAATTCAAATCTTTGCTACAATCACTCAACACTGTCTTCAAAATTGAAACTTGGCATTGCACCTTGTGATAAACACGGATTGCCATTGTCTCCACCACCTCTTAAGGAAGATCTCACTGACGATACCGATGATCATGAAGACGATAATAGTCCACCACCTAAACATGAACATGGACCAAGCAGGGTGGTTTTTGGTGTGGCTATTGGTCTTTCATCCATTGTGTTTTTGATTATTATCTTGGTTCTATTGTCCAAATGCTGTACATGATGATGACTGTAAATTGAGACAAAATTCTTGGTCCAGTTAGGTTTGGCAAATGTCGTCAAATAGGATTTCAAAATTTGTTCATTCACTGTATACTTGGATCTTGAGGGAGAGTATAATGTTATTTACTCAATTTGTGTGTCGCATTTTGCTCAAGGATAAAAGCTCCATTTTCAGTTATCTAAATCCTGTTTGTCATTTTATGTATATCTAGTAAATAATGTCAGCTATAGAACAATAATGGACAAACTTGCGTATACGTTTGAACTTTAATTCTTTATGTTGATATTCTGCGAGCATATTTTATATACTATATAGTTTACACAAATCTAATTATAAGATCTGTTGTTTGTTTTTTTTGTACAGAGTGATATTTGATACTTGATGAAATGAGCTATGAGTTATAATTAACATGTGATCATGGGTTCTCTGTTAGCATAGAATTAATATAATAATGGAAAGATCAATTTGTCAGCTTTACCGTGTTCATGTGTTTGTTAGGTGCATGGTTGGTTTTTTATTTACTTATTCCAATCTTAGTACAAAGGGAACATGCTCTTACAGATTATTTTTTATTGGATGAAACATAATGGCTCTTTAACTTCACTAAAGGTCAAGAAAAGTTTTAGACGTTTGGGGACTCATATTTATTTTTTTGAATTCGAGAAGAAAGAGATACCGAACTCAAATCTTTTTCACATTCGTTTCATACGGGCGACAAAATTAACTCAAATTCATTCAATTCATTGAAGTTTGGATGGGTTAATAATCCATTCATTTATTAAACTCAACTCATCTGATTGACTTGAAAGAGTTCTTGTCATAATATTTTTAAAACATTTTCTATAATTTTCATATGTTTTATATAGTTAAAATAAAGAAAAATATAATTTAATTAAGTACTAAAATATTGAAAAAAAATAAAATAAGTAAAACTTAGTAAAAGTTGAATCAGGTTGGATCTTGACCTAATAACTCATTATTCAACTCGTTTTAACTCAAACCATTTTAATCCAAGCAAATTCGGATTGAATTGGATCTTCACTCGTTTATTGTTCCGACCCATTATAGTTTACTCAAATTTGACCCAACCCACCCAATTTTCACCCCTAGTTTACACATTACATAGTCATGATCGACCCATGCCTTTTTTTGTACAAATTTTGATTAGGTATGCTGATAAAAACATATTAAGCCTTAATCTATGTTGTTAAGTTTGAATTATTAAAAAAAGAAAAGAAAAAACTCGTATAGCTTTGTTGGGAACTTATGTAACTTTATGGAAGGTTTTAAGTCATTAAACGGGTGCGAGCAATATAAAGAATGGAAAATGAACAAAAATTTTCTAAAATTATGCGTTAGGAATAAAAATATTCTCAATTAATAATTTAATCCAAAAATGTTTTTGTCTTTAATATTGGTCCAAAAATAACTTTATTATTACTTAATGAATTAAAAATGTCATTTTTCGAACATATTATTTCTTTTCTTTTTAAATTCCTTTTTTTCTTAATGATGATTTTTCTAATTAGAAAATATTTATCCTATTTTAATTCATAGAAATATTAAAAGATAAAAAAAAATTGTGTTTTACTTTAGATAAGTTAATTATCATTTTTGACTTATTTTTATCCTCTTTATTCATTTTAATTTAAAATCAAGAGCTTAAAAATATTTTTTTAATTTATTCAAATACTAAATATATTTAAAAATTACATTAGACTAAAAATAGTTAAAATAAATCAATTCAAATATATTTTTAGGGAAATTAATATATTCACCTTCATTACATATTAATTATAATAAATTATTAAACCTCATTTTGATACTGATGCGTACAAATAAAAGAGTTGTTCTTTTTTAACCTTAAAAAAAAAAGGAGTTGGGGGTCACATATATACGAGGAAGAAGTGTTTATTTTGCTCCTTTTTTTTTCATTTTTCTTTTACAAATGAACAATTGATGAAGAAGAAAGAAAAATAAAATCAATTCATGTAGCACGTGATGAGACGCAAAAATGAAAAATGTGTACATGGCTCTTGTGGTCAGCTTGCATACACGTCTACTCTTTTTTGTGGTGTTGAATCAATGTGTTTCACTAAAAATACAGTCTATGGATATCTGTTAATCAATTTTCATTAAGAATCCAAAATATGAGTGCAACAGCAACTGCAGTTTTCTCTTCAAATTCCATATCTCACTTGCCTTCCTTCTCTCTTTTATGTAAACCCAACTTGGGAATCCAAATACCCAAAGGTACTTGTAAATTTCCATTTAATGAGTTATTTAAGTCGTGCTCTTATGAATTCTTCATATTGAAATTGTAATTATAGTTGGGAAGGTAATGTGAAAATCTTGGGTTTTGTTATTATTACTGGAGTACTATACTATTGGAATGGAAATTTACAAGCAAGAATCTTGTTACAATGTAGTACAGTAGTAATAACTGTGTTTAGCTCTCTGCAACCCTTTGCCTCCTAGTAGGAGCCAAATGTATTAATCGAGGTGCATGCCAGCTGCCGCTAAAACTAACTCACAAATAGTCCATGCAACTGATGGATCAGAAATGTGGGGTTTGAGTGTTCTTTGTCCTTTGAATTTGGTTATTATTTGTGGTTTAATTTTTCCTTTTTTGACACTTTGATTATCATTATGGCATCTTATGACTATTATTTAGGATGATTTGTCAGGTCGTCTGTAGTATTCATGACTGTCTTTATTTACGTTATTTCTCCCTGTACTATTTTTTCTTGAGCCAATGGTTTATTGGATGTGGGATTACATGTATTTGTTGTTGGCTTGCCAGGTACTTGTCGGAAGATTATGCTTTTTGTGATAGTTGTAGGAATCAAGAGGGGTGAGAAGTAGATGAGAAGAAGAGACTCACTATGCCTATTATAGCCAGATCTGCTTTTCGATTTAACTTTGTGGATATTTTTCTGTTTAACTCGATATATTTTATAATCACCATGTCTTGTAAGTGTCAATGTAGTTGAAAGGAGTGCTTGGAGGAAATACATGTTTTTTCTGTCATTCTTGAATTTTTTTATTTTTTTTTTTTTTTGTGTGTTGTGTGGGGGATGGGGGGCTTTGACCTTATTAGGATCGGTAAGGCCTAGCCCCCCTTGCTTGTACTTTTGCCTATTGAGGATTTTTATATTAATAAAAAGTCGCTATAGCGGGATAAAGTTGAAAAAAAAAATTCACAAAGGAGACTAAGATACCTCAACAGTCTGATATTGGCTAGACATGCACATCAGGACTATGGAATAGAGTAGCCTGGCTCCAATTGTTCTAAATTGACCTCCAGCCTTGGCATACACATGTTTGAACCACTGGTGATCTCCTTTCGCTGTATTCATGCTTTTCTATTGCTTTCCATTTGGCGATAATGTTTGTTAGTTCGACATACAATTGTACATGGATCTTGTGATTATGTATATACTTTTTATTTCAGTCCACTAGAAATGATAAACCCAGGGTCACTGGTAAGCCATATATTTCATCCAGACATCACGATGGGTACACATCTTATTACATTAGCATGAATTCGGGAAATTTAAACTGAGGTATTGATTTTTGATGCAGCTTGTTCAATTTGGCAGAGATTGCATATGGGCTTTCCGTGAGTACAAATCGTAGGGATTGTCATTGCTCAATTCTCTCCATCAGAAGTGCTGATGGACGCAGGCAATGGAGGTCTTCAAAAAGTGCTACACCAAGGAAAACACCCAAACGAAATGAGCTCAATATACAGCCATCCCCCGACAGTAAATCGTCAAATTCATTAAACCAGGAAGAGATCATTTCTCTTTTCAAGAGAATACAATCTTCAATTTCAAAAGGTGATTGTACAAGTTCAAAGAAAAGAAGTGCCAAGTCCCCTGAAGAGAAGCCCGCTATTGATTCGGTCTTGGATATCCTTCGTCATTCAAAGACAGAACCAAAAGGTAGTGAGTTTGTTTCAGTTTTGCCCAAAGCTTGTATCCAAACCTTCCATCTTTTGCTAAAATTTTATCCAAATGATCGTCTCTTTTGCTTTTAAAGGCACAACATCAAATACGAAGGATGATGAGGGTTCGACTCATCAAAGAGATGAAAAGGAACCAGAAACAGAATATTCACCATCACCAGATCCAAGATCAACACGCCCACGGTCAAGCTTTGTGAAAAGATCCCCTTTACAATCTCCATTTAACTCCAAAGGAAAAGTTAAGCTCAAGACGAAGACATCACTGGATAATCATGTTAAAAGGGAAGCAGTCAAAATTGAAGAAATGAAACTTCCTCAGCTTAAAGAACTGGCAAAAACCAGAGGACTTAAAGGTTATTCAAAACTGAAGAAAAGTGAACTAGTGGAATTGCTAACCAGATGTTAATAACAGTCAAAGATGATCAAGTTGTCCATTATATACTTGCAGTTAACTGCATGACTTGTCTTTTTTCATATCTGCTTTCTTTCATGGAGAAACAAGATGGAAGAGCAGAATACTGTGGGAGTTTTAACACATTCATTTGTTGGTTGCTTTGTAACGTATCTTGTCTACAAGTAATGCAGCATTTTCCTCCATAACAATTCATTTGGAATAACAATAATAGGACAGAATGACCGATTAACAAAAACACTAGTACTTGTAATAATAGCTGACATTTTTTTTCCCAAAAAGAGAACACATTTTCTTACGTAAAGAAAAATCCATTTAACCAAATAAATATCTTAATATCAATTTACAATGATGCACATTTACACTTCAAGCCTACACAGATCTATAAGTATTTAGCCAAAAAAAAAAAAAAAGAGATCTATAAGTAAAAGATATAAATATTTTTCTGGGAACTCATATGGTTACTGTACTATCAAATGTACAAAACTAAAAAGAACAACTTTAAAATGCTAAATTGACTGATTTAAATATAACAGGTTAAAAGGGAAAGTCGAAGATATCTTGAAAGAAAAAAATTTCCGTTGCCGGGACTTGAACCCGGGTCTCTCGGGTGAGAGCCGAGTATCCTAACCAACTAGACTACAACGGATTTGTTAAGTACTGCTGAATTGTTCTTTTATATACGCTTTAAATAAAATTTTGAAAAATTTGCCACGCTTTAGATATACTTATTTCACGCAAGTCATCATAAGTTATTGTTTTCATCTACTTGTGTTGATCAACGACTATTATTTCTCATCATCTCTACATTATCACCACGCTTTAGATATGCTTATTTCACGCAAATCATCATCATAATTTTTTTTTAAATGTTTTTTGTTGAGCGGAGAGTTTACTAAATATGTTATAGATTTATTTAGTCTTACACTTATGGACACTTGTTTCTTTAATTTGCAAGAGTTGTTGCTCGACTAGGCAATGTCTTTAGTAGATCAACTTCAACATTGTATATCCGCTGCACTAGCTCACTCAATTGACAAAACAAAAGGCCACAGTGCTATATTTTGTTAAGAATCAATCACTTTCAATACAATCAATTAATCAAACCCCAAGTCAACTCAATCCATTAATCTGCTTAATTTATAACAGGGAACAGAATGAAACAGATGTCACATAGGAATATCAAACAAGGACAAACAGAATGTAGCTCATATCATGCCACATTATGTAAATCATGTCTCAAGAACTTTTTAGGAATCTCTTAAAAATAAATGAAGAAAATCTCAAGTATATAATCCCACTTAGAATCGACCAAGAATTTGGCACAGATAATGTGAAAAGATGTAGCAATGGTATAAGTTATGCTGGTTTTATGTATCTGCAAGGCGCGGGATAAGATTTGAGGCAAGAAACAATTAACTCTATTTACCGCATTAAAACAAATTAATACGGCAAAACCATGGTAGCAAAAAAACTATTATCAGGCATGCTATCAACAAGTTACAAAATGGCTGTCCACTGCAGCATCTTCTATGTCGTTCTGCTGAACCAGCACCACCTGCAATATATCTCGCTTCATTCCACTCTTCAATGAATCTATTGTCGCTGACACCTCTCACATTTTTTGCAATCTCCCGACAAATTTCACACAATCTGCATGAGGATACAGGGACGAACTAACAAATTTGAGTTGGAAATTCATCTTTAAAAAGCAGCAAAACATTATAAACTCCTGAATTTCATGCTTTAATTATTACTGTTTATGCTACTTTACCCTTACCAAGCAACTCAATCACTTTAACAATTTCAATACTAGAGTTTTCTATGATTGAAGAGGATTTCCAGGTTAGGCACGTAATGCCATTCATTAGATTACTTAGAAAAAACAAGAGTTCCCTGAGCAGACGTAACAAGCTCTTGAATTTAGGAGCCGATCATTAAAACAAGATCATCTTAGCTGGCGTTTCTTGCGAAGGAGTTGGGAATAGGGTAGTAATCATGTTGCTATTTTGAAAGAGTGATAAAAAAAAAGATCATCTTAGCTGACGTTTCTTGCGCAAGGAGTTGAGAATAGGGTAATGATCATGTTGCTATTCTGAAAGAGTGAAAACCATCTATCACGTGTACTTCAGAACATACACTACAGAAAGTTCTAATATTTCCACTTATTCTGTTAAGAACAAAGCTTTGTACTCTTGAAACATATGATTTTCCTATGCTTCAACAGCTTAAGAAGACGGGAATTTGAAATCCCTATTTGATCTGACCTTTTAAAATAAGCGATAGGAGAAATTATCCAGTTATGCATCATCCAGCACGCCATGCTACCAAACCGCAAGGCACTAAGAACCAGAGAAAGTAGTTTTCTTTTTTCCCTTTGCTCTACTAATCAATATAATTCATATGCAACATAAAATAACCTAATAATTGAAACAGAAGGAATGAAAAACTGAATCTTTGTGGATTAACTCCAAAGGTGTCGATTATTTCACAGGGTAATGCAATAATTTTGGCAATGCAATACTCTTTGAACCAATTCCGCTAAAGACCAAGCTTTGACTAGACATGAATACACAGTACAGTGAAAGCAAGCAAAGATTATCAAGGTAGACAATGATAAATAAACTTGAATCATCGGTAAATAAGGACCAGGAAAAAGCTAAATATTAAAGTTACCTATTTCCTTTAAGCTTAAACCAAGTCTCTGCACAATGAGTATGAACAAATCCAAGCTCTCCTTTACACCCACAACCAATCTCAATCAAATCCACAAATTTTTTCCCTCTTTCAAATGTATCCAAATGGCATATCCTACACACCTTTTCAAAATCATCAACAGTCAAATTCTCCCCCAGTTTTCCATCCCCAATATCATACTTCACATCAATTGAAAAATTCTCTTGCTTCAAATCCTTCACTTTCACCTCATTTTCAAGATTTTGATCTAATCTGACAGTGATTACCGTCTCCAGAGCTCTCTGATTCTGAGTATCGATCTCCTTATCCATAACGCTCTCCTTCTTTCGCAAAATCTCATCCAAAAATGCTCCGAGGAAACAACTCCAATCAATGGAATGACTAAAAGGGTAAGTGAATCGGGAAGAAATTAATGATAATATTAATTGAACCTCAGGGGGGCCAATTTGGGAAGTGAGAAAATAGAGATAAGAAGGTAAAGATCCACACAAATAGTACAAAAAGACAACGGCTTTTTAGTTTTTGTGAATTGTTTCCTACATTGGTGTCAACCGATTTGTGATTTTCTCATACTTATACGTCGTGTTTTAACTGATCCATAAGGTTGACGAAGCAGTAGACTTTTCAAGTGGGTTGCCCGTTTAGATGCCACAATCATGATTTCGAATTATGCCATTCGCCTAGATTTTATTTTATGTGTCTTTGTACTATTTTTAAATATCTAACAATATTTATCTACTTTATAAGCAATAATTTTGTACTTAATTTCTCATTTACTCTCATTATTAATTATAGTTATTTTCCTATTATATTTTTCAAATTTCATCATTTAGTGCTTCTTAATTTATGTGTCAAATCAATAGGACACAACAAAGATGAACGGAGGAGTAACAAATTAAGTAGGCATGGTTTTTAATTAAAAAATTTAAAATTGGGTGTAGAAAAAGAGTAAATGGGGAGAGGATTAAGTAGGCATGTTTTGATGTGAAATTGAAAAAAAAAATTATCTTCAAAGTGAAAAATGATAATTAAAAAAAATTGAAGTTATAATTGATCATGAACATAAATTATTTTTACTTTAAATAAGTAATGGAGTGAAAATATATTTTTGTTGTTTTTTCAAATTTTTGAAAATCTCAAATTGAGTTTCAGAGTTCTATAGCTAAACCTGTTTATCAAAGCTCAAATTTGAAAAAAATAAAATTATTTTATAGACAAAGTTTTATTAAATTACATATACAAATAAAACTTTAATTTCAACTTATGTCCAAACAGGTTAAAGGAAAGAAAGGAGGATCCATGTATCATTTTCTTTCAACACTTCAAATTATTTACTAAATCAAAGATGTCCATATTCCTTTTTAAGCTGGAAATAGGGGAAAAGGATAATAAGGTAGAGAATCAAATTCTTTCAAGTAGCCATTTGACTTAGCTATTGAGGGATTGCTTGTCCATGCAAGATGAAATTATGATATAAAATCATATGAACAAATATTTATTCATAATATATAAAACGAAACACAGGGAATGTCATAAATAATATACTCTAATCTCATCTTTACTTCGATTTGAAAATTGCTATGGGACTCCTAACAGAGTACTTGGTCGAAGACCATTTTATGTATCCTTGTGAAGAACTTGTTGAAGTTGAGCGCTTAAATGTTACTTGATAGGACAACTTCTGCTTCAAAGCTGAGAATTTCAAGATTCTAGGCTCAATAGTCAACGTGACGCCATCAACTCCAATTACTTCAACTGTGTAAATAGAATTAGCCTCACCAACATTAGTCACTGTCCTTCTGTACGTATGAGCAGATGATCCAAGATCAATTGAAAATGAAGGATAATTCAACTCTGCTTCAGCTATGCCCGATGTGCAATGCACCTTCCTATTCACGATGGTACTAACTTGTTGATCGGTGTAGTTTAAGCCACATAAGTAAGCCAAATAATCTTGTGGCTGGATGTCATAAACTAGGCCAGGATCATTTGCCTTTGATGGGTTTACGTGCCCTGATCCAATCGTAAATAAATCAGCAGGGTTGAGTTTCTCATCCTGAATCGGATTGTTGCCAAGGTTGACTAAATCAGCAGTCGTCATGATTGCAGACTTAATTGCAGCTGGAGACCAATCGGGATGTGCACTCTTTAACAAGGCTGCTACTCCTGCAAGGTGAGGGCAAGCCATCGACGTGCCAGAGTCGATGTTGAATGCTGATGTAGCAGACGGTGTCACCCCTTCAGGGGGTCCTTTCCATGCTGCAAGGATATTCACTCCAGGGCCAATGATATCAGGCTTTAATATCCCTGGACTTATATAATTTGGTCCCCTAGAAGAGAAGCTAGCAACTACTGGTGCGTGCTTGTCTCCAAATCTTGTTCCCTTGAATGATATTGTTGCTACGGGAGCTGATGTTGATTTTGTATAGTTTTCTATCTTTAGTCCGTCAATGTAACTGACATGTGTAGCAGGAAGGACATGAACATCTGCAATTGTTGTATAGCCGTGTTCTTTGTCATTCCTGAGAATCATGGCAGCGCCACCAGCATCTTTCACTTGCTGTCCTTTTCCTATTCTGGTAAAGGGACCCCTGGTTTCACACAACACTATTTTACCCCTGACATCAATTCCATCCAATATCACACAATCACCGCCATCTATGAGGGGCAATAATTTTCGTGAGATTTTTGCTGATTGAAAGGCCGATTCGCCCTCATATTCAGCTCCATTACCCAGAACTGCCACTGCACTGATCTTTCTATCTGTTGAACTAGCACCAACAGTCAGAATCCATGGGGATCCATTCTCTATAGTAGAATTATATGGTCCGAGGTTTCCTGCTGCGCAACTCACAAAGATCCCTTTTTCAACTGCCCTATATGCTCCAATTGCCATGACATCTACATAGGGAGGTTGAGACAGTGCTCCAATGGAAATGGAGAGCACATCTACCCCGTCTTCAATGGCAGCATCATAACCGGCTAAGATAGAGGCTTCCGGACAACCGCTATCATTACAGACTCTGTACATGGCCAAATGAGCACGGGGTGCAATGCCAACAGCAGTGCCATTGGCATTACCAAGAAAATTGG
>JAPFFP010000046.1:13849286-13877031 GCA_026153255.1 Solanum medicagineum
TGGGGACGCGCAGATACAAATCCTGGTTTCTTTTCCATCATTTTCACTTCATCTGATGACAGCATTGCAGAAAATCCATTGAACACATGACGATAAGAATAGATAATGCGCGATGAATGATTAGAAGTTGTAGGCAAAAATGATTGATGCCAGAGGTGCACATCTTTTGAATCAGTGAAAACAAAATCATCTGGCAACTCAAGCTGCACAATGTAAGTTTCTAAATCGTTTTTATTAATAAAATTATCAGCAAAAGTACTTTTTGATGAATGAAGCAATATGATAATGCCAAAAAAGAATGAAACGAATTTGAGATCCATGTTTTTTTTTGTGTGTGTGTGTGTGATTATTACTTTCAGTAAGATGTGCATTATATAGGGGGTTTTTTCATGAAGATCAATTCAATATGTATGAATTTTCCAAAGTTGGATCAACTCATTACCATTCAAACTTGTTAATGCTGTAAACACTCAAATTTTCTTCCTTATATGTCACTTCTAAATGTGATTTGACCGTGTATTTCTTATGGCAAGTAATTCCATTTTCAACCAAAAATATATATTAGCCTATTCAAAATTTGCAAAACAGGAGTTTAATTGGAAAATGCATCATTCTAATGTATATCAATAACTAATCAGTTGCTGAATTGACGAAATTTAGAAGAATATACTAATCATCAATCATCTTACTATGCTAAAAGTGGAAAGGAAAACAGTAAAAGTTAATTATACCAAATTATTTTATAAAAGTTAAATAAGTATGTTGTAATTCAATTAAATCCAAATCCCTTAATTTGTTGATAGTATTAAAAAGTAAATTACTATCTATTAGTAATAATATTTCATTAAAATGAAACAAGAGAAAAATGGAGACATTCTTATTTAGTTATTCAATGTTGTGGAATTACTTTTCAGTTTTCACCTCCATAGTAATTGGAACCTTTATAATTTCTATTTAATATTTTAGACTTTTTTAATTCTTACTAATACATATTTAGATTTTCAATTATTTAAAAGTTAATACTGTATGTATTAAAAAAATAAATCAAAAGTCATTCTCTAAATCTTTTGATTACAACTTTTAAATCCTCTCTATCTACAACCTTTTTGTCTTTCTCTCAACTTAAGCTAGAAGTTGAAACATATTTGTTTCAATTAATAATAAGGTGAAACATATACTTACAGAATATAAGAAGTTTTTATCATTAAACTTGGAAAACTACTATGTAAATACTATATTATTATTCATTAGGTAAATGCTTAATTTTATCATGATATGCCTTTACTAATATTCATTTATCATATGCCTTTTCTATGTGCCCATCTACGACCTATAAAAGAATTTTGACCTGCAATTGCATTCGTGAAACTCAAGCTAAATTCTCAGTTTTTGAACATGATTTACGGATACTATCTACACAGTCAATGGTTCATTCCACAAGCCGTAAACACCATCCATAAAAGTCTGAATTTTTTTTTGTTTTTAAACTTGATCTACGAGCCTTATTTACAATTTATGATTATGCCGCTCGTAATTCTCAATTTTCAACTTCTAATCCTTCAATGATCTGATCCTGACTTGATTTTTTAGGTGTTACTCATTTTGACTCATTTTAGTAATAATATGGCCTTTTTCTGTCAAACTATCAACGATAAGAATATTTTTGGATTAAGGTATTAATGATTTTAGGGTATGACGACATGATATTTTTGGATTAAATTATGAACGGGAAGCACTTCTATTTATTTTCCATCATTTAAGGGGATTTCAGATTCTTTTCTATAATTTTTATACTATTTTAGTTAGCTTATTAATTATGGATTACGATTAGAGTATTCTTTTGCAAATCAAAGTCTAATTTGTATAGGCTAATTATAGAGATATTTGGCAGAAAATTGAATTGGTTACCATAAGAAATATGCTCCAATCCGATTCCACATCACATATATATCAAGAAGAAAATTCAGAGGATATGATCCTTAATTTGACCTGAGTTGATAACTATAATCTTTAACTTTGTCAGTGTATAAATAAACACTTTAACCAGCTAATCTAATTACATCGTCATCATCATATATGATATACTATGATATATCCTATCATATCTTATAAGTGGAAAACTATAAGTTAATGTAAAGTTAGATTATGATTTAAGTATCCTATACTAAATGAAAAAGTAGGAGCATTTAATAAAAGGGACACACTGCACCATAAATGTGAGAATTCCAGAAGTTGTAATGAATGTATATTTATCAAATTCATTTAAACAATTCTAAAAGATTTGGCTGGTTGCTGTTGATCATTAGTTTTCCAAGCATTAATGCACTTTATTGCCTCTTCTTCTTTGATTCTGATAATTAATATTTTTCATTTGTTATGTACCTCTACAACTCCTAAAAAGCTTGCCCCTCACCGTAATTTTAGCTCTAATTATATTTGCTTCTTTTTATCTTCTTCATTGACCATTCAGCCTCTTAAAACTTGCCTCAATGGTTGTAGACAAATTTTTTACTAGCAAACAACTTCTAATTCTTCTATCTTTTTTTGGCATCCTTATTTTTGTTTCCACTGCACACACTTTCGAGTCTACATAGTGGATATGTGCACTTATTGAAGATTCATGTTGCGTAATACATGAATTGGCTCTTAAATTTAGTTTCAAATTTTAAATATGTCCACTAAATTTTATAATGTACAAATAGACATCCATTTCTCAAACCAAAAAACCCACAAATCCAACAACCTTATTGCGTGATTTAAAAACACTTCCATGTGGATCTTTTAGTCATTCTGTGACTGCCACATATTTAAAAATTTTACACGCATTTTATAATTAAAAAAATAAAGAAAACAAAAGGATAGGATCGTATCATTTCCCTTCCCCAATTACTCTTCTTTCCTGGAAAAACCCTATCCCTATCCCTATCCCAATTTCTCAGTTTCTTCGCAATCTGACATAAAATTGTGAAAATTTCTGGTTGAAGTTCTCATCTTTTGAATGTTTTCTTGTCGGCTTCCTCTATTAGGTCTGGGTATGTTCAATTTTCCCTTTTGAAAGATTTTTTAGATAAAAGGTGTAAAGTTTTTATCACCATGGATGTAAATTCACTTTATTTTTACAGTTTTGATCATATCATCTTATAACTCTTTTTCACAATGACAAAATTTCTTTTTGAAGCCATTGCTTAAAATAGACCATAATCGTGCAAAAAAGAGAGGAAAAAAAGCTTGTGTATTAGTATTAGAAAGAAGAAGGAAAAAAAAGATATGTTTATTTGCAAAAAAAAAGATATATATATATATATATATATATATATATATATATATATATAAAGGTATTCATTGAGGATAGAGTTGTCATTTTTGCTTTTTTGTACGTTTGTGGGGCCTCGAAAATTACATCTAATGCTCTTGAATTGCGTCCAGATCATGCATTTTGCCGGATTGGATTCACGTGTTTTTTTTTTTTAAGAAATAGATAGTTAAAGTGTTTGTTTTTAATACGTTATTAAGCTTTTGTTTATTTTTTTTAAGTTATAAATTAAATAGCTAGTTTAAGAGATAGAGTTACTCTATTCGTTATGAAAAATTAATGTTCCGGGTCAAATTGAGCTTATCTATGCAGTTTCTTGTGAATTTTTTAAAAAAAATTGTATTTATGGATATAGAGTACACGCACTTTGCTAGAGCCCAAAGATTAGTATTATAAATAAGGAAGAAAATTTGAAGTGGTCATACTATAAAAATCCCAAAGATTAGCATTATTTATAAGGAAGAAAATTCAAAGTGGTCATACCATAATAATAAGTTGGTAAGCTGTAATTAATTTAATTTGATCCAAAGTTAGGAACAGCCGATTACACATCAAATGTTGATCAGAAAAGCACTATATATATACACATCTTGCCAACTGTGATAGTCAAAAAAGACATGGATCTGAAATTCATTTCAATCTTTTTATGCATTTTCCTGTTTCATTTGTCAAAAATATTTGGTGACCACCTTACAAATCGAAGCGATCTAGATACTTACATAGTACAACTTGAGTTTCCTGATGATCTGTCTTCCTCTGATTCAAATGATTTATACCTCTGGCATCAATCATTTTTGCCTACAACTTCAGCAAATTCTGATCTTTCATTGCGCATTATTTACTCTTATCGCCATGTATTTAACGGATTTGCTGCTATGTTGTCATCAGATGAAGTAAACGAAATGAAAAAGAAACCAGGATTTGTGTCTGCGCGTCCCCAAAGGGTACTGGAATTGGATACCACACACACTCCAAGTTTCTTAGGGTTGCACCAGAATGTTGGCTTGTGGAATGCTTCAAATTCTGGTAAAGGTGTGATTATTGGTTTGCTAGATTCTGGAATAACTCCGCAACATCCTTCATTCAGTGACAACGGAATGCCTCCTCCCCCTGCCAAATGGAAAGGCAAATGTGAGTTCAATTTCAAAGCTTGTAACAACAAGCTTATTGGAGCAAGAAACTTTGTGGCGACGGCTAAGTCACCTTTGGACAAGCAAGGACACGGGACACATACTTCAAGTACCGCTGCTGGAAACTTTGTGGATGGTGCCAATTTTCTTGGTAATGCTAATGGCACTGCTGTTGGTATTGCACCTCATGCTCATTTGGCCATGTACAAAGTCTGCGATGGTTTTTTTTGTCAGGAAGCCTATGTTATAGCTGGTCTTGATGCCGCCATTGAAGACGGTGTGGATGTTATTTCCCTTTCCCTTGGAGGATCGCCTGTACCTTTTTATGATGATGGTCTGGCAATTGGCGCATATAGAGCGATCCAGAAGGGGATTTTTGTAAGTTGTTCGGCAGGAAATAATGGACCAACTGTTGCTACTGTCAAGAATGGAGCTCCATGGATTCTCACTGTTGGTGCTAGTACAACAGATAGAAAGATAAGAGCTGTAGCTGTTTTGGGCAATGGAGCAAAATATATGGGCGAATCAGCCTTTCAACCAACAAATTTTTCAGATAAATTGCTGCCGCTCGTAAATGCTAACAACTGTGAGTCGTTGTCTACATTTGATGTTAAGGGTAAAATAGTGTTTTGTGATACCAGTGGTAACTTGTCAAGAATCGAAAAAGGGCAAGTAGTGAAAGATGCTGGTGCTGCCGCCATGATACTCATGAACGAAAAAAAACGTGGCTATACAACATTGGCAGATGTTCATGTCCTTCCTGCGACACATGCAAGTTACTTTAACGGACTAAATATCATAAACTATATAAAATCAACATCAAGCCCTGTTGCAACAATATCATTCAAAGGAACAAGAATCGGAAAAAAACACGCGCCAACAGGTGCTTCCTTCTCTTCTAGGGGACCATTTTTGGTAAGTCCAGGCATATTAAAGCCCGACATTAGTGGACCCGGAGTCAATATCCTTGCGGCATGGACAACCTCTGTAGGGGAGATAATCACATCTGCTACATCGACATTCAACATCATTTCTGGTACGTCGATGGCTTGCCCTCACCTCGCAGGAGTCGCAGCATTGTTAAAGAGCACACACCCAGATTGGTCTCCAGCTGCAATTAAATCTGCAATCATGACCACTGCTGATATAGTCAATCTTGAAAAGTATCCAATTGAGGATGAAACACTTCAACCTGCTAATCTATTTACAATCGGATCAGGGAACGTGAACCCATCAAGAGCAAGTGATCCAGGACTAATTTATGACATTCACCCCGAGGATTATCTACCATACTTATGTGGCTTGAAATACACAGATACACAAGTTAGTTCAATTGTGAGAAAGAAGGTACACTGTACATCAACCATAGCTGAGACGGAGTTGAACTACCCTTCGTTTTCTATTTATTCGAAAGCAGGGGTGCAAACATATACAAGAACTGTGACTAATGTCGGAGAAGCTAATTCAACTTACACAGTTAAAGTGTCTGAACTTGACGGTGTTGAGGTAACTGTTAATCCAACCACCTTGAAGTTTTCAGCGCTGAATCAGAAGGCATCATATAATGTTACTGTTAGGCCATCAAAGCTTACATCAGATTCTCAAGGATACATAACATGGTCTTCTTGTAGGTACTCTGTTAGAAGTCCAATACAAATATTCTCGGGTATCATCTAAAGATGTAAATGGCTTTGTTACAAGAGATGAGTTCTCCATAATTTATTAAACAAATCCTTCTGTGTTCTTAATTCTTATATGATTCTTTCGGAAAGGCGGATCATGGTTTATTTTGAAGGAAAAAAATGTGCAACAGAAAAATGGAAAATAATAAATACAATGATCAAATTGTAATGACAAAATACAATGAGGTTAGCAATCAGTCAATAATATATAGTACAATAAAAAATTGTAAATAAATTGTTTACATCAGTTTTTTTTTTAAAAAAAAAATATAAAACTAACTTACTTTTTTTTTTAGCTTAAGATTGCGCTTCAAGCTCAATATGGCTGTTGTGATAGAGAACTTAATATCTGGCAGAGAAAGAATGGTGGCATGTTACACACACCACTGATCTTCACTCATTAAATAGGCTTGTATATAAAAGAAATTTTATGAATTTTATCAAATTCAGTTAAGAAAGAAAAAAATCTCTTAGAGAGGGAAGTTTTTTTTTTTTTTTTAAGTATCTTGAATCTCTAATCCAGGTTAATGGTGAGATCGATGAGGATGTTACACATTGTGTTAGAGCAGGGTGAATGAAATTCAAACTTGTATCCAGTGTCTCGTGTGATAAGAATGCTCTACCAAGATTTGAAGGTAAGTTTTATAAAGTGTTGATTAGACTGACTATATTGTATGGGGTGGAGTATTGGCGATCAACAACTCGCACACCAAAAGAAGTGATTAGCAAAATGAGGATGTTTAGATAAATGTGTGGATATACTAGGAAAGATAAGGCTGAAAATAACTAAATAAGGATATTTTGGACAAGGTGAAGGAGAGGAGACTAGAATGGTTCGGGCATGTGAAGAGAATATGTTCCAATGATGAGGTGTGCAGGAGCGGAGCTACATTCATCCAACGGTGGTCAGATGAACACCCTTCGTCGGAAAACTTTTTCGAATATATAGGTTAAGTATAGAATTTTGATATATATCAATACCCTTGATAAAAAAAAATCACCCATCATGTTCTAAAAGTATGAACATCCTTGACAAAAATGTTGTCTCGCCACTGGAGGTGTGAGATGTTAACCATGGTGGGCATGAGGATAAGTAGATGTAGACCAAAGAAGTATTGAGAAAAGGTGATTAGACATGATATGATTCATCTACAATTTACTGAGGATATGACCAAGATATATAGAAGGATATGGAAGTCGAAATTTAGGGTAAAAGGTTAGTAGGTATTGAGAATTGTCTAGTTTTTCCAATAAGTATTAGTATTAGTACTCTCCTACTATCTAATTATTCAGTTTCCTTTTTGTTTGTATTTACGTGTTGTTTTCTTATCTTTTGCTTAGGTATCGTATTATTTGTTATTGTTATTTATTTTTATCCATTATTTTGGCGTGACATTTGTACTACAACATTTCTTTGTCACATATATATAATTTTTATTTTTTATATATGTATTATTAGGTCGAGGATTCATCGAAAACAACCTCGATCTCTTGCTAGCATAATTGTGTTCCAATAACGCAGAACTCTATAGTAGCATTTGATCACATTCTCTCAATAATAGTGGAGAATCTAGTGTTTTTAACTTTTTATTAACTTGTAAAACCTTGTAGCAACTAATTGCTGCTTAGCCATGAATATCAGAACTGATCAATCTTCTCTTCTTGCCTTGAAATCCCACATTACTTTGGATCCTAATCACATTTTTTCAACAAACTGGTTTCCTCGACCTGATCTGTTTAAGATTGGATTGGAATCACTTGTAACTCTCGTCATCAGCGAGTGATTGCACTTAGAATTTCAGACATGGAGATTACTGGTACCATCCCACCGCAACTTGGCAACCTCTCTTTTCTTGTTTCACTTGATCTAAGCTACAACAATTTCCACGGTGAACTTATACCTGAGTTGCTTCATTTGAGAAAGTTGAGAGAAATTGATTTTAGTTATAACAACTTCACCGGAGAAATTCCAATAGGAATAACTACTCTTCCAAGATCCAATGAATTACTTAATGGCTTCAATGTGCTTTCCATATCCAACATCTCAACACTTGAAATATTGGATTTCCCACGAGCTGGTTTAACTGGTGATTTCCCTTCTGATTTATGTCATCGCCTTCCCAGATTGCGAAATCTTGGACTTGGCTACAACATGCTAAGCGGAGAGATACTGCAAGCTTGCAACTTCAAGTCCTATTTTTGTTTCAAAATAACTGTTGGGACAATTCCAAGAGAATTAGGTAACTTTCCACTGCTTGCACCAGTTAGATCTTGGAGAAACAACTTAGAAGGTATATGCTGTAGTACCATTTTATTTTTGCGGGATTGGATCAACATTTAGATATTTGCTCTTGCTTTACAACCTTGACAGCAACAATTCCTGATGAGATTGGTCGTCTTTATAAATTGGAAAATCTAAGCGTGGCCACAAATAAATTAACAGGCTCAATCCCTTTAACTATATTCATCATTTCATCACTTCAAGATTTACGTATGACTGATAACAAGATTGAAGGACTTCTACCAAGAGAAGTTGGAAATTTGACTATGCTTATCATACTTCATCTTGAAATGAATTGCCTGGAAGGTATGGGAAAACTAACAACTAACTTGCTGTCATTTTAGACTTCCAGTTTCTTGGTACTTCTACTGATCCTAATTCTACTGCATTTTGTAGGTGTAATTCCAGATGAAGTTGGCAACCTTCAACAGTGGTTGGACGTTTGGTTGTCTTTCATCAACTTTAATGGATCGTCCATTTGGTATCTTCAATGTCTCAAATCTTATATATATTTCAGTTGCAGGGAACCACATTTCAGGTAGTTTTCATCCCACTATAGGCTATGGGTTACCTAATGTTCAGAGAATTACTTCTAGGTAGAGACAATATTAATGGTGTCCTAACTGCTTCCATCTCAAATTAAAGTTGATTAAACTTACCTATCTAAATTTCGGTGACAATGAACTTACAGGTCCAATTCCTGAATCTATAGGAAAGTTGAGATTTCTTGAAAAACTTCTGTGAACACTAACTCCTTCACAAGTGAATTAACCTTTATTACTCCTTTGGCCAATTCTAAACACTTTAGACTTTTGATATTGTCTTCGAGTCCCTTAAATGCAATGCTTCCGAAATCCATTGGCAATCATTCGTCTCTCGAAATGTTTGAAAGTTTATTTTCTGACATGTTCTCTTTTTCGAGAGCATGGTCTAGAAGGCCTTATATCCACGAGGTCTGACATTTATAGTTTTGAATTTTAGAAGCTGGGTGCATTACTCACTTCCTAATGAGTTGGATCAAATCATAGATGCTGACTTACTAACACTAGATGAACAAAACTTAAGTCAAAAGCTGCAATATTTGTCATCCATCCATGAATTGCACTATTATTATTCAAGTTGAAAGAATGAGAATTGATGTTGTAGCAGCACTGAGAAAGATCAAACAGGAGCTTTCTTCCTGTTACCAAAAGACTTGACGATATCTACACAAGGTACTTTCCACATGTACCTTTTGGGAAAAAACACAGCTGTATGTATATTTCAATACGTACCATATAACTAGTACGTCCTCCTCCATTTTGGAATACACTCTAATATACAGTATACTTTTCTAAAAGTTTATTTAAAAAGACTTTTAATCGTTTTTCTTCACAAAAGTATTTTTCAAAACCTGACCAAGTAGGCTAAAAATTTGTTTGAATTGTTACAAGTCATTTGATTCTTTTAATGTCAGTAATATAATTGTATAATTTACAAGTATTCTATTTTATTGACTAATGAAATTACTTGGTAAATTTAGTTACAGAATATCTTATTTAAATTTAAAGTACTACTATAGATTCAATTAAAAAAATAATATTTGTTGGTTCAACTTGTTTTTGGCGAGCAGCAAACTTTTTAATCAGTTGGAAAATTTGATAAATATTTTCATTTATAAAAATCATTGAAGTTGACAAGTGACAACTAAATTGGATAAAAAGTTACAGGATACAAAATATCTAATTATGTGCAAATTTAGTGTTCAAATTATGATATACATAAATTCATGATTTTTTTCGTCACATCGAATATTTTATATATTAAAATAAAATAATATGCTTGATTAAACATTGAAGTATTACCCAAAGAAGCATGGTTTAAATCACTTACAGTACATTTTTCCTTCTTTCCTTAAATGTGTATGCATTTCCTAAAAATTGAAGATCCATTTGACACTAAGGGCTGTGGGGTATTTGGATAATTTTTTTTAATTAATTTATAAGTTAAAAATTAAAAATTAAAAATAAATATCTAGCTATTTTTGACTTTTTTTACTTAGGCCTAAAATAAAATACGTAAAATATTTTTTGTCTTTGCCAAACACCTTTAAGTGCTCAATGAAAATATAAACTTATAATAACATAACGATGTCTTAATCATATCCTATAATATATCTATTTATTTTCTAATAATATATATAACATTTTGTACATATAAATGAAAGAAATTCCATACGACTTATTTTAGATTATAAATTTTTTTAAAAAAATTTATCATTTAAATTTTGTAGCAAATCAAAACTAAAAAATATTTAACGAGTATAAAACTGATTGATAATGATGGTCGACACTAAAGGGGCAATTGAAATTGATTAAAAAAATAAAAATAAAAATAAAATGCATTATAATAGGTTAAACAAGAAAAAAGAAATATGGTAAATAAAAAAGTGAAAAAGTCATTAGATTGTCGGTTGTGGTTCTGCGAGTCAAATTCGGCTTTTCAGTCCACCTTGAATGACCCCACCTACCTGCTCATCTTTTTCTTTCTTCCCTAAATTTGACAAATTAATTAGGCAAGTTCGTAATTACCAAGAAATGTAGGGGCTATACCAAAATTCTCAAAGATGGAAAGAGGAGAGAGACAGCAACAGAGAAATGAACAAGTATAGGGAGAGAGAAAACGAATAGCTGGATTCACATGGCTGTTTTACTAATGGGTCCTCTTGCTTTCTCTCTCTTCACCTAACCGACAATTATCATCTTTGAACCTTAAACAGAGGAGAAAAAGCTCGAGAAAAAAGAATTCTTCTTCTTCTTCCCCTTCAATTTCTTTTTCTCTCTTGATTTTGAGCTGGATAAGTTATGGCTGATGATAAGGTATGGATTTGCATTGTTGGGTTTTTCTTGTGAAGAGAAAAAGTTCATTTCTTTACTTGTTAGAGCTGATTTCAATTTTGGAAATTATAGGGGTATTCTTTGATTTGTGGAATCAGTGTGTGTAGTGTGGAAAGATCATTTCTCTTTAGCCAATCTGAGTTCAGCTAGTGGACCCTGAGCAAATCTTTTGTTTTATTGTTGATTGTTGAGTACAAATCTGGTTTAGTTTTGGTTTCTAGTTGAGAAAAGTTGGTGTTTTTTGGTTGCATGCTTTTGCTCATCATATCCTGAAATCAAAGGAGATCTTTGTACCCTGTGCCTAAAATTAGTAATTTGAGCCCTCAAATTAGTTTCAGTGTTAAATAGATGATCTTTTCATCTTCAGGGTGCTTTATTTGTTCAGGATCTGGTCTTTTTCTTTTATCTAACTTGGGTTGGGGGTTCTTTTGGAGAAACATTTGCTGATAGAAATGTCTCTAATCTTCTTGGATGTATTGTAATGGATCTGATCTCAGCGGTTGATCTGTTGCTTAGCTTTTGTCTTCCTCCTTACCAGATACTTGAGTTATTATTTTACAGAACAGGATAGAGATTTGGGAGTTGTAATCTTCCTTGTTGAAATGTAATATGCTGTGTTTTAGTTATTGAAAATGCTGATCTGAGATCTATATTTTGTGCACTGTAGGAGATGTCAGCTCCTGTTATGGATGGAAACGATGCAGTCACTGGTCATATAATTTCCACAACCATTGGGGGCAAGAATGGCGAGCCAAAGCAGGTAGACATGATGTCTTTATCAGAATCATAAGTTAATTAGTTAGACACATGGGTTGCTTCTTCACTAGAAGAATGATCAAAATAATCATGGCATAGTACACATTTATAGATCAACACATAATTTACCCTTTTTTCCTTTACATATTTGCATGTCTTGTATTGAATCATACACATTTGTAATCTGATTTATTACATGAAATTGAAAATCTGTTTGCCGTCCAATATTATTTGGTGCAGACAGTCAGTTACATGGCTGAACGTGTTGTGGGGACTGGATCGTTTGGTATTGTCTTTCAGGTATATGAAAATGTATCTTTTTGTGTTTTTTTTCGAATTCTCCTTTTTTTTTAAAAAAAAAACTTTTTGTTTGACGTTATGCTTCTCTTATGAAGGCAAAATGCCTGGAAAATGGGGAGACTGTGGCAATAAAGAAGGTTCTGCAAGACCGTAGATACAAGAATCGTGAGCTGCAGCTAATGCGCACTATGGATCACACAAATGTTGTTTGCCTAAAGCACTGCTTCTATTCAACTACTAGTACAAATGAGCTTTTTCTCAATTTAGTCATGGAATATGTTCCAGAAACTATGTATAGAGTGCTAAAGCATTATAGCAATATGAACCAGAGAATGCCACTCATCTATGTTAAGCTTTACACCTATCAAGTGAGTAAAGTGCTTTCGTGAGTGGTATTTTTGTTTCCTAAGACGAAGTGGTATTATTGTTTCCTATGCTTTGAGCCATACTAAGATTTAGACGTGTTCAGGTATTTAGAGGGCTGGCTTACATGCATACTGTTGCTGGTGTATGCCATAGGGACTTGAAGCCTCAGAATGTTTTGGTAATACATCCTTCTAGCCGCTAATTTGCATGGCATATTATGGCTTTTCCCCCTGAATTCATTGTTTTGCTGTCACAGGTAGACCCTCTTACTCACCAAGTAAAGATTTGTGACTTTGGAAGTGCAAAAGTGCTGGTAAGTGTAAATTAATGGAGTTTATTTCTGTATATATTCTCATTTTTGTAGAAAAGAAATATGGATTTGATCCCTTGTTTTTGTGAAAAGTGCACTGTTGTTAATTCTAATTTGGTCAATAATAATTCTGACTTAAGTAGGTGGGTCTTTTGGCCTCATTGTATTCATTATTGTTAGAGTCAACTATAATTTGATCCTTTCTAGATGTCCAGGATATGTTGACCCTTCGTATATTTGTTGTTGAATACCCGATAACACATTGAAATATTTCCGAGAATGCTAATTCTTTTGGGAGAAGACCCTGTTAACCATGATTATGTGATTGTTCAGATTCTGTATATTCACCTATTGGTTAATCTTGTTGCCCATTTCAGATGTTGTGTTTTATTACAAGTTTAGTCTGACCATGTTGGAGTTAGTTGATGTCTGCTATTTAACCATGGTGCAGTGCTATAATTCTAACTTACCTTCCTTAGCATCTCCCATCAACTGACAAATTCATATATGTAATGTTTGTTTTCTTTTTTCTTGGGAGGGGCAGAATGCAGGCTTTAGTAACATGAGGAAATTTATATTCCTGCCGTGAAATACCTTTGATGGCTTTTTCACCTTTTCAGTGGCTTTAAATAGTAACAACAATAGGTTCCCATGACTGTGTCAGTTCATTAGCTCAAATTAACTTTTGCAAGCTTATTATGTGTTTTTGTGAGAATTACTCGATTTTGAGGTTGTGGTTAGTTCTTGTATTTATGGAAGTACCATATTTTATCAGGTTAAAGGAGAAGCAAACATCTCATACATCTGCTCGCGGTTTTATCGGGCACCTGAACTTATATTTGGTGCAACAGAGTATACTACGTCAATTGATATCTGGTCAGCTGGCTGCGTCCTTGCTGAGCTTCTTCTGGGCCAGGTTTGTAGTGATCTAGACTTATATAGCTTACAAATTGTCTGTGAAATCTCTGCAGTCTCTTCTGTTGCAGTATTCCAATGTCTAACCAATTTTTGCAATCTTATTGCAGCCATTATTCCCCGGAGAAAATGCTGTGGACCAGCTTGTTGAAATAATCAAGGTGCTGTGTGATTAATTCTTATAAACTAATGCAAATGTTGTAGCGGAATGTGGTTTCATTTCTTTCATCTTATAGGTACTTGGAACACCGACAAGAGAGGAAATTCGCTGTATGAATCCAAACTATACTGATTTTAGGTTTCCACAAATCAAAGCACACCCTTGGCATAAGGTATGTTTTGACTTCATTTTAGTTTTATCTATTGGAGCAACAATTTGTTGTATTGCTGCTTGTTGTGTGGACCATTACTGTTTAATTTTGTACTGGGATTGAGGTAAGTTGTCAAGGGAGTCCTTTTTTTTAGAAGTTATTTTTTTGGTTGATAAGAGACTCAAAAAAATGAAAGAAAAAGGAGCAAGCATCTCTGAGGTACCGAGTTTGTTTAAGCTTTCTCTTGAAAAACATATGTTCTGTCTTGTTGATGGAACTAGTGAAAATGTAATTATTTAGAGATCCCTCGAGGTTCGTTTGTCCTTCTAAGAAGAAGAGACCCCTCTAGATTAGATCTCAGTTTCTATTAATAAAAAATTTGTTATCCTCTTGATGGAACTGCATCACATATAAAGCAGGGATTTTTGGTTTTTCAATTTATCATTACTTCCTAAACATTTTGGATTCAAAAGCTAAGAATCTCAAATCTTTAATCCTTTAGAAGAATCTGCTTTTTCATTAATTGAGAGGCAAAGTTACAGAGGTTAATACCCCAAGAAATACCAGATGCTGAATAGTAATAGATACTGAAAACCAATACCAATTGAATTTGGGTTTCCTGATGACCACATTTTATTCTTGCAAAACAATTTTAATGAGAAAACTGCATATAAATTCTTTTGTTGTTTCCGAACTCGTGTATATCATGATGTGCTGCTACTTATTTGTCTGGTCTCAGGTTTTCCACAAACGGATGCCTCCTGAAGCAATTGACCTCGCTTCTCGGCTACTGCAGTACTCACCAAGTCTACGTTGCACTGCAGTAAGTTCAATTTTTTTCTTTTTTCCCTGATGGGATTGCCATTTGCTTAAACAACAGTTTCTGTAGCAATTGGCATGTTTGGGTATTGCTGTGGTCCTTTTATGCATTGCGCCACATCGCGTTCTGTTGTTTTTGCTGATTTGTTACCTGCACTCAGCTTGCACATTGTTTCTTCGCTTATTGAACAATGAATTTCTTAATCTATTAAACTAACACGCTTCTCATTTTGCAGCTTGAAGCATGTGCTCATCCTTTCTTTGATGAACTTCGTGAACCAAATGCACGCCTTCCCAATGGTCGTCCATTGCCTCCTCTCTTCAATTTTAAGCAGGAGGTATGGCTTTCACGTGTTTATTCTTAGATAAAAGTTGCATCATCCATGCTTCATTCTTCCTGATCTCAGCTGAATCGCACTCTAGGGTAGTCACAGTAGGCACTCAATGTGATTAAGTTCTTCAGATTACCCAAAGATGAGACTGTCGAAGTAAGTTTAGTAATTAGCAAAGATTTAGAATGACTGATTCTATGAACCCACTGGAAGGCAGACACTTTTTCTGATACCTTGTGGCTGGCGGTGATAGTTGATAGTTGATCCAAGTCCCCATAGTAGGCACTGGAGCATGAATGCGAGCGCATTCTTATTCTGGAGCGTGGATGCATTATGCAAAAAATCACCTTTATGCAGACCTCATGTTTAAAGTTGATATTCTGGAATGGCAATGTTGAGAGGATAATGCAATTGTGCATGTAATAATTTATGCTACTTGGAGGTACTGCTGGCAACTGGTGTTGATACAACATGATGACATGGGACTCATTCTGGATTTGGCAAAAAATAAGAGTTCCCGACCAAGGAAAGGCAAAATTGAGAGGACAAAGAAGATGGAGATTCCATAATCAATAAGTGTATCCATGGGTTCTTGTACTAATTTCTCCCGACACATTACTAATTTTCCTGGCGTTGTTCTACTTGTTGTTAATAGATAGGTAGGGTATTGTATAGATAGATGAGACATAAAACAAAAGGATAAAAGGGAGAAGAAACTAGAAGGCAGAAACTCACAGGCATCCTCTATGTCTGAAGATTGATAAAAGGATCTGTAGCCATTCGTCGAAATCAAAGGATAGGAGGTCCATTGGTAACTTGAGTTTTTTTTTTTTTGGTTAGTAGCTGGGGTAGACTAGGCTTCTAAGAAATGGACTGAACCTAATACTTATTTGGCCAAGAATAAGTTGGGCTACTTAAGGTTTATACAGTACCACTGGATTCAATGGGCTCATGGTGGTCCTTCCATATGGTTCTTTCGGACAAGCCTTTGAGATTCTTATGACACTGTAAGAATGTTATGTTAAGAGGTTGGGTGAAAATCATTTTAGCTAAGAAGTTCTGATGATCAAATTAGTGTCGATAATGAAAACAAGTAGTATAGTGTTGAGAAACATCTCTGGTGGAGTATATTTGTTGTTTGGGTGGGGTTTGGGGGGGGGGGTAGGTGGAGTGACCTCGAGGTGTTCAAGATTACACCTTAAATATCAGGAATGCCCTTTTGTCCCACAGCATGAGGTCAGATAACAGGTTCTAAGTGAGATGTATAGGTGCAGCATCGTGTGTAAAGAAGCTATGTGCTGTCAACTGAATCTTAATGAAAGAAAGCCCTTTCATCCATTTACTGTAAAGAGGGCCAGGGAGAAGCCTGAAGAGTTGGACTCCCTCGCAAAATAGCATCTTGTAAATGGCTGGGAGAATGGCGTGAAAATAGGTATCTGTAAACGATAAGACCTCATTCTTTGGTGATTTCCATTCTAATTGATTACTTGGAGATGTTAGTCACAACAACAATTTAGTTATAAGGACGGTGCAAATTATTAAAGCATGTATTCCTACAAAAAGCACAATTTAACTGTACATATCTTTAGCTGGATTGCTATCTTCAATTGTCCTTTAGAATTTTAAATTATGTCAAGGCCATTCGTATTGAAATACTATATTACTGTCACAGTTACATATTCTACACTTTGCCAATTTTAAGTCAACTCTATTGCTTATCCAACTATATTTTCTGGTTTCAGTTGTCTGGTGCCTCTCCGGACCTCGTGAACAGGTTGATACCAGACCATATAAAAAGGCAGATGGGCCTGCATCTTTTTGCATCCCATGGTGACATGACGTAAAGTATATGCTTAGAAAAGTATACCAGTTTATGATCTATATATGAAGGGACCCAAGTTACATCCCTTCCACAGCAGAGGAGTCCAAGTAGAAGCGACAGCATCTCCTGGTTGATAAGGATAATGTAATGGGCTGCAGTGCATTAGTTCTTTACTTGGTATTATCTTTTCTGTTCCACTCTTCAAAGTATTCCTGTCTTAGCAGCCAACTAGTGAAAAGGAAATATGTTTGTACATGTTTGTTAGTAGTAAATTGACCAGAAAGCTTCCAGGGACATGATTGAATGACATGTATGGACAAGTTGCAAGGCTCCAAAAGGATTGCCAGGACTTGAAAGCGCAGTGTTTTTTCTTCTTCAGTCTACATCTCACTTCAGTTTGTATTTAAGCAGTCTTCTACTTTGAAAAAAGAGTTGCAAGCAAATTTCTGTTACAGTTCTATGTGATTATGATTAATCAAACATATCTATTTTGTTGCCTCTTGATCTGTTCCGTCATTTTACCTTGATTTTTTATGCTTCCTGCTTTTTGTTTCATCTCGACAACTTAATCTTTTTGTTTGGACCTGTTCTTTCCATGCAGGTTGATAATTAAGTTGTCACCATTGTCATATGGTAAAAGTTACCGTCATCGTTCCTGTTAACAATATATGTTTAAAAAATGTGGCCAGCCTCTTTGAATCCTTCATTGAAAGAATTCTTAGTTTCCAAATTTGTTGTCTTACTCTTTTTGTTTGATTTATCTGATGTACTGCTGCTAGTTATTATGGTTTACTAAATACTGAAATACGTTAAGGAATGATGCCTGTTTCATAAGTTTAGGCAAAATCTCGCAACATACACTGGTTAAAACGTTGGCACTGGGCCAAAGAGCAGTCCAAAATGCTAATAAAAAGGCATCCCTTTTTTTCTACCAGAGTTTCTAGACTTGATTTGGCTTACAAAACTTTGGAGTTTAAAAGTCTCCGTTTCTATTAAACTATAATACAAAATAATCAAAACTCTATATATAAAACAATATTCGAATAAAAAATTTGATAAATATACATAAATAACACTATAATCGAATTGAAGACAAGACAGTATAAAACTTTTTAGGTGAGGGGCTAAGTCAAACTCGGGACAAAAGTATATATAAATAACATCAACAACAACAACATACCCAGTGCCTCAAAAGGCTCCCGCTCATTGCGGGGTGAGAGGGGATCGGATGTACGTAGCCTAACCCCTATGTTTAAAAACATAAAGCGACTGTTTCCAGATGACCATGAGGAGCGTCAAAAGTTGCATTGGCTAACTGCTACTTCACAAATAAAAGAAGCGCAGACAGTTTAAAGAGCCATTTTACATTATTCCATCATACTCCAAAGCCAAAAAATAGTCAATCTTTGGCTCCATCCGAGATTGATGGAAAATATATAAATAACATCATAATCAAATAAAAAATAGGATACTATGGTGATTTTTAGATGAGGGATTAAGTCAAACATGAGACGAGTGTTGTATGGCTGAGTGGATCCTCTTTGGAAATGTTCTATGGTGATTTGTAGATGAGGGATTAAGTCAAACATGAGACGAGTGTTGTGTGACTGAGTGGATCCTCTATGGAAATGTTCTTGGTTGTTGATCAAAAAAAGAATGAAATGGAAGTCTTGCTATTAATCCAAGTTCCATACTTTATCTTGGAGGAGGTTGATTGAGTTACAAGCACCCTCACGACACTGACCCTGTATATTTGCAATTTCTTACCATCCTTTTGGCCTGATCCTCCGTGAAAATGTGCTTGGTTAAGATATTTGAATTGATGAGATAGGTACCATAAAACAATCATATTTGCGGTTTCTTGCCACTCTTTTGGGCGGTTCCACCGTGGAAATGTGCTTGGTTAAGATATTAGAATTGATGAGATAGATACCATAAAACAATTTGTTTAACTTTATGGACAGCTAGAAAACTTATATATTCAGCTATAAAACCAAATAAGTTATAAAATATTATTAAAGTATATAAAAGTTGAATTTAAACTTTGTGCACTGTCAATGTATAAAATAATTTACACCATCAGGTAAATTAAATAATTACGATCAAATTTGTATAATCAAAATTTAGGAAAAAAACATTAAAATTACAATTCTAATTATACTTTAACTAAATTAGTTATTATTTCCTTTACAACATAAATCAAATTTAACTTTTTCATATTTCTCTCTCAACAATATCATCATAAATAATAAAATAATTCTTCACCTCAAATACTATTAGAATTGCAAGAGATAATTCTTCCATACTTCAACTTGTTAATCTTGGAGAGAAAAATATTTGTATCAAAATTCATAATATCTGAAAACTTTGCAAAGAATATTAAGTTTTTTCTTAGAAAAAAAATTTGAATAAACATTTAAAGTGCAAACATCACATAAAAATCTGCATCAAAATCTTAAAATTCAATTATCACGTTAAAGAAAGATGAATATAGGGTTAAAACACAAGCAAGAATATGGAGAGAAAGTTTTGGTTGAGAATTTAGCTTAGATGAATTTTAGGAATTGTTTTTGAATTTTAGAAAATAAAGTTAGAAATAAGAAAAAGAAAGAAAAAACTTAGAAAGAATATGTAACATACAATAGTAGGTCAACTTTACTTGATGGTGTAGAATATTTTATGTAAAAATCATAAACTCATAAAAGTTCTATAGCAACTTTGAGGATAAATTAAAAATAAAAAAATAAAAAATAATAATCTCAAAATAAAAGATAGTATTATTTTATCCTGTATTTGCTTAAGATATTAGTCAGTTTGAGATTATTCATTCTATTTATTTGTATAAAAATTAGGATATTAGTCCGTTTGAGATTATTTATTCTATTATTTGTATAAAAGTTATGAGATAAATTATAGGGAATAATAGATTATTATTATTATTATTTTTTTGATGTGTTTGGGATTCCGTACTAATTGTCTGGAGAGTCAAACCAATAGAGAGTACCCAAAAAACTTTAATGAAATAATCCACTGCTTCTTCTCTTTTAATTGGTCGAATTAAAGTCTAACCAATGAATACCCTATCCTTACAGTGTTGCTTATCACACTGGAATATTATGGGAATGCACTATTGCTGTCCTCTTACGGAAGACAAGGGGACACTCCCCAAATCTCAAGACTTGCTCTTAATTTTCTTCTCCAACCCACTACTGCTTGGATTAATATTTTCCATTTATTTCCCCAAAAAGTTTTCTTTTTCAAGAAAATATTTTACTACTTCAAACTGTTCTTTTTTCTTTTAAATTTTTTTTATTGATCCGAATAATTCAGATTTGTATCATGAATTTTTATTAATATTTTATGATATATTTTTTGAAAAATATTGCAACTTAATGTACTTTTTGTACAGTTTTTGAATATTGATAAAAATTGAAATAACGTAATTTTGAAAGTTAGTCATAAAAATGCAATATAATAATTTAAAAAAGAATAAAGAAAGTAAAATTTTTTCAAATAAAAGTATAAGATTTGAGTTAAAATTATTGAATCCGATTGGAGCTTTTAGCTTTTATCTTTTATCTCACCCTGAGTCATTCAGAAGAAGATCTCATTAATTTGAAGCGAAAAAAATTAAATAACATAACATAATTGGAGAAATCCATGCTAAAACTAACTCCACTCTAGCTTCTTTTTTCATAAAAACTTTATCTTTATTAAAACAAACAAAAAAAAAAGAGCATTCAAATCTGAAACATGAAGGACCATCCTACTATATGCTTTTTACGGTACTAAAAAGTTCTTTCTGCAATGATTTCGTGGGGTTTCCAGTTTGGCTTGTTGAGATTAATGACAGTAAGAAAAAACGACATATAAGTAGCAAATTTCCACAAATAGTGTTTGCAAAGATGACAGTAATAAAAAAGGAGCATAAATTTACATCTCTTTGTAGGATGAATCTGATTAGTTTTACCAGTTACAAATTTTGAGGAGTAAATTTTTATAGTTACCATTTTTTAGTTGGTACTTCAGATTCCCTTTTCTTAATTAAAAAAATAAAAAACCAAACAAGACTTTTCACCCATTTATAAGCTCGAGGGAAATATTTTATAGAGACTACTGCTGCACAATGATGAGTTCTTAGAAGGACCTTTTTATGAAAGCTCTGCACCAAAATCTTTCTTTTGGGTAATAAGGTTTTTGGATCCAAATGGTAACTTTAACACTCATTTTCTCAATCTCTTTTCTTTGGGTGGCCACCACTCCAGCTTCCATGGGTTATCTTTCACCTAAAGGTGTCAACTATGAAGGTAATGATTAAAACTTTACTATACACTTAATATGCATTTCTTGTTTTTCCATGAAAAATCTCAACTTTGCTGTTTAGTACTATTTGTAACCATTAAAGATTAAAACTTTATTATAATCCAAACATTTCTTGATTTTTCCAGTGAAAAATCCAAACTTTGTTGCTTTAGCACTATTTCTTACAATTTGTTTGTTTTTGTTTTCAAAGTTTAGAGTGGTAAAGATTGAAACTTTACTTAAAAGATGTTTGAATTTATTGTGGGATAAGCAGTGGCAGCATTGATGTCTATGAAGAATAAAATGAGAGATGAATACCACGTGTTAGATGGATGGGATATAAATTCTGTTGATCCTTGTACTTGGTATATGGTTGGTTGTTCTTCAGAAGGCTTTGTTATTTCTCTGTGAGTTTTCTTCCTTTCTGTTACATCTTGTCCATTTTTTTCCTTTTCCCTTTCTGTGAAAAGAAATTAGTTTTATGCTTTGGTATGTAATTTTTGACAGTGAAATGGCAAGTATGGGATTATCCGGCACACTTTCGCCTAGTATAGGGAATTTATCTCATCTTCGGACGATGTGAGTAAGACTAATTTGTCATGAACTTTCCACTTTATTCTTATTTTGATGTTATGCTGCTCAACTATTTCTTGGAGATATGCTATTGTATAGGGCGCTTGAAGTTAAAATTATGTAGTACTCAGTTTAGTAATTACTAATACTGTTAAAGAGTGACAATTAAGTGCTTTAATTGCAAGATATTTGAAAATTTTCTTTTACTATAATCAGTTAAAGTCATTGTTGCGTTGGTTTTTGTTGTAGGTTGTTGCAGAATAATCAGTTATCTGGCCCAATTCCTGCTGAGATTGGACAGCTCTCTGAACTGCTGACCCTTGATTTGTCTGGTAATCAGTTTGATGGAGGAATTCCCAGGGCATTGGGTCGGCTGATTCATTTAAGTTACTTGTGAGTGTAGGCTAAAGTCTTCATTTTGTTCCATCTTTATCAGTATGTTACAGTTCCCTCATTGGCTTTGTGTGTAATCTTTCATCGTGTCAAATTTTCAGGAGGCTTAGCAGGAACAGATTGTCTGGACAAATTCCTAAACCTGTGGCATACCTTTCAGGTCTTTCATTCTTGTATGTCTTCCATCCATGACATTTGTATGTCCAATACAATGGCTAGATGAGAGTTAAATAAACTGTGGATGGTGTTGTGTAGGGACTTATCATTCAATAACCTAAGTGGTCCAACTCCAAAAATTTTGGCCAAAGACTACAGGTAAGATTCAGGGGAAAATGATTCTATCTGCCTCAATATTTGGTCCTCAATGTTATCAGTTTTTATTGGTGGACTGGAAGAATCCATTGGGGTCTCTAGTTTGATAAATCAAGGGAATCAAGGTATACGCTTTTACTTTTGAGGAGATGGTGTAAGCCACAGTACTGTGTCAGAATCTTATTCATTAATGGAGTTTAAGATATACACCTAAATCTTAAATTTAACTGTGATACAGAAGCTTGATACAATGTTGCATCTGCGACCACACATAATGTTTCTCTCATAATGAAGTTATGGTTTCAATGGTTTGAGTAACTGTCATCTTGCATTGCTGTTAGTTGTTATGGTATGTCTCTTCACTGGAAACCAGCAGTCAGTTCATACAGACCTGAAATAATATCTCAAATCTCATTACAGAAAAGAAAAAGTAATACTCTCTCTGCATAAAGAATGGTTTAGTTTGATTTGGCACGGAGTTTAAGAAAATAAAGAAGATTTTTCAATCTTGAGGGGCTAAATTAAAGTTACGTCAAATGTACCAAATTTTCCATTAATCGTATGGCCTTAAACATGCCACGTGAAAAATTGAAATTAAAGTTCTGCCAAAAAGGAAAGGATTCGGTTTTTTTTTGGAACAGGCTAAAAAGGAAATTAAGTCATTCTTTTTAAAATGAAGGGAGTATCTCAAATCTTATCATTTGAAGTATCATCTTTTCACCTGGTCTAATAAAAACTCCATGATGTTATCCTTATTTGGTATATTTCCTATAATTCTAATCTGCTAATGTCAAGCAGAATATTTGCCTTGAGATAATGTATGATGCCATTGAAGTTTTCTATCCTACTTCCAATGCTTATTGTTAATCTCCCCCTTGGCATCATTCTTGCAACCTTTCATGTTCTTTTGTATTCTATTTTCTGCTAATATCTTTGGTTGTTGCCTTAGTATTGCAGGAAACAGATTTCTTTGCTCTGCATTGACCACACAAATTTGTGGGGGTGTGCCAAAATCAGTAAATGGTATTGTTGAAATTTTACTGAACTTATGATATTGAGCTGATGCTTTTTAATCAAACTATATTTTTTTTACCATGCAGAAACATCTTCAGATAGGAAGACTAGCAGTCATCATCGATGGCTCGTTTCTGTTATCAGTGGTGTCAGTTGCACATTCATAGTTACAGTCATGCTTCTTGTTTGTTGGGTGCATTGGTACAGATCTCGTGTCCTAACAGGATATGGTAACTACAAGATTAGAAGCACATCTCTGATCTCTTGCACATGATTAAGCCTAGATATTTTTGAGTCTCTGATTTTCTGATCTGCAGTGCAACATGATTGTGAGTTCGCCACTGGCCACCTGAAGAGGTTTTCATTCCGCGAACTGCAAATTGCCACTGGAAATTTCAGCTCTAAAAACATACTAGGACAAGGTGGATTTGGTATAGTCTACAAGGGGTACCTTCCAAATAGGACAGTAGTGGCTGTCAAAAGATTGAGAGATCCTAGTTTCACCGGAGAAGTGCAGTTCCAAACAGAGGTTGAGATGATAGGCTTGGCTGTGCATCGGAACCTTCTACGTCTGTATGGATTCTGTATGACTCCCGAGGAAAGATTACTTATTTACCCTTATATGCCAAATGGAAGTGTTGCAGATTGCTTGAGAGGTTTGCTTTGAAGTATATTTTCTTGGAGCTTTTGCTGAATTCTTTTTTCCTTGTCACAATTAATTTCTACAACTGATTAAGTTTGAACTATGAATTTCCATTATTCCTAGTGCTCTGAATGTTTATCTGGCAAAAATTCTTGAAAGGTCATGGTTTATGGAAATTGAGGACTTGGTGCAATATTTTTACTGTTCTATGTCTGAAAACCCAGGGACCTATGATGAAAGCATCTTCTGATAGATTTGTTAAATTGGATTTACTTTGTCAATGTTTATTGTGCAAGTTGGATGAAATCTATATTTGAACATATCAATCAACTATGCATCAAACCCAAACTCATTAGGGTTGACTATATGAATTCTCTGAATCCATTGCTATTAAGACCCTTGATGTAGCGTATACTTAAGTAGGCATTTCTCTGGAATCTACTGCAGCCTTCTTCCTTTGAGGGTTTTTGAATCGCATGCTTTTTGTAACTCACATAGTTGAAGTTGGAATGATAACAACATATCAGTAGTAATTGCTATAAATAATGGTCAATGTGAGAGGTAGTTACCTGCTAACATTATCTACCTTAGTCCCTTTATGTGCATGGGTTATACTACTGTCTTATCATTATTTTTTCACCTTTTGCTGAAAGTTCCCCTAAACTTACATGTTATTAAGCTCAAAATGTTGCGTGATAAAGTTTTATCCGTCTTCTAAACTCTACATGTCATGGGGTGTCAACTTACATCATCCATGAATGAAATACATTGTTATTTGGCAATGCCCAATTCTCAGTCAATTTTTAGGTGTATGAATACATAATCAAGTTGGAATTTATATTGGGATGTAAACGGATTAGCTTGATGTAGTGACTCTGTCATCTTTTGCTCTATTCTCACATAATCTTTGCTTATCTACCAGACAATGGCCGGAATAAACCATTTTTGGATTGGAGCAAGCGTATGCATATATCTCTTGGAGCTGCCAGAGGTCTTCTGTATTTGCATGAACAGTGTAATCCTAAAATAATTCACAGAGATGTTAAGGCGGCTAATATTCTGCTTGATGAAAGTTTTGAAGCTGTTGTTGGTGATTTTGGTCTTGCTAAGCTTTTAGACTGTAGAGATTCTCATGTTACAACTGCAGTTCGTGGTACTATAGGTCATATAGCCCCAGAGTATTTATCAACTGGCCAATCATCTGAGAAGACAGATGTCTTTGGATATGGGATACTACTTTTAGAACTCATTACAGGACACAAGGCATTAGACGCAGGAATTGGTCAGGGTCAGAAAGGAACTATTCTTGACCGGGTGTGTAGCTTATAACCCTCCTACTATTTGAAGCTTTATATATTAGTGTATATAATATCTAACTTTATTTGATTAACCAGTTAATAGCTAATCTTTCATGTAGGGTTTTGTTTGAG
Organism: Solanum medicagineum; assembly: GCA_026153255.1. Taxonomy (NCBI): domain Eukaryota; kingdom Viridiplantae; phylum Streptophyta; class Magnoliopsida; order Solanales; family Solanaceae; genus Solanum; species Solanum medicagineum. The sequence continues at coordinate 13,875,167 of JAPFFP010000046.1, forward strand.
TCATAATTAAAACCTCTATTTGACTTACTAAACTTGATGCAATAACTCGTGTCAAATGCAGAAGTTGTTCCACCTCTTGTGAGAGAAGTATAGTTCCAAAATACTGAAAGATTGCTTGAAAACTTCTTTTTGCTGACTGCATAATCTGGTTCATGATCTGTTGGGCTTATGGACAACATATTCAAGGTTTTTGAATATCACTTACTGATCAATGCAACAAAATTTTGCATTTCCTTACTCTAGCAGTACTTTAAACCCTTAAATAACTTATTTGGCTGATATTTATTACATAATAATGTTAAACTTGCATACTTCGATCCCTTGAATAACTTGTTTGGTTGATATTTATCACGTTATCATGTAAGTCTGAACAACCAAGTGATTATGCTAGAATAGTTGTGTGAAAAAAGTTACCTGTTCTATACTTCTTCAGTTATGATTTCTTCCCTTTCAGGTTGTTTTATGTGGAGCAGAGGTTTTCAGAACATGATAGAGCTCAGACTTTGTTATGTCTACTGTTTGGCCCTATTCATTTTGACAACCTAAACAATTTACAGGTACGGAATTTGTTCGAGGAAAAGAAAGTGGAAATGCTTGCGGATAGGGATCTAAGAGGATGTTTTAATGCAGAGGAACTAGAGAAAACAGTTGAAGTAGCTCTACAGTGTACTCAGTCTAACCCCAACAATCGGCCTAAGATGTCGGAAGTTTTGAGAATCCTGGAAGGCATTACGGAACAAATGGGGCATGTGGAGGAAGCACAAGGTGGAAGCAACGTATGTGAAACAAGGACTTTCAGCTTCTCTAGGAATTTTAGCGATATTCAGGAAGAATCCTCATTTACCTTTGAACCAATTGAGCTTTCAGGACCCAGATAACAAATGGGCGCATATTGTTGCTTTTAGTCTATGTCCTAGCACTAAGTTATTGTAATTTGTAAATTTTGTTGCAAAATATTCATTACACTAATCCTTGGTAGTTCACAACGTGTTAGAATTAGTTAGACTAACCTCACTTTGGAACTTCATTCTTTGGAAATAATAAACTGCTATACTAGTTCAGCTGTGTTTTGAATGTTTGTGATGACAACAGGTCTGTGTTTTAGAAGCTTGATTCTTACTAATATTTTGCAATGAGACAAACAAGAATCTAGTCGAAGGATATGCTCCCCATGTTCTGAGCAGCTCTTGTTGGAGAGTGTATAATGAATACTCAATGCAACTTATTTCCATATTGAACTTTGAGAGTGTGTTATGGAGTTAACTCAGTGCAACCTATTTCCATATTGAACTTTGAGACTTAAAATAAACCTATGGAACTATTTTTGTTAACACCAAAAGCTGAAGCAGTCAAACTAAGAAGTTGCTAGACAAAGTGATGAGAGGAATGCACAGAATAATTTTATCCTAGGGTCTTGACATGAAATTGCAGTTGATGTTATGATGTATATAATAGTGCGGAGTTGCTTGTTGAGCTTCCTTATGGTACCAAGGTAACTACTATTGGACTCCTCAAAGTGCTTGATTGAGGTCCATTTGAAAAATCCTTGAACTAATGTGGCATTAATGCTTGAAATTGCTCGGTTAAAGGTTACTAGATATGTTCTGGTACATCTCTAAGAAGTGCGACGTGGAAGGCTTAACTTTCACATCAACTGTTGAAAATATGGCCCAAGTTGGCAACATTCAAACTTGGCAACACTCAAATTTGGCTGCCAAGTTCTTTTCCACAAAAACAGCCAACAGCCTTGAAAATCAAATTTGGCTGTGCAACCAAACTTGAATTGGTCTCCTTAGTTTATACACAACAAAACAACACAAGATTTGTGAGATTTAGAGTTAGAGAGGAGTTAAGAGTTTGTGAAG
>JAPFFP010000046.1:13877131-13898125 GCA_026153255.1 Solanum medicagineum
TGGTATACCTCACATAAGAAAATATTTATTTTCTCTCTGTGGCTCTCACTGTATTTTTTCTCTCTTTTTGTTGGTGTGTATAAAATGAGGGCTAAAGCCCTCTATTTATAGGATGAAGAAAACGTGTCTGCCTCTTCTCTTGACCAATCAGAGAAGAGGCAAAGTATGTTCTCCGTGTTACAGCTCATGCAAATTGCAAATGCAATTTGCTTCCTCCCTTTTTTGACTAAAAGGGAAAGGGGCTGGACCCCACAGGGCTTTCTGCAAAAATGCCTCTAGATGAAATGGCTGCAACTGCTGGAGCACGATCATCTCCAAATATAGTTCCTTTAAACAAAAATGAAGCCGCAGGGATCGATGTTGAATTTATGTGGGCTTTGATCTTCAGGACATCAAGAAAACTGATATGTGCTGCTGGAAGAACATGAGGTTCAGCTTGTATAGTGAAGCCTTGTGGTTTCTCATTCATGAGTATTATTCCAGCACATCTAGCTTCCCTCACAAAATATCCTTTATCAAGTCTTTTTATCTTACCACCAGGTTCGCAAAAGATAATCTTTCCCTTCACCAAATATTATTCAAAGACTCCGCACTGCAAAAAGGGGCCACCTGACCACTAGAATTTTTTCCAGGGAAAACTAATGGGAGCAGAGTTTGAGAGAAGTCTTCAGGTTGGAAAGCTGATTCACCATCAATTTCTTCACTGCTTCCGAGCAGTACTACTGCCCTTAGTTTTCTATCGGTGGTGCTAGCACCAACAGTGAGAAACCATGGAGCTCTATTTCCTACTGTGCCATGTTCTGGACCTGTATACCAGCTGTGGTGCTCACCAGTAGCTTAGTGGCTTTTGATTTAGAAATCAAAGTTGAGTGACTTTCTGAAGAAAATAATCTATAGTTGAGTGATCAAAGTTGAGTATCTTTCTGTCATCTGAGATATTAACTCCTCAAATTAAGATGGGCTGGACGAATTATATTTTCATGGACTAATTTTGCCACCTTGCCTAACAAATCAGACTTTCCCATATGTCCAATCATATGTAAGTTCTCTTAGTTATAGATTAAAGTATCATTTGCCAACATTAACAAAGCTTGTTGTTAATTATACCCAAGGTCACTCAGTTTGCAGTACAGTTGTAGCCAAATATCAAACTATACAATTCTATTTCTGCTTGCACTTAATTTTTCTTACAAAAAATTGAGATTATATTATGCAGAAACCATGTCGCACACCAATGGATCCTAATGTACACCTTACTAAGGATGATGCTGACCCTTTTGATGCTCCGAAGATACAGAAGATTAGTTGGGAAATTGAACTACCTTACTGTGACTCGCCCAGATATTGCTTATGTAGTCAGTATTGTCAGTCAATTCATGTCTGTACCAACAGTCAAACATTGGGCTGCCTTGGAACAAATTCTATGTTATTTGAAAGGAGCTCCTGGCCTTGGCATATTGTATAGCAACCACAGACATACTCGCATTGAATGTTTTGCAGATGCTGATTGGGCTGGATCAAGAATTGATAGAAGATCGAGTACTAGCTATTGCGTCTTTGTTGGTGGAAATCTAGTATCTTGGAGGAGTAAGAAACAAAATGTTGAATCTCGATCTAGTGCAGAGTTCGAGTATAGAGCTATGGCTCACTCCACATGCGAAATACTGTGGACACCACACCTTTGTTGGTTTGAATCCTTCTTCTCCAAAAAAACTATGGTGTGATAATCAGGCTGCTCTACATATTGCCTCAAATCCAGTGTATCATGAACGGACAAAACATATTGAGGTTGATTGTCACTTTGTCCTCGAGAAGATTCAAGAGAACGTGATTTCTACAGGCTATGTGAAGACAGGAGAGCAATTGGGTGATAGATTCACGAAGTCTTTGAATGGAACTCGGATGGAATATCTTTGTAACAAGTTGGGCATGATCAATATCTGTGCTCCAACTTGAGGGGGAGTGTTAGAAAATGTACAGTCATATCTAGTATTTATAGCATAATAATAGGTAGAGATATTTAAGGATCTTAGAGATTTTTTTAAGGATTTTTTCTGATTTTATTTCCTTTAGATAGATTTACTTGTACATCTATAAATAGCTCTTATTCTTGGAATAATATAATATGAAAACAGTTCCATTGGCTCTATATTTTATAGTCGTCAAGTAAACCTTTATTTAATGCATATCCAATCTACTACAAGAAAAGAAAAAAATGTGTTACATAGTCAAGTTCTAATCTCAAGGGAGATAATATACATAATTTTCCCTAGAATTTATTGATGAATGTTGAAGACGCTTGAAGGTGCTTTCACTATTCCAAGATAACTGCAATGGGACTTCGAACAGAGTGCTTGCCTGATGACCATTTTAAATATCCTTGCACAAAGTTGTCATTGCTGACAGTGCCAGGCGCTGAACGTTTAAATGTCACTTGATAGGCCATCCTCTCCTTTACTTCAGAAAAGTGCAAACTGCCAGGACTCACAGTTATCTCAACACCTTCAGGTGGTGAAATCTCCACAGTGTAAGTTGAATTAGCCTCACCGACATTAGTCACAACTCTTTTATATTCCTGAGTGTCTGATCCGAGTTTAATAGAAAATGAAGGATAGTTTAGCTCTGCCTCAGGTATACTAGTTGTGCAATTCACCTTCTTCTGTAAGATCACGCTAACTTGTTGATCTGTGTAGTTTAAGCCACACAAATAAGGCACGTAATCCTGAGGCTGGATGTCATAGATTAGACCAGGATCATTTGCTCTTGATGGATTCACATGTCCTGCTCCAATTGCAAAGATGTTAGCTGGTAGATGTCTTTCATCCTCAATCGGATTATTGCCAAGATTAACCAGATCAGCAGTGGTCATAATCGCGGACTTAATAGCAGCAGGAGACCAATCTGGATGAGCACTTTTAAGCAAAGCTGCAACTCCAGCAAGGTGAGGACAAGACATGGATGTGCCAGAAATTATGTTAAATGTCAGGTTTGTATGAGTATAGTTTTCTATGGAGGTCGGCCAAGCTGCAAGGATATTGAATCCAGGTCCTATAATATCAGGTTTTAATATGCCTGGACTTGGTTTGCTTGGTCCTCTGGACGAAAAGAAAGCAAGTGAAGGAGCATGTTTATTTCCAATTACAGTGCCCTTAAATAAAATAGTGGCCATAGGGGTAGATGTCGAGTTTATATATGCTATGAGATCTTGTGCATCTGCATAGCTGATGCGTGTGGCTGGAAGAACATAATCATGTGCAGGAATACTGTAACCTTCAATATCTTCATTCATTAGAATCATGCCAGCAGCACCAGCATCTTTCACAGGCTGTCCTTTTGCAATTGCTGTCCCGCCATCTACCCCACACAAGACTAACTTTCCTTTAACATTTGTAAGTGAATCTGGGCTACAAACAAAGGCACCGTAAGAAGTGCTGTTCAATGCTGGGTAAACGATTGGTAGTAATGTTGGAGGGAAATCACTTGGTTGAGAAGTTGATTCACCATCATATTCTACCCCGTTTCCAAGTGCCACGGTTGCCTTCAGTTGTCTATCGGTGGTGCTAGCACCGACAGTTAGAATCCAAGGGGCTTCATTAGATAAGGTGGCATTATCTGGACCAGCATTTCCAGCTGAGCAACTTACGAAAATTCCCTTTGCCATAGAACTAAATGCACCAAGTGCAATATTATCATCCCAAAAAGGGCCAGAAATTCCACCAATAGAAATGGATATGACATCAACACCATCTTCAATTGCAGCATCCATTGCAGCCAACATGTCACTTTCGGAACACCGGCCAGTTGAATCGCAAACTTTGTACATTGCCAAGTGAGCACGGGGTGCAATGCCAGCCGCTGTGCCATTAGCACTGCCAAATACATTTGCGTCATCAACAAAATTTCCAGCAGCAGTGCTTGAAGTATGTGTACCATGCCCATGTTCATCCAATGGCGTCCCACCTTCAAACTCCGAAAAGTCTCTTGCTCCAATGAGCTTGTTGTTACATCCTGTGAAGTTAAACTGACACTTTCCCCTCCACTTAGCAGGAGGAGGCAGCATTCCTTCATCGTCAAACGAAGGATGTTCTGGATAAATTCCAGTGTCCAACAGACCAATAATCATACCTTCACCATAGTTAGACGTATTCCAGAAGCCTACATTTTGGTGCAATCCTAAGAAGCTTGGAGTGTGAGTTGTTTGTACTCGGAATACCCTTTGAGGTCTCATGGAAATAAAACCATCTTTCGTTTCCAATGCCTTCACTTCATCTGGTGATAATCTAGCCGCAAAACCATTGAAAACATTTCGATAGGAATATATTACACGCGATGGCACGTCAGACAATAATGAATACTGGTGCCAGGCATGTATTTCAGATGAATCAAAGCGAACAATATAGATTTCTGAATTACTCTGCTGAGCAAGATGATCACTGGCTAATATGATTGATAAACGGGAACTAATAATGAACAAGAACGTTATTAGGAAAACCATCAAGGCCATTTGTTTGGAATGGTGTCAAAACTCCTCCATAGAACTTTGTTTTATATTGTTTTCTTCAGCTGATATAACGATGTTGTAATTAAGTTTTATTTGTCATATACTTATAAATTTACTGATAGAACATTGGTAACTTCATCAGCTTCATCTTTTCATTGTATAGAAACACAACTTTCCTAGTAAATAACGATCTAAACCTTGTTTTGACCTTTTTAAAAATATATATTTTTATTAGTTGTAAAGATGATTAGTACGTCTACTTCTTGCACAGTATATTTCTGAGGAATTCATTTCTACAAAATCTGACATTTACAGCTATGGTGCCATGCAAAATTTTAAATTAAAAATTTCACCGTGGAGACAAATCTAAAGCAATGTCTAAATGACTCATTATGCAGTTCAACAAATTATTTAGAGATAATAGTCAAACTTTATACGAATTATACACCCCAACTATTAACTGTTTCCTGTTCCTATCTAAATTTCACCCATATGACATGTACACACTACTAAAAACAGGTCGAATATCATCCAACCAACTTATTTTTCTTCGATTCGACCAATTGAGTAATACCAAGCGAACACCAATAGCATACCGGAGATGAAACCTTATCACCCACCACTATTTTTGTCTCTATATTTTCTTCAAATTAAACCTCTTTTCTGCAAAAATATTTTCTTGTTGACATTTAATTACTAAAACTTATATATTTTTTTATTATTTTATATAGCCGCGAGAAACGAAGGCAAATACACTAGTTTAATTAATATATAATTTGTTAGATGTTTTATAATAATTTAATTGTAATGATAAGATGGTAATCAAATATTTCATTTTGGACCTTGAATTTCTTTATTACTGAAAGCTAAAAGGTTTAACTGAAGTCTTTAAGAAATGAAAAATGATAAGTTGTAACATCTTATCGTACATTTGGTCTAGTTTAATTGTCATTATTGATTTTATTTTAAAAGTAAGTAAAAAATTGTAATTAAAAAAATAGTGAAGGATATTTTTGTAATCCAACTTTGAACCTAGATTCTTCCCACTTTTAGTTATACTAGTACTAGTATAGTATTAGAATACGTGCTTCGTATGTGTATTCCAAACTAATTAATTTAAACTTTTTTGTTGAATATTAAAATTAATGATTTTTTTGTTAAAATGTAATTTAAAATCTATATGAATAACAAGTCAATTCCATCAAACTCGATTTTTATTCATAATAAGTTTCCTTTTAACTCTTGTATACAAAATTCAACATTCAAGAAATAACAAATAGCTTCTAATCATAAAAAAATAAATGACAAATCAGTTCTTTCTTTACGTAGAATTACTAAAAGTACAATACATATATTGGCATGCTGAAACTTAAAATATTACATGCTAAGGATAATAATATGTATTTAAACTTTTTCAGCACAATAATAATAAGAATTGTGCATTCCAACAAATTAAATTTGTATTAATTTCTTAAAAACCTAACCAAAAGAGGAGGTACCGAGGTAGTGAAATAGATCCCAACGGCTAATAAATTATAGACGTCAACTTTGGATCTACAACTAATTAAATTATAGACGTCAACTTTAGATACTTTTCATCCACTTCAATTATTGCTTCTTAAAACAAAAAAAAAAAAAAAGAAGAAGAAGAAAGAAAGAAAAAAAAGAAAAAGAACATAAAAATCTATTGATTAAACTGATGTCACAAACCTATAACTCATGCAAGTAATGGTGACTAAGAAATGAGGAAGCCTTTCTTGATTTTTACAATTCTTTTTTTATTTACATTCTTTGAATCTTTCTTTTCATATATTTATTACTCCTAATTAATTAGTCTATATTTTAATTGTTGAATGCAACTCTTCCTATTCTCCTAATTATGTATTCATTCATCCTCTTCTCGAGTTCTCGTAACTATATATACAATGAAGAGGGCACGCACATATATGATAAATAAATAATATTTATGAAGATGAATAAAGGCTATTAATTAATGAAAATTGCTAGTAATTCTTATAAATATTATATGTGTTATTTTAAAAAATTATATATATAGTGTAGTGATATTTAAAAAAAGACATTTTAGCTAACTCGGATTTAATCATAAATAGTAGGTAATCAAAATATACATCATCCATATGTATTTATAGAAGTTTTTATGAATCATCATTTAATTGATAAAGAACCCTTTCATTTCTCCAAATGAATGAATTAGTATATTAAACATTTCATTGTAACTTACAATTTGATTGTGATCCTTTAATTATTTTTCTAATAAATAAATTAAATAATATTTAATAAGTAATGACATAAGGGTAAATATTCCTGATTGCATGTGGTACAAGTCGAAATAAATTGGCACTATGATATATTTTAATATGTTATAGCAATAGTACAAATTTTAAAAAATTTATCAAAAATATGAAAACATGTTCATGAACTGATGCTTGTTGAAATGAATTTCTATTTTCAATAATACTTTAAATAAACATTCAAAGTGCCTTGATAGTAAAAAAAAGAGATGACAAAAGCTCAAAAATACTATGTTACACAAAATTCCTTGTAAAAATTTATCAACTTGACTGTAGCTTTTGGTCGATATTTCTTCTTGCTTCACCTCATGATATGATATTCCAAAGCTTCAAAGAAATCCTTCTGATTCCTTTTGTTATTTCCATATGACTGATGTTTGATCAGTTAAAAAGTGAAGGAAGTGTTATTCATACAATTATATGGCATAGTCTTGAATTTGGAAAAAGGTCGAGATATTATAGCATAGTGTTGATGGTTGTTGGAAATAACAAATGACATTAGATTGATAAGGTCTTGATTGCACAACCTCATTCATCTTTGTATCTAAGCTTTTTTCAGTTATAAATATTGCAAAAGATTTGATTTTGTGTAAAAAAGTCAGATAGTGAATATGTATTATGTTTATTTTTATACAGTGGTGTTCATGATTTAATTTGATTATGAAGAATCCTTTCAAAAATTCTACAGCTATGTATGCATGTATAAGGTTATACATGCACATTCACTCCACAGGGTCATTATATATTTATATTATTTATAACTGAAACATTATGTAAGTACTTTAAAGAATGAGGTAATTAAATAGAAGAAAAATAAGGAGAAAGAAATGATGAAACTTTGAGTAAAAATAAATGAGAATACGATTAATTCACTCTATATAAACTAAGAAAAAGCAAAGAGAAAATAATCTCAAAACTTGTAATAAGATTATGCATTAATGTGATAATGAATTAATAAAATAAAGAAGAGATAATGGAAAAGCCATTAGTCTGACTCACAACTCTCATAAATAGTGTTAAACTTAGGATCATAGTCATAATATTAGTGGAACAGTGCATCAATTTTTGACTTTATATCTTTCCACTTTTAGTATTTAGAATAATAATATGATATGCTTATTACTAATATTCAATGTGTTAAATATTTTACTTTTGCGAGGGGCAAAATAATAATTCAACTTTCCACTTTGGAGCTTCCCATTGTTAATAATATATGAATATAAATGATATGATATGATGGCATCAAGTTCTCTTGCTGGTAAATTAGACTGAGAAGTTAGAGAGTCACCAAAAAGTTAATTAGATCTTTCAGAGAAACCAGTTCTCCTTATGTTTTGGTTAAACTAAAAGGGCCAATCCCGAGATTATTTGGTTATCTTGATTGATAGGCTTGGTGTTTCTGGATCTCTCTTGAAGAAGAATCTTTTGGTGAGATTCCAGTAAGGCAGATCAAGGTCCCAAATTTATTTGTCCTGTTAAAGTAGTGTATTATTCTTATCATCATTCGCTGAGTAAACATCGATGAATCAATCAATTACTCAAAAACTGACACTCGATAAATGGACCAGGTATTTGTGATCTCAACATTTTCTCAAAATGTTTCTACAGCATCATTTTTATACAAAATTATGTTTTTATTATTTCCTGAACAGAATATAGTGCTGAACGGATCATTTCTGCTATGATGTTGTGCTGATTGAAACACATATTTTCACTGGAGATAGATTAAAGCAATGGGTAAATGAGTCTTCTGGATGATCATTTCCATAGGCCAGATGAGGAACGCGTCACTTAAAATAAGGAAGGACTGCATTTTATTGATCCTTAAGTAGCAATACATTGTACAGAAGAATCATCCTAATGAAGGACAGTTATAATAGCCACACTATCTCCTGCAAAAGCATTTGAAGAACAATTACTGATGTTTAAATGCTAGTGAAACATTACAACTTTCACTTTTACCTACCATAAGAGATACGGAAAGTACCTGATGTCATGTCATTAAGCTGTTCGATCAGTAATGGAAAGAAAGCTGCTGCTTGATCTTTTCCAATGCAGCTACAACAGCAGTCATGCTCATCCTTTCAACTGGAGATTTAGCTGTGCAGTTCATGGCTAACTGCATGATTGATGATACACACTGTAACTTCTCATTTAGCTTTTCGTTGTCTACTGTTAGTAAGTCAGCATCTATGATTTTATCCAGCTTATCAGGAAGTGAACTATGCACCCAGCTTTTCAAATCCAAATTGCCCGTGAACATTTCATCATTAGGTCTCTTTTTCGTAAAAGTTTCCAGCAACATAATACCATAACTATAAACGTCAGACCTCTTAGATATAAGGCCTTCCAATCCATATTCTAGAACAGAAATTTTAAAATATGTCAGCAACTGAACGTAAAAGTGTAAACCTGACTAACTGTTAATCGAGAACTTTGTTACAAGTTAAATAAATAATTCACCTGGAGCAATGTAACCAATTGTGGCTAAGGTACTAGTGTGAGCAATAGATTCCTCTTTTGTTAGAAGTTTTGCGATGCCAAAGTCAGTCAGGTGTCCTACCATGTCTTTGTCAAGTAAGACGTTGCTAGGCTTCAGATCACAATGAATAACAGGTACGGAGTAGCCATGATGAAGATATTCCAGCGCAGACGCAACATCGACCATGATATTCAATCGTTGCATTATATTTAGAGAATAATCTTGAGAATATAGCAACTTGTCTAAGCTCCCATTTGGCATATACTCAAGTACCAATGCTTTAAAATCCAAGTTACAACAGCTGCTAATTATCTTTGTGAGATTTCTGTGACGAAGATTCCTCAAGATTTCACATTCTCTATCAAAAGTTTGATATGTACCTTCCATCTGCACACTAAAAACTTTGACAGCTAGTATCATCCCATCTGCCAGCGTCCCTTTATAAACAGAACCAAAACTTCCGCTGCCTAGCAAGTAATTTCCATCAAAGCCCTGAGTTGCTCTTTGAAGTTCATAATAGGAAAATCTTCGTAATGCTACCTCACGGGACCAGTCATCGTCATCTTTGATTAGTTTACCCCGATGTCTCATCAACACGAAAGCTATTGCTGAAGCAATCCCTATTGTTATAGAGAGAACTGAGGAGGCAACTACAATCCATATCAACCTTCTTTTCTTTGAATTAGAATGATTCTTTAAATTTGGATGACAAGCTGGGACATGCTTTTGAGGACCACCACACAATCCTTCATTCGACAAGAAAGACTGGTAAGGGAGATTAAGAAAAGGTCCTCCACTAGGAATTTCCCCGTGCAACCTGTTGAATGAGACATTAAAGGAGTGTAGTTGCTTGAGTGCCTCTAATGACTTTGGAATCACACCAGAGATATTGTTATATGAAAGATCCAGTGCTTCCAAACTTATGAGTTCACCAAATGTATCAGGAATAGATCCTTCAATTCTGTTATGAGCCAAAGACAGTTGACTCAATTTTTGCAAACCTCCCAATGTACTAGGAATGTTGCCTGAGATTTGGTTCCAGGAGAGATCCAGAAGTATTGCAGCCTTGAGGTTTCCAACTTCTAATGGTAGAGAGCCATTGAAAAAATTAGAAGACAAGTTCAGCTTTAAAATGTCTTTGAGGTTCCATAGACTTGAAGGTATCGTAGCAGTGAAGTTATTAGAATCAAGATAAATCTCCCTTAGAGAAGTCACATTCCCTAAGCAACCAGGAATATTTCCCCACATTTGATTTTGTGAAAGGTTTAGCATGCCCAAGTTGGTTAGCTCACATAAAACAATTGGGAAAGGACCACCTATTCTGTTTGCACCAAGTGAAAGTTGTTGAAGTTTTTCCAAAGAACTTATTGTCGTCGGGACAATTCCAGTAAAGTCATTGTAATCCAGCTTCAAATAAAATAAATTTCTCAAATGCCCAATTTCATTTGGAATAAGGCCTTTGAGATTACAACCTACTGCCTCAAACGTTTGAAGAGAAGAAAGATTCCCTATGGATTTTGGAAGTATTGCATTTAGGGGATTGACAGACAATATCAGTTGTCTCAAGTGCTTACAATTGGCCAAAGGAGTAACAAAACTCAACATTGAAGAGTCACTAGTGAAGGAGTTACCTTGCAAGTTGAGAATTTCAATAAGTCTTAAATTTCCTAGAAAGTCAGGAATTGAACCTGTGAGTTCATTCGCACTGAGTTCGAGAACAGTAAGCTTAGATAAATTTGAGATGGAACTAGGTAAAAGACCATCGATGTTATTTGCACCTAGAAAAATCCGTTCAAGATTGGGTGACCCCCTGCCCATGGTGTTAGGAAGATTACCTGAAATGTGGTTTTGTGTGAGTGAAATAGATACAAGAGTTGAGATATTAAATATACCAACAGGGATCAACCCACTAAAGTTATTGAAATCCAACTTCAGCATCAACAACTCTTGAAGGTTACCGATTTCATCTGGAAGAACACCTGCAGCATGAAGTAAGATGATCGTTTGAAGAAGTATTGAATGAACTAGAAGTCTGAAATCCTGTAGATTAAAAATTATTCCATACCCGTCAGGCTATTAATTCCAAGATCAAGTACGTTAAGCTTAGTCAAATTTCCAACCTCTCTTGGTAGAGATCCTTCAAGCTTGTTGTCCCACATTGATAAAGTTTGAAGTGATGAAAGGTTGAATATGTTTAATGGGATTGAGCCTGTTAATGCATTTTGTTCCATCCCCAATTGCTTCAATTTATGAAGATGACCAATCTCAGTAGGAATTGTGCCTGTCAAATTGTTATGAGAAAATATCAAATAAAAATCCTGAACAAATCTCAATACCTTATCAAGAATTTATTAGGCAGGTATAACCAAAAGTCTATGCTTGTTTAGGAGAGGAAAATTGAGCATTTAACCTCTCGTCAAACTAAAAAGGGCATTCCATGTGTTCGGCACAGAGTAATATCTTTGTAGATATTGTTAGTACAGTGAAAATAAAATATATGAAATTAAAAAAAGAAGAATGGTTGCTCATACCTTCTAACTTGTTATTTCCGAGAGCTAATTGTTGCAGCAGTTGTAATTTCCCAAGTTCTCCTGGAATTGTTCCAATCAAGTTATTTTCCATCAACAATAGGACTTGAAGTTGCGAGCATTCTGATATACGTCTTGGGATCTCTCCACTTAACTTGTTGAAATTAAGTCCAAGCTTTTGCAATCTTGGAAGGCGACGACACAAATCAGATGGAAAATCACCAGTTAAACCAGCATTTCTGAGATCCAAATATTCCAGAGTCGAGATGTTGAACATGGAGAGAACATTAGAGCCATTGAGATTGTTGAATCCAAAGCTCAACCATTTCAAACTCTGAAGAGAGGCTACTCCAGCTGGAATATTTCCTTCCAGATTGTTGTACCTCAGATTCAGGAATCCAATATTCTTCATGTTTGAGATAGAAGAAGGAATGAACCCACTGAAACTATTGTTTTCAATGGAGAACATTTGAAGGTCTTCAAAATTACCGAGAAAATTAGGAATTTCTCCGCTGAAGTTGTTGAAACTAAGATTAATTACTCTCAATTTTCGCAAACCAGAAAACTCTGGTGGAAGTTCACCGTGGAAATAGTTATAGCTTAGATCAAGTGAAACAAGAAAAGAGAGGTTCCCAAGTTGTGACGGGATGGTACCCGCAAAGCCCATTTCTGAAATATTAAGTACAGTAACTCGTTGATGACGAGAGCCACAAGTGACGCCAATCCAATTACAAACAGAGGCTGAAGAAGACCAGTTTGTTGAAAGAATGTGATAAGGGTCTGAAGTGATTTGGTATTTCAACGCGAGAAGAGAAGATTGATCAGTGCTAATATTCATGGCTAAGCAAGTTGCTAGAACATGAAGAAGAAATAACAAAAATGTTAGAAGCTGAAAAGAGGAAATTTTCTCCATTAATGAAATCCTCATTTTTTCTGAGTGAGTGGGAGAAAATGTGTTAGCCATAATTGCATAGAATGTGGCGGTACATTTAAATAATTGTAAAATAGGGATTCATGACGTTGAAAAGGAAAAAGACAAGCAAATTCCCATTCACTTTTTTTAACTTGTGGTTCGTACATGCCATATGAAATTGTCAAATTAACATTTAAACTATCATTAGGGAATATGAAATCCTCCCAAAAACGTAAAATTTGATTCACAAGTTTATATTTTATAAAAAAAACTCATGCGCAACGTTAAGAGATTGTTTGTATCATGTGAAAGGACTATATTGAAAAATAACTGATTACTATTATTATTCACTAGTGGAATTTTATAAAATTATGTGCATTTGAAAGTTTGTAATCACATGTTTATAAGAGTAACATGAACATATGTGATTTATCAACATGACACCTTAGAATATTTCATATCTTATTTGTGACCTATTATTTGTTCATTTGGTAAGATTTTGTAAGAATTATAGAAATATGTCTAAACAAAGTGTAATTTCATATTATTTAATTTTATATCACATGTTAAAATATAAACTAAACTCAGGTAGGGCCACCCACTAGGTAAGTGTATTACCATTTTCTAGCCGATGTTATCTAATTCAGATGGACTTATTTTCTGGATTTGAAGATCTACTAGATTTTATATAAATCCAGCCAACTTTTCACTTGAGTTTTGTTCAATGGACGATTCTTTTCTGCATAAAAAATATTTAAATCCTATTTTATGTGATATTCTTTTTTATTATAACTAGAAATATTAACAATAAAATCTCTTTTTACCCTTTGATAAAATGATTTACATTCAACACAAACATTTAAAAATTATTTGAGCATAAATTTCAATTTTTTTTTAAATATCATGTCAAATCAAACGATGCCACGTAATAATGAAATTGTGGGAGTAATACATTTGCTTTAAGACAGTCATCTGCTTTTGGTGCCATCCAATTTTGAAATTTAGGTACCAAAAAGAAGACAACTTGACAACCAACACTTGCAATATTCCTCCACTAATTTTTTTTTCCTTCTTTTTCTTAATTTACATATATGATCATTTGGATTCAAATTCATGCCAACTAGAGGCAAAGCTGCCCCTATCGAATTGTTTTTTATTTTTAGGCGTTGACCTAAATGTTTTAGTAAATTCTACAACAGATAGTTGTTTATATATAGACTACAAGTTATTTGGACTGGATCTGGATTTGATTCTAATTATGTTTTTTGTTGTTTTTCTGAATTGGGGTTGGACCCATTTTTATTTTGTACATGTTTTTCATTAATAAGAAAATCATATTTTACTTAAAGAAAAAAAAGCCTTATATAAGCTTTTAAAAAAAGATATGTAAATGTTATTTTCTTGTGGTAAAGTGTAAATTAGGAAGTTACATAAAAAAGGACTTCAAAACTTATTCTAAGAACTGAAGTCTTATATGCAAAGCAATTTTCAAGAAACTTCTTTAATTTTAGGTAGAACAAGCCTATGCACTCGGACCTCGGTGTATGAGAAAAGTGTAGTAATATACGTGTATGTATCGTATGAAAGAAAATATTTTTTTACTTTAGGTCAAATATTTTGAAAAATATATTCTCCGGGAAAATGAGCTCTCCAAGGAAACCAGGAATACAAATCCTACTACTATTGATTTGTCCTCCTCAATCTTCAATACACCTCATCTTTACCCCAACGATCATAGTCCTCATCCCCATCATCTGACATCACATTCCTACTTCTCATGATATTTTTCTAAATTATACACATGCTTTAAGGATAATGATTTTTTTCTAACCTACAAAGTACAAAAAATTAAATAAAAAACCACTTATTTTTTATAAAAATATTTTTCTTCATACCAAACACATTCAAAAATATACGTACACACACGTAAATATAGCGTATACTATACGTTCTCTTGCATTTCACAATTTAAAAAAAAAAAAGAGAGAAACTGAAGAGAATCGAAAACAGAAGATCAAAGAGTAAGGATGATCTTGGTGCTAAGAGGATTGAAAGTGCTCTGTATAAGGGAGAGCAAAACTCACATTTCTTGCAGAGAGAGTAAAGGTGAAAAAGTGGTAAAAATACAGCTGTTCAGATGTATATATATATATATACACACAACTTAACCAACTACTTAACTCTTCTAACTGACTGCTAACCATATCATTAACTCTTTAACTAATACTCAGCTAATTAATCAACACTTAACTATTCTTTATTCTCAACGCCCCCCTTCAAGCTAGGTAGTGTGAACAAGTTCAACACTCCTAGCTTGCGCAAGAGGTATGTGTGTTGTGATCTACTCAAGGCTTTTGTGAATAAATCCGCCTCTTGATCCTTGGATCCAATGTGAGAAGTTTTGATTGTCCCATCTTTGATCTTCTCTCCCTTATGAAGTGCAGGTCTATTTCAATGTGTTTAGTCCTTTCCTGGAATATATGATTTGCAGCAATTTGAATGGCTGCCTTGCTGTCGCTTATCAATTCGACTGGAGCCTTGACACCAATATTCAGCTCTTTGCAGATGCCCAACAGCCATATTACTTCTGAAACCGCAGCTGCCATACTCCTATACTCTGCCTCTGCTGAGCTCCTCGAGATAGGGCTCTGCTTCTTTGACTTCCAGGAGATCAAGGAACTTCCCAATTTCACCACATAACCAGTGATCGACCTTCTTGAGTTGGGGCAACCTGCCCGGTCTGCATCACAAAAGGCAGTTAACTGTGTAGTTCTTTCTAAGCTCAATAGAATCCCCAGGACGGGTTCATTTTTTACATACTTCACCACTCTGCAAGCAACCTCCATATGTGATCTTTTGGGTCTTTGCATAAACTGACTCAGCATATGGACAACATATGTTATGTCTGGTCTTGTCATGGTTAAGTACAACAGCTTCCCAATTAGTCTTTAATATGATTTTGGATCTTCTAACTCAACATCTGTTTCCAAGTTGTTTACATGCTCATCATATTCCATAGTAGTCAATCTTTGGTTGCATTCCATTGAAGTGTTTGTTGGTTTAGAGCCTGATAATCCCATTTCATCTATCAATTCCAGTGCAAATTTCCTTTGACTCATCAGTATTCCTTCCTTTGACCTTGCTATCTCAATTCCCAAGAAATACTTCATCTCACCCAAATCTTTGATTTTGAATCTATTCTACAGTGTTGTCTTGGCTTCCTGGATCAGTGTATGGTCATTACCTGTGATCAGCATATCATCAACATAGACTAGGATTATAACTATCTTATCTTCCTTTTTTCTTGTGAACAAAGAATAATCAAAGAGGCTTTGTGTGAATCCTGAGCTGGTCAACACCTCAACAAGTTTTAGATTCCACTGTTTTGAAGCTTGCTTGAGTCCATATAAGGATTTGTGTAGTCTACATACTTGCTGATTCCCCCCTTGACTGCCAAAGCTTGGTGGTGGAGTCATATATACTTCTTCTATCAAGTCACTATTGAGAAAAGCATTATATATGTCCATCTGGTGCAGACACCAGTGATTTGCAGCAGCCATTGCAAGGACTATTCTGACAGTTACCATCTTGACAATAGGGGAGAAAGTCTCTTGGAAGTCCAAACCTTCTTGTTGATTATATCCCTTAGCTACAAGCCTGGCCTTATACCTTTCAACTGTGCCACCAGCTTTGTATTTCACCTTGAATACCCATCTGCAACCTATAGGACTTTTACCATTGGGAAGATCAACCATGGACCAAGTATTGTTGTCCTGCAGTGCTTGTAGTTCCTGGTTCATGGCATCCACCCAAAGGGGATCTGTGACTACTTCATTATAGGATTGAGGTTCCTTGATGGAGTTGAGTTTGGATAGGTGAATCTGATAGTTGGGACTGAGATTAGAGTGAGACATGTAATACTGGATAGGTTAGTGACAAGCAGAGGCAGAATTGGACTTTCCACAGATGCAATCATGCAGCTAGTTAGGAGGTTTCTTGGGTCTGGTGGATTTTCTGGAAGGAACAACAGTGGATGAGGGAGAATGTGATGGTAAAGTAGGGACAAGAGTATTTAGTATGGGCTCAGAATTTGTAAGAGTGGGAGAAGTGGGCATGGTTGGTGGAATGACCAAAGGCTCAGTATTAGGTGTAGTAAGAACTCCATTGGGAAGTATCTGCATTCTTTTGTCTTTGATCAGCTGAAAAGGGAAAATATGCTCCCTGAATGTGACATCCCTGCTTATAAAAAAGGTGTTAGTAAGGATGTTGAGTAATTTGTAACCCTGTTGTGTGAAGGAATATCCTAGTAATACAGCTGCAATGGACCTTAGAGAGAACTTGTCTCCGTTATGTAGATTTGTACCAAAACAGAAACATCCAGTGACCCTCATATGGAGCAAAGAGGGTGCTCTGCCATATATGATCTCAAAAGGTGATTTACCAGATAATACCTACAGGGGTAGCCTGTTAATTACACAGACAACATTCAAAACACACTCATTCTAAAATTTTAGTGGCAAGAAACCTTGCAAACGAATGGCTCTAGCAACCTCTAAAATGTGTATGTGTTTTCTCTCAACCACCCCATTCTGTTGGGGTATGTGAACACAAGACCTTTGATGAACAATACCAAGAGAATTAAACAGGGCAGTGCAGCTAGAATTAAGGAACTCAGTGCCATTATCACTTCTAAACACCTTCACTTGTGCACCAAACTGATTTTTTATCACTGAAAAGAATTGTCTAGGGATGACAATGACATCACTTTTCATTCTCAACATATACACCCAAGTCATTCTACAACAATCATCTACCAGAGTGAGAAAGAACCTGCAACCATCATGGCTAACCACCCTATATGGACCCCAAACATCTCCATGTATAAGATATTAGAGCTCTTACTAGAACTGCTAGTAAATGGCATCGTAGTCTGTCTAGCTAATGGCAGATAGTGCAGTCTTGTATGTTGTGGCATCCTCTTTCAATCCTCAGTGTAGAAATTTGGTGCAGCACCTTGAGTGAAGGGTGTCCAGGTCTTCTTTGCCAAATTTCTGCAGCTTCATTCTTATCTACATCATCTCTGTTGATCAAGTTGGCACTTATTGCACTGGTCTCTTTTCTTATTGGCAATTGCATGCTGTACAAACCATCAACCTCTCTACCAATCCCCTTCACCAGACCAATGAATAGATCCTGCATAACATAGATATCAGGAAAAAAGGTAACAACACATTTCAAATCCCTGGTTAGTTTGGACACTGATAACAGGTTGTGCTTAAATTCAGGGATGCACAACACATTTGTGATTGTATCTCCATCATCTTCAGTCGCCATTTTGATTTTGACCTAGCTTCGATTTCAAACTTTCAAGGAGACGATGTATCTATCGAATCAACACCTGCTCTGATACCATGAAGAGAATCGAAAGCAGAAGATCAAAGAGTAAGGATGATCTTGTTGCTAAGAGGATTGAAAGTGCTCTGTATAAGGGAGAGCAAAACTCACATTTCTTGTAGAGAGAGTAAAGGTGAAAAAGTGGTAAAAATGCAGCTGTTCAGATGTGTATATATATACACAACTTAACCAACTACTTAACTCCTCTAACTGACTTCTAACCATATCATTAACTCTTTAACTAATACTCAGCTAATTAACCAACACTTAACTATTCTTTATTCTCAACAGAAACAACCATTTTTCTAAAATAGTACATTTTAGCTGATCAATGTCAATTGAAATTCTATTGTCAGCTCCATATCAAAAATTTTTGGCCTGGGGGTCATCTGAGTACTTTTTTAAAATCATTTTAAACGGTGCACAAAATGAAGAGTCAAATTAACTCCTACTTAAGATTTTTGCATGAATTTGGCCGGTGAACTCACCGGACCTTATATACGGAAAATATGCTTAGTTGGCTTTCCATCTCAAGACTTTCCACCCCCATAAACAAAGAAAAATAAAAAAGAATTCCCACCGGACAAAGAGAGACTCTTGTGTTTCTTCTTCTTCTCATCTAATGAATTTGGGTTGGGCTTCTGCCTCTCATCAAATCATTCTCAGGTGAGTGCCTGAACAAGCGCATTCAAGGCAATTTCTTGAAGATTTTTATTTAAAGCTGGGCCACAGTAGCTTCTGCTTACAAACTGTTGGATTGATTGTCGAATATCGCTTTTCCTTATAATTACAAGATGAAGAAGGCAAGACAAATTTCCGGCATTTCATTTCTTGCCGATGAGATTCTTGTGGATATTTTGTCAAGATTACCAGTTAAAACTCTGCTGCGATTGAAAGGCCTGTGTAAGCGCTGGTGCACTCTGATTTCGTCCCCCGTGTTCATCTCTCTGCATCTCAAGAGGTATAATTCGGACCCTGATAACCATTGTCTCCTTGTTCGGACTTGGAAGAGAAATAATAGTTTGATCAGTCTACGAAATCCTAACTTCTTGATAAAGCTCAATGAACCCTGTCCCCATGATTATATTGTTGTAGGTTCATTCAATGGCTTGGTCTGTCTTACTAATATTAGCCATAAATTGATTTGCGTATGGAACCCGTCAATAAATCAATTCAAGAATTTACCCATGAACGATATGAACCTTCAAAAGCCACGCGAATGTTATGTTAGTATGGGTTTTGGATATGAACAAGATTCTGATGATTACAAGGTCATGATGATTCTAAACTATGAGAATAGGCCAGCTACTGTAGTCCATGTTTACTCAACCAAATTGGAATCTTGGAGAGAACTGAAGCTTGATGTTCGCTTAAACAGGGGTACCAGGTGGTGCTGTGATGTAATTGTTGAAGGGTTTACTTACTGGGTTGCCGTAGACATAATTGAACCCCGTAATACTGTTATTACCTCGTTTGACTTGAGGAGTGAGACGTTCAGCGTAATTCCAGTACCAGAAGTAATGGTAACTGGATGTCTATATTTTAGGGCCATGAACTATCAGGGGTCACTTGCATTGCTTGCATACTCTTCACACAGTGAATTCAAGACGTGTCTTGAGGTTTGGATGATTGAAGGTGGTGGCAGTGAAGTAGGCGTATGGCACAAAAAGTTCACCTTTGGCATGGATTTTGCGTTTTCTATGCATTGGGGTCTTACTAGTGGAGATATAGTTGTTGAAAATTATCCAAACTTGCCGTACTTGTTCAACCCAAGAACAAAACAATTGAGGGTATTAGGAGTAGATTCTATTCTTTCAGTTTTCTACTATACTGAGAGCCTTGTATCGGTTAAGGGCTTCAACCCTGTCCTCAATCAATCGAAGGAGAAAGGGAAGGCTTCAATTCCATAGAAGAAAAACCAAGATAGAGCTAACAGGCACATATTGTGCTGAACTGAAGTAAATGTAGCAATTCCAACATATTATATTTTCTTGTCTGTTTCATAATGTTCCTAAGATAGTTTCTGTACCAAACAGGGATATGTACTTTGAATTGTGCTATCTGTAGTAAGAAAACTAACCAGCTTAATGTGCATTGGTCACAATTGTTGATATACACCATGGTGGAATCTCCACATAATATAGATTGCCTTTTAATGCAACTTTTTCTGCTTTATGTGAAGAGAACTATTTTGTATTGAATTACATGTTCTGAGTTTAGTGTTTTACTTCTCTGAGTGAAGTTGGCGAAACTAATTTGATCAGTAGAACTTGTAGTGAGCCAAGTGGAATCATCTCAATGCATCTGTAATCACTCTTGCTTGAACTCAAGACCATATAAACTCATATACAGAAGAAGAAATGATCCCAAGATTCTTTGATTAATATGCACTTCTTTGCAGGGTCCTGTCATCTAGTTTCCCAAATATTACTCTGGACCTGGACAATCAGCAACCTTCATTATGTGCAGTTGTTTTTGCCCCCCTTTAACAATATCTTTTTGGCTTCTCTTTGTTAGTCAAGATTGGATGAGAACTCCTATAAGACCCTGTTTCGCGGAGAACAATCAACAAGGTACTGATGACTGACAAATTCAGCTAGCATGGACACTCGGGTAAACTCATAAACACTGATCTTCAACTTGGAATGCCTTCCAGCTGAGTGATCCTTAGCTTCATCTTAATATGATGGAAGCAAAAAACTCACACTGCATGTGTACTGTTAGGGGATTTACAAAGAAAACGGACAAGTTGCACCAAACCTATTACTCCTCTTTTCAGAAGTAATTAATAATATGTCACCATCAGATTCAGTTTCAATGACACTAGCTTCAGCAGTAGATTTCTGTGGTTGATTTGATTTTTC
>JAPFFP010000046.1:13898225-13913976 GCA_026153255.1 Solanum medicagineum
AGGCTGATGTAAGTAATCTTTGTTGTCACAAGAAGCTAAGCGATTGGGGCGTATGAATAGATGATGATTAGTTCTCCCTAATAGTATAAGTCTTATACAAATAAGTTTATGAGAGCACAATGGTTGAGCATTAGTAGGCAAAAAAAAAGTATGTTAGAGTGTAATAATTGTAGAAAGTGATCATGTACGCCAGTAAGAGCAGCAAATAGAGAGAGAGAGAGAGAGAGAGAGATTCATAGAGACATGAGGAAGCTAAGAGTGATATCGTTGAAAAGAGTCTGAGTGGCTAGTTATATGTATGTGACCATAGAATAACAGAAGGGTTTAAGATGCGTATTCTTGTGGATAGTGATTCATTGACCATGTGGAGGTATATGCTTATAACCTAGTAGAGAAAATTGATTCATAAATTTAGAGAGAGGACCTTGAGGGCTAAGGGGGAGATGATGATGTGAGAAATCGAAGTAGATCTTGAATTTTTGGATTGTGATAGGCCGATCAAGATGAGATATCAATTCTTTTTCGCCTATATAGTCCTTATACTTTAGTTGAGGTAACATTCCATTCCCTTCGGGTGTATGACTGTTCGTACCTATGGCTTAGTCCTATGCACATCATGTTGTTTCCTGATCATGCTGAGTTTTAAGGATGAGAAGTGATGAATTCATTCATTAATTTTGATTTTACCCTCATGAATTCAAGAGTTTCTAGTCCTATGTTGAATGTGATGTGACTTGAGTTTTACACTATGCATAGTTCTGTTAGCACATAATGAGACTTGATAGACGAGAGAGATTATAATCTATGAATGTTCTTAGATAAGATTTCTCGATTGAATCGTGCTAATGATATTTCGTTCCAACCTCCTTGAGTAATCCAGCTTTCCAACCTTGATAGAAGTTTTGATGATAGTAGAGAGGTAAAGGTTGATAAGAGAGAGTGAGAGGTCTTGATTCTGATGTCATCTTACGCATACACTGACCTTCGGTTTGTTATTCCATTGTTGACTGTAGGATGTAATGTATCAACTTTCAGAGGTATGATCTTGCTTATTTTGCATGGAGAGATAGTAGTTTGAGGTTTTGCAAAAAGGGGAAGTAATGAGTTCCTCTAGGTTCAAATTGTGATGTTGAGAGTAGTAGATTGAGGATGAGGGTAGATAAGGAGTGAGTGAGTGTATCCTTATTATGGTATTGGTGTTAAACTTGTGTCATGTAGGGATAGAGATAAGAAGAAGGAGGGAGGTGAAACCTTATGATGAACATTAGATAGGTAAGAGTATGTTGGTGTGACTTTGAGTGAGAACTCATTGAATAGTGGAGGTAGAAGTACTAAGTGGGCTTGAAAATTCTAAAATATAGTTGAAGTGGTTAGATGATAGGCTTGAATTCGGGTTATTGTTATGTGAATATTGATGATATACTAGTGAAGACTTCATAATAAGGGTTTTAGGAAGAGTAGTGAGGTAGTGAAGAGGACTAGTGATCTTTTAATGAAAGTCCCTATGGAAGTTTAGAGTTGAGTATTAAGGATTTGCATTGTGTGAGTATGATCATCTAGGGAATGATGCCTTGAGACTTAGAAGTAGGCTTGAATGGAAGAGGAGGAGGTGGTTAGATGGGAATTTGAGTAAGAGCTATAAGCTTAAGTTGAGAGAGTAGAGTTCCATGAAACGGAGTACAATTGACATGAGGTGATAAGCTTGAAAATTGTATATAGAGTATTATGTATCAATGGTCCCATTCCCCATTAGAGTTGATGGCTTCCTTCGTGAGTTTGAAGTGCTGATTGTCGAGGTGTTCAAATGATTAAAATTAACTGCGTTGTAACTTTTCTTTCGTGCTTGATGGTGAAAATATCTTAAAAAGTATCTTTACTCTTTATTGGAACCGATTTGTCTACTCTGAGTGACTTGTGATTGTCCAAATTGGTTGATTGAGTATTGTAAGGAGTCTGGATTGTTATTCGTGCCTGACAACGAGAATGTTGAAGGTAATATCCTTACCCTTAACAAAATTGACTGTCTTTTCATGAGTGGGTTGTCCATTCTTGAGTCTAAATAGGGATTGTTGATAGTGATGAGGAGTCGAAAGTTTGATTGACTGATGGGAGTGTCAAGACGAATTCTGAGTCTATTCGTGCCTTGATATCCACCTTTACTCATCATTCGAGGGCGAATGATCCCAAGGGGGAGATAATGTAACACTTCAATTATTTTTAAGCTAATACCGAGTCATCCGTCATATGATATAGGATTTTAATTGAGGATTCTTAATTGAGCATAGATGTTAAAGTCAATTTCTTAGTATGGGAATAGAATTGGAGCTGATATGAGGTCGTTGTTCTAGTGTATGAGTTTATAAAAGTTAGGTAAACTAATGACTTGTAAGTTGTACATACATGCTAGGATCAATTCCTAAGTATTTAAAGTATATTAGGTGTGATTTAGAGTAATAAGGGATCCTTTACATCAAGCCGAGTCCAAAGAATTTCTAGCAACTAAGTTTTCGTATAAGTCGATAGAAGGGTTAATTTCAAATGACCATATCTCCTAAAGTATAATGAATTAGGTAACCCATAATATATTAAATCAATGATTTTTGAATTATATTTTCAACGCATCTAATTTTGCGTTAATCAGAGTTGGAGTAGAAAGTTATGACCATTTTAGTGAAGAGGTGCAGAGCTATCCGAAGGTCCACACCGGGAGCACGTCGCGGACCCTCACTGGATGAGCTAATGACGTTTTTTCTTTATAATTTGAGGGTATTTTTATCCTAAAATCTTTAGGGGTCTATTTATGGTCCCTAAAACATATAAAATGTCAGTTTTCATAATCAAAAACCCTCTCCCTTATCTCATAAACATAAACGCTCAAGAATGATCAAGAAAGTCACGAAGTTAGGATTATCTTTCAAGATTTATCCTCAAGGTAAGCTATTCTTCATAAATTTCAATCTACCTGACCCAAATTTCTTCATCTATTCATGAAGCTTTAATAGGATTTTAAATCATAATTTAGGGTTTCAAGAAAACAAATTCAAGAATCCCAAGAAAGGATTTCTTGACTCATCTTCTTCAAGAATTATGGTTCTTCATCAAGAACTCTAAAGAGTATAAGTCAAGAATTCAAGAATCAAAGATAATTCTTTCAATCAATGTCCTTCCAAGTTCTTTCACTTTAAAAGAACTACGAAGATTGAGGATTTTCTCCAAGAAAGTGAGTATTCCCCAAACTTCAACCAACGATTTCTCTCTCAATTTTGATCAGATTTGAGAGATTCAAAAGGCTAAATTGTATATTTTTCTGAGGAGAATAACACCATGGGAGTTTCATAAATTGATTTTGGTGCATCGTTTAAGGTAGAATTCATGATCTTGCTGCTGCGTTTTAATATATTTCAAAAAATTTCACATGCGATTTCTTCTTCAAATTAGCTCCATTTTTGAATTAGTTTTCGCCGTTGAATTCCTTATCACTTGGGAAAAATTTTTATATTTAAATTTTTAGATTCCAACAGTATTTTTTTGGCGATAAAACTTTTGGACCGTTTTACCCTTTTCCCCCGAATTAATTGATTTTAGTGTCGTTAGATTCATTATATAATTACGATGCTATATTTGAATAGATTTTGGTGAATTGGACTATCATAGAAAGGGAAAAGCTTCGAAATTGACGTGATTCGAGACTTTATATAAGGTAAGTGAATTTCTTAATCTTTGTTAAGTACATAGAATCTTGTGCTTCTTGTGTGAGGTGTTGAGAATGATTTATGTAGGCTTTGATTGAAATATTTTGAATTCGGTAATTATCCTATGTTGATATTTGGCTTGTGAATTAATGATGGAGGTTTATTATATGTGAAATAGTGATTATTTGTTTTTGATATCGCAATGATACTTACTTTTAGATATGAATGCTGTTAAGGTTGTGATAGTATTGAGATTGAGGATATGGCAACATTTATGGTATTGAGCTACCTATTCTTGATTTTAAGATATATGAATTTGAATGGGCATCTTGCATATCTTATTTTCATGAACATGATTATTATGCATTTACTATGTGTTTGCTGGATGATCCAAGAAAAGAAATGCAAAGCCGAAGGGAAATGGTTCCGGCTAGTGAAAAAAATAAGAATTAAAGAGGACGTACTATGATTCGAGGGACATGTTGCACGCCACGACGGATACTATGATTCGAGGGCCATGTTGCACGTCGCGATGGTTACTATGATTCGAGGGATGTGTCATACGCCGCGACGGATACAATAATTCGAGGGTCGTGTTGCATGCCGCTATAGATACATGGTCCATGTGTGGCCCCCATAGATTCTGACTGAGGCATGTTTATGATCAGCGGATGTGTATCACTAGGACATACATGCATCATTCTACGTGACATTGCATTACATCTCATTATCATTTATGAACGTGTGAGTGTTTTGTGAAACGTGTGATAGATGTAGTTGATCCCTGGTGTTGTTGATATATAATAGTTGTTGTGGATATTGAGCTATCTTCTATGTACATTGTGAATTGTTATGCTGGACTGATTTATGCAGGTTATAGTTGTGGGGGTTTGGTTGAAGTGTTGGGAGTACCAGTATTCTATATTACTTAATTTTGTGTTTAGTAGTTCACTTGCTGAGTACCATGTGTTTGGTACTCACCCCCTTGCTACAACAATTTTGTAGGTTGCGAGCCCAGATTGTCGTGATACTCTCTACTTTTCCTTGTCCAAGGCTTCCTATGGAGATTGCGAGAGGTAGCTGTTTGCCATCCCAGCTGACTTCTTACTCCTATTTTATGATTTTGTTCTATTCTAGAGACAATATCATTTGATACTTGTGTTTCCTTTCGATTCTATTGTAATACATTAGAAGCTTATGCACGTGACAACCAGGTTTTGGGGGATTTTCATTAAGTTGACTTATCATCCGCAATTGAACACTCATTTTTGTTATAATTCCGCATTTTAACGTTATAGTTGGGTTGTAGGCTGACTTGTATTAGTGGAAAAAGACGAGCGTGGGTCGTGACATACTTACTCAAGTGATATCATAGAATGGTAAACACCATATCTTCAATCCAGTAGAGGAATTATAATTTTCAACGGGGTTCAAAATATGAAAAAGCAAACATATAAAATAGTTGAATTGAAGGGTTCATCATCTTACTATATCTATAATAAAAATAATTTTAACAATATATAAATAGTGTAATTTTTTTGTCAAAAAGGGGATTCAGATGAGCCATCTAGGCTCTTTATAGCTTTGCCCTTGATTCAGTCACATGCTTTGTAGATTTGTCACAAGTATTCTACAAGGTTGTCATTATTACTCTGTTGGTTTACAACATCACAACTGCCAATTCTTTGATCACATCCTTTGATAGTCATAATGTTGGAAAACTTTATAGAAATCTTTTCAGGATCACAAGTAAATCATTAGACATGTATAAGAATTCATAAGAATGAAAAGAACACTAACCTTGTTCCATTGAAGCAACTTGTTTGGAAAAGATATGATCTTCTAAACCCTAAAGATAGTTCTTTGAAATATTCTTTATCTGAGATGGAGAGAAAAAGAAGAGAACATACTTCAAATTCAGGAACCATATTTATTTATAGATTTGGATATGCCTTTTCACGTTGAAAAAGTACCTTTTCCGATAAGTCTCCATCAGACTTAGTAAAAGCTCCATGAGTTCTTAAGTTTATTAAAAATAAACCCATATTAATAGATATTTACTCTTAAGGCCCAAAACTTTATTTAATACTTTATTAGATCATATAGTGGGCTTCTTTAACCATAACATATCTACATATAATATATTAATATGTGAGTCCACAAATTAGACTAACAATCTCCCAGTTGGACCACATATGTTTCTGTAAAATCATACATAGATAAAGCTTTATTGTGCACACATTTTGCTATCTTAATTTAAATATCTCAAAACCATCTGGTCCATCAATAATACCAATATAGGATCAAAGAGGTTTTCGTAACACACATTCGTAACTAAACCCATCAATGGTCACAAAATATCAGCAATACAAATGACATAGATCAAATATGGAAATTACATGCAAAATAATCTAAATCATGTCTATTTCCAGCTGGTCCTACTTAATGACTTCAATAGTCCAAAAACACTTTCTTATACCTTGTGTAACATCACAATCAAAATTTAATATCTTTATTATCAGAGTTATCAATAAACACATGAAATTCATAAATTTTACAAAACTTTAGTCTGTACAGGAAATAAACTTTATCATTTCAAAAGCATAAACAAAATATAAACTCCCACTAAAAGGACCCATCATCAAATCTGACAACATCCATATGAGCTACATGACCATGAAATACTTTATGCGGTAGACCTTTTGTGAGCAGATCCGCATTTATCAAGTTTTTACTAATATGATCAATCGACACAAGACGACTCTGAACTCTTTCCTTTACAACCAAAAATTTGATGTCAATATGCTTTGACTTTGTCGAACTTCGATTGTTCTTCGAATATAACTCAACAAATTTATCATCACAATAAATTTTCAATGGTCTTTCAATGCCATCGTCTATCTTTATTCCAGTAATAAAATTCCTTAGTCATATTCCTTGATTTGATGCTTCATAACAGGCCATAAATTCAGCTTCCATGGTACATGAAGCTATTAATGTTTGTTTTACGCTCTTCTATGAAATAGCTCCTCCAGACAGTATGAAAACATAACCATATGTAGATCTCTTACTATCAAGACATCCAGCAAATCTCCAAGTGATCTTGCCTCCGATAAGTGAGCATGTAATCTTTAGTTCTTTTAAGATACCTCATAACCCGTTTTGCTTCTTTCTAATGATCCATTCCCGGATTACTTAAATATCCGCCTAACGTTCCCACTATGTACGCTATATATGGACGCATACAGACT
Source organism: Solanum medicagineum (assembly GCA_026153255.1). Taxonomy (NCBI): domain Eukaryota; kingdom Viridiplantae; phylum Streptophyta; class Magnoliopsida; order Solanales; family Solanaceae; genus Solanum; species Solanum medicagineum. The sequence continues at coordinate 13,905,169 of JAPFFP010000046.1, forward strand.
TGTGTATACATAAGAATTCCCACTGCTGATGCATATGGAATTTTGTCCATCTCTTTCTTTTCTATGTCTAAATTTGGATATTGGCGCAAACTGAATTTATCACCTTTTGCCACAGGTGTATCTCCTGCTGCATAATTTTGCATGTCAAATCTACTTAGAACCTTTTCAATATAAGTTTTCTGTGACAATCCTAGTATGTTTCTGTTACGATCTCTTTGGATCTCTATCCCCAGAACAAAGGATGCCTCACAAAGATCCTTCATTTCAAATTTGCTACATAAAAATTTCTTGGTTTCATGCAATAAACCTATATCACTACTTGCCAGTAGAATATCATCTACATATAGTACAAGGATGATAAATTTGCTCCCACTGAACTTGAGATATATGCATTGATCAACAGTATTTTCCTTAAAACTAAAAAAAACTTATCACTTGGTCAAGCTTTCAGTACCATTAATGGGATGTCTGCTTTAAGCCATATATGGCCTTCTTAAATTTGCATACAATGTGCTTTGAATTTTGAGATTTCAAAAGTTTCTAGTTGCACCATGTATATTGTTTCTTGAATGTTTCCATTGAGAAAGACAGTTTTTACATCCATTTGATATAACTCTAAGTCATAATGAGCTACAAGTGCCATAATGATTCTAAAAGAGTCTTTCGATGATACTAGCGAAAAGTTTCTTTAAAATCTATCCATTCCTTTTGAGTGAATCCCTTGGTGACTAGATGAGCTTTATATATTTTGATGTTACCTTTTGAATCATGCTTGGTTTTGAAAATCCATTTACACCCAATTGGTTTCGATACTTGTGGTAACTCAACAAGATCCCAAACATCATTCTCTTTCACAAATTCCATCTCATCTTTCATGGATTCAATCCATTTAACAGGGTTTCGACATGATTTTGCTTGACTAACAGTTATAGGATCATCTTCCAAATCCCATTTCAAAATCATGTTCTTGGAGATAAACGACATAGTCATCAAAAATCACATTTCTCTTTTCTTTGTTGGATCTTCTTTTAGGCACTTCAACTTGAGATTTTTGAATAAGATGTGGTATCATTATGTTGTCTACAAAATCCTGATTCACAAGCTGAGAAACATTTATAACTGATATCATTGTGTTTTCTATGTAATCCTGATTTACAGGATGAAAAATATTTGGTAAAGTGACCATATCATTTTTAGTAGTAGAATCGATATCATCAAATACTTCTTCAAACACAATTTGTTTGTTTTAATTGTTCCCTCCGTAGTCAACATCCTTAATAAATTTGGCTTTTATTATCTCTGAAAAGGATCTATTTGAGGGGTCATAAAATTTAAAACCTCTTGACCTTTCAAAATAACCGACAAAGTAGAAACTAATAGTTCTTGAATCCAGTTTCTTTTCATTAGGCTTGTAAGACCTTACCTCGGCTAGACATCCTCAAACATGTAAGTGCCTAATACTAGGCTTCTTACCAATCCATAACTCGTATGGAGTTTTAGCTACTACTTTGCTCGAAACTCTGTTTAGTATGTAAACTGCAGTTTTTAATGTTTCTCCCCAAAGTGATTCAGGTAAAAAAGAATTACTAATCATACTTCTTACCATATCTTTTGTAGTTCGATTTCTTCTCTCAGATACACCATTTTGATGTGGAGTTCCTGGCATGGTGTATTAAGGTATAATTTCACACTCTGCTAGATACTTTGCAAAAGGTCCTGGACGTTGTTCATCTAAACCACCATATCCATCGTAGTATTCTCCTCCACAGTCAGATTTGATAGTCTTAATTTTCTTGCCTAATTGTGTTTCAACTTCGGCTTTGAAAATTTTGAAAAAATCCAAAGATTGTGACTTCTCATGAATTAAATAGATATAGCCATAGCGGTAGTAATCATCTATAATGTTGATAAAATATTGTTGACCATTCCATGAAGCCGTAGAGAAAGGACCACAAAGATCCATATGTATCAACTCTAAAGGTTCCTTACTCCTATAAGCACTTATTTTCCTTATATTCGTTTGTTTTGCTTTGAAACATTCTGTACAAATATTCAAATCTGATAGATCAAGGGAATCAAGAATTCTTTCAGACACAAGCCTTTGTATTCTTTGTTTTGAAATATGACCCAATCATTTATTCCATAATATTGATGAATTCTCATTTATTAGTCTGCGCTTAGTACCAAAATTACTAGAAAGCAGGTTTTCATTATTGTATCAGGCTTGACAGTTTAATCATCTAAATGACGGTACAACAAATGTTTCCTCTAATTCTAAATAGAAACTAGTATCTAATAGAATTTTAAAGACACCAATAGCCTCTACAGCTGCCTTATTTCCTTTGCCTACATAGATATATCTTTCAGCATCAATTGACTTTCGACTCCTTAGGCAATCCTACATAGTGACACTTACATGAGTAGTTGCACCCGAATCTATCCACCAAGTGTTACTAGGTACTATAGCCAAATTAACTTCTGAACAAACAAAATTGAGAAGTTTATCTTTCTTTTCACGCCAAGCAGCGTACTTGAAACAATCTTTCTTCTTGTGATCAAGTTTCTTACAAAAGAAACATGTCTTTTTTTCCTTAGCATCAGATGTTTCTTTCTCTGCACTTTCTTTAATTTTGCTCCTTTTCCGCTTATGTGAAACAGTTTTATTTTCAGAGGGAGATGTTAAATGTGCACTTTCAATCTTCTCTTGTTTAAGCCCGTCCTCTTCCTGTACACATTGAGCTATAAGCTCATTCAAAGTCCATTTTTCCTTTTGAGTGTTATATGAAACTTGAATTGACCGAATTGCCCAGGAAGGGAGATCAAAATCGGGTGCACAAGTATGTCATCAGACAATTCAAGCTTAAAAGCCCTGAGTTTTGTCACAAGATTAGGCATTTCCATAATGTACTCCCTTATGTTTCCTTTACCTTTATATTGCATTGAAACAATCTTGTTGAGAATATTACTTGTTTCAACCTTTTCGTTGTCAGCAAATTGGTCTGCAATTTCTTTTAAGAAACCTTTGGCATCTCTATTCTCTATTATACGGCCTCTTAAGGATTCCGGAATTGAGTGTTGCATCATCATCAAGCTCATGCGATTTGATCGTTCCCACTTTTCGTATGCAGACTTTTGTTCATTAGTGCTAGTTTCATTCAAGTCCACAGGACGATCAAATCTTAATGCATAGTCAAGATAGATGCAGCTAAGCATTATCATAATGTGTTCTTTCCATTTCTTAAAATTTGTGCCATTAAACACAGGAATATTGTTCATATTGGCAGATATTGAAGACTTATAAGATAAAATGAATAATGCTCACAATTAACAATCGAATAACTCATATATGTGTGAAGATAACGTAAATTAAATACAACTAAAGTAAAATTAATAAAAAATTTATAATACATTTATCAAACACACATACATATATATAAAAGTGGGCCTATCTCAAGATACCTAACACAACATTATCATTTAGTCTTTGGACTGAAATAATAACTTGTAAGTGATACTCTTATACATAGTTCATAAATATTGATTACTAGAATGACCTAACAATATGCCTTTCTTTGGACCGACATATTATTAACATGTATTACAAATGTATCACATATTCATGACTATCCACAATCTGGCCAAAATAATCTTCCTTTGGGATGATTATATTGCATAGGTAAATATGTTTACATGTTCGAAATAAATAAGTTTCAAGTAATGGATGTTACTTTGGCAACATATTGGTTTCAATTTATTCACTTAACAACTTGTTCCATGAGTAAAATGATAGTACAAAATAAATAAAAATAAATCAACATCATCACAGTAGTTAAATTTGAGCTTATGCTTTACATAGGCTAGAACTGTTGGTCAATCAAACTTTTAACTTACATATTTAGGTAGGTTAATAAACATAAGAACACACCTTTTGAAAAAACTTTAAGACTTATGAGTTATCTGCTCATGATCAGTTGTACAACACGAAGCAACTTAAAGCATGTGAAGGTAACTTTTTCAATATTATTTGCCAAAACAAAAGAAAGAAGAACAAAAAAAAACACTTCATAATTATAGATCTATTAGTGCGTATTTAAGGACTTGCAATTACAAGGCATGATTGGTGTATAACCCTTTAAATTTGTTGTTCCAATCACGGCAAACAAAATAAGAAGAGAAATATTTCTCCATTGTTTTTTTTTCTTTTTCTTTTGAAAGGTTGCTTGCCAGAATAAAAACAAAACCAAACAATATGCCTTGTTCTAAACAGACATATATCAGATTGGGTATGATTATGAAATCATCAATATCTTGTTCCATTGAAAATATTTTAACAGTACTCAAACAACAGGAACAAAATAAAAAATGCAATCTTCAAAAATAACAGCACTTCATAAGTACAATGACACGTCTAATGATCTAACAAGACCAAACGTTGATACCACTTGTTGGAAAACTTTATAGAAATCTTTTTAGGATCACAAGTAAATTATTAGACTTGCATATGAATTCATAAGAACGAAAAGAACACTAACCTTGTCCATTGAAGCAACTTGTTTGGAAAAGATATGATCTTCTAAACTTTGAAGATAGCTATTTGAAATATTCTTTATCTGAGATGGAGAGAAAAAGAAGAGAACATACTTCAGATTCAGGGATCATATTTATTTATAGATTTGGATATGCCTTTTCACGTTGAAAAAGTACCTTTTCCAATAAGTCTCCATCAGACTTATGAAAAGGTCCATGAGTTCTTAAGTTTATTAAAAATCTCATATTAATAGATATTTACTCTTAAGGCCCAAACTTTTATTTAATAATTTGTTAGATCATATAATGAGCTTCTTTAATGATAGCATATCTACGTATAATGTATTAATATGTGAATCCACAAATCAGAAATTACTAACACATAATAGTAGATTTATGAGCCTATCAATAATGTTTAATGAAGTAAAAATGATTTCTAGCTAATGGATCATTAAATATGAGTACATATTGATCAATAGTATGTAGTTGTAAAGCTAAGTAGATTTTATGAATATATATTCAGAAACACCGTAATAATCTTTACTTTTTCAGTAAGTGGGAGGCTTATTCTTGGATCTTGGTTAGAATACTATTTTTTATTTTACAACGTTAGCTTCAACAAGTCGCAGAAAGTGTCGATCAAGAATTTGAACAAGAAGGAACATGTCATCTCAATACACACATACCGCACCTTATAGTTGTAACTTAATAAATATTTTTCTGTGCTTGTGGATAAGAAATAATTTATCTTTTCGACACATTTATTAAAATTACTAGATTACTGTGTATGCGTTGCACGTGGTTACCTCATCTTGAGATTAATACAACAATGAAAATGTATTCATGCTATGTAGGAGTTTTCTTTATTGGAGCGCGCATTTTTAATTCTCTCTCAAATGCTTCCAATAATTTTCTGGTTTGAAATTGATTATAATAACTTTTCTAGTCCTTTTTCCAAGATTATTTGGTAATCAAAGACGTTTAGAGTACCTAAACGTGAATGACACAGAGCCTTTATCTCTAAAATTGACTTTCTTCAATTCCTTGACAAATTGCAGACATTTAAGACAACTGTGGATAGGTTATAATCCATTCGTCGAAATCTTCTGGCTTCTATTGGAAATCTCCCAAGTTTATTGCTTGACTACGTTTATGCTGGTTGTAGTGAAATTAGTGGTAATATTCCCAGTAAGATTGAAAATTTAAGTAGTTTGTCTTTCTCGTTTCTTCAAGGCGATAACTTGAGTGAAGTCATTGCAAAAACAATAGGGAATTTAGAGAATCTTCAAGCATTGAATTTGTACGACAACAAAATGATATGTTGGCCTTTCCTGAGAAAATCTGCAATTTAAAGAAATTAGGATTCTCGAGTTTGGGAAATAAAGTGCACATGACTGTGTGAGAAATGAATTCAGTACGCTGGTGTTAAAACATACAATAGGGGATATCTATTTGTTTCCGAGAGAAGTTGAAATCACCATGGTGTTTGAAGAGTGTTTGGTGTAAATAGAGCAAGAAAAGAAAAGGCAAAAGTTGCATCTTCTAGCGGTAAAAGATAGAAGTTATAGCTATTGGGGTTTATTTGGACAGTGACATTTGTTCAGTTTGTGTAAGTTTGAAAAGACACCGTATCATAGTGGAGGATGGGATGATGTGTGATGAAGGAGTATGTAGTTTGGAATAGTTGAAGATTAATTTTTAAGTTAAAGACATTTACATAATTTAATTTGATTTTTTAAATTCATGCTTTTAAGATAGCATATATCAAGAGAACTAAAGCATAAAATTGATTGGATTCACTAATTCTATTTCAATTTAGGGACATGGTGAGTGGTATCTTTTTGCACAATGAAATATATATTTTTTGAGTTGGGACCTGTCATGGTATTGCCAAAGTTTTCTTCGCAATCAAGTACTTTTCTCTATTTTATTTTGGACCTTACAAAATTAGACATTTACCTCAATATAAAAGTGATAGATATGTGCTTACTTAAAGCTAGAACTTCATTTGTGATTAATTAAATCATGCTTGATGCATTTTGTTAATCTTCTAGATAATAGTTCTCATTCCTTTCTGTTAAAAGGAAGACTCACATGCCACATTTGCAATTAATTGACATGCAAAATTCAGTATAGCTTTAAAATGTATTTAAAATTTTGAATTAGTTAATAATTTTTCATGTAATTTATTCATAGAAAGGTACATCACACTGAAATAGATGAATCAGGTTAATGATTTTAAGTACTTATTTCGACATATACTTTTGTAGCAATATAGCTAATAACGCTTATAGTTATGGATCTTCAAACATTTACCATTTTAAAAAGGGAAAATTAAGCTTATCCCCCTTTGAGTCAAACTATTTATATTCATATAATCTCTTACATTTATGCCTTTCTACTATTAAAATTCGCACACTGACGTCATCGCCTACCTTGTATGATATACCAATAGGGTATACATACACTGACAGGGTATCACAGAGAATGAAACTCCAATATGATACCATCAATAGAGTATCACAAAGAATATATCTTCTACTAATTTAGAATTTAATAAATAAGTTTGTGACGTTACTAATTTTCTCTTAATTATTTTATTTATTAAAAAAAGAGCTCAAAATTATATAATACCAATGGGGTATCAATACACCGATAGAGTATCACAAGAATATATTTTCTACTAATTTATATTTTAATAAATAATTTCATGACAATAATGGTCATGCCCCAGAAAGGTACCCTAGACGTGACTGACATTCGGATACTATTGCTAGCCCCCAAGCGGATCACCAAGTCACATTGCCTTCGTTTGGTCAATTCAATAGCAGAATTTAACAGAATAAGAATGATAATAATCTATCTGTGGGTTTAAGTTGTCAACTTAATCTATTATAGATGAAATAAGATATCAAAAGAAAGTCTCAATATAAAGAAAAGAGGAAAGAACCCCCAACATCAACCATCAACCATCAACATCTACGTCAATGAAGCCTCTATACTACTGTCTGAGGTGGTACCATGACAGGCCATGGTTACCAAAAATCAAGTAAAAGGCTATCAAGCTAAAGAAAAATAACCATCCTCCGAATGCAGGGGAGGACTCACGACTATCAAGAATCTGGAAAACTCTGAACCTCAACGGTTGGGCTGTTGAGATCCTCTGTCTGTAGAATCTGCATCATAAAACAATGCAACACCAAAGGGATATTAGTACTTAGAATGTACTGTATGTAACACTCGCTAAAGTAAATGAAGCAAGATAAAAATCACTCATCACTCACTCATCCTCACCTCAGAATAAAGAATAGGACTCTATCACCTCACTATACATCTAGACATCAAACAATCACATCACATCAGAGTTCTATCATCATGAAACCTATCTAGGAGTTTCTTGGACCTACACCCATCACCTATGAGCCGATGATGGTACAATGAAGTGATGTCGTTGCGGCATCCGTCCCAGTACCTTACCGGGGTGAAAGAGCGTACATCAGGGATTTATAATAATAGTAAGTCCTCTCTTGGGACTAAGAAAATATCCGTTCTCACGGTCCAATCCTCTCCTACATTGGTCACATAGTTAATGAGTGTGAGTGTGACTTACTCTTACTTATTTTCAATGCTCAATACTCCTCCCAAGACTCAACATGCTCATAACTCTTTCAATTCATCAAGAATTTTCATCAATCAACCCCTACGGGCAAACACACTCACCTCATCTCATCAACTATCAACTCAAGGAGTAGGACTATTCTTTCAAGTTAAGAATCAACCTTCAGTTAATTCTATCAATGCTATTTCCAGCTATTTCTGTCATCAATACACTCATCTCAGGACTCAGACTCAATCAATCATCACACTCAGACCATCAAGGCTCTAGACGTTCCCACTAAGTTCACTATCCCAGTCTGTAATAGAGAATTTATAGGGCACATTCATAATCACATAATATTGCATACAAATAATTTTCTCTTAATCGTTCTATTTCTTAAAAAAAGAGTTCAAACCCATATGATACTGATAGACTATCAATATACCAATGGAATATCACAAATTATTAAGCTCCAGTCCTATACGATACCGATATGGTATCAATATACTAATAGAGTATCACAAGGAATAAATTTTCTACTAATTTAGAGCATAATATGTCACGACCCCACCCCGGGCCGTGACTCGTGCCGATTAGGCACTAGTGCTAATATTAAACCACAAAGACCCTTAACTAAGTTTACCAAATTCTGCCGAAATTTCGGCAGAGTTCCCTCTGTTTTA
>JAPFFP010000046.1:13926166-13941135 GCA_026153255.1 Solanum medicagineum
GGGGGGTGGTGTGGATGCGTGCAAAGCCTCAGTTTGTGTTTGGGGGTTGGTGTGTTTGTTGTTGGTTTTTTTTTTTTTTTTTGGGGGGGGGGGGGGTGGGGGGGGGGGGCGAGGGGAAGGGCGCATGCAGGATAGAAGTTCAAATTGGATGCAAATGTCTTAAGTTTCGTCTGCTATAAGAATTTCTAACAGCTACCTGTCAGAAACCTAAACTAACCAAAATTTCACCATTTTAGCATTTAAAACCCAAAAGGAACACCAGCAAGATGTAATTGAACTTTCTCAAAAAAAGTCAGTCATACGACTTCCAGATCCACAAAATGAACTATTTTGTTAACAAAAATATAACAGCGGAAGTAGAAAAAACTGTTGAAACATTCCATAAACAATGCCACTCAAAAGTAGATATGTCCAACTGAAAGATAGGCAGAAGTCGGAAATTATATTGCTAGTAACCTATTTCATCATAGAAGTCACTTTTGTCATATCCATGCGGATCGAATACTTCTTTACTGAAGCAAGATCCTATCTGGTCAATATCTTGATATGTCACTGAATGAAGCAAGAAGTCTGGATTCCGATACTCCTTTCTGTTGCGTACTTCTGCGTTAAAGCTTCTGCCAGTAGTCTTCTTTAGAGCGAGAAATTTCACGATCTTTTCCTGCAGAATGCATTGACAAGAAAAGAGTGTAACAACGAATTGCCAAATCAATTATCTATGCAATAGAATACATCAAAAGACCTTATACATAAATGGTAAGGTTCACTAAAATTGGAAGGGAAGACAAAAATGATCAAAATCACAGCAGAAATTATAAGGAGTCATTTGTTGGGAGGACATAAATTGCTAGTAGAGCTCCGGAATATCTCAGTAAAAGATAAAAGAGCATCCAACGCGACAATTATCCAATAAAATCAACCATACATCAATGAAGACAGCTTTTACAAACAATTGTCACTATTTGAAGAGTTGAGAATCTAGATATGAAATTACAGGAAATGCAAGCTTCATCAAGAAATGGGAAGCTGGCCTACCCTTAGGTTCACACAGTCACAAATGTGTGTTAGACGTTGTCATCCTTAAATAAGTTATACCTTCTTACTGTTTATTATCCCAAAACAATATAGGTTCTGCACATGGTGCATGAGGAAAGAGACCGAGTATCTCTTTGGAGAGAGACACCAGACTTCATCTGCATCAAACCTTAAGATGAGAATTGAGCAGAGAAATAAAACAAGTCAATAACATGTTAAAGGGGATACCACTGCCTCTTCACTAAAAAGGATAAACCCGGTGCACTAAAGCTCCCGCTATGCGCAGGGTCCGAAAGGCCCGACCACAAGGGTCTATTGTACGCAGCCTTACCTTGCATTTCTACCAAAGGTTGTTTCCAAGGCTTGAACCCGCGACCTCCTGGTCACATTGCTACAACTTTACCGGTTACTCCAAGGCTCCCCTTCACCACTGTCTCTTCACTAAAAAGCTAATTATACTTAAGAAGGTATCATCCCCCATGCCACTGGCATGAATCTACCCTGAGGCCTCTGCTAATACAAGCATCTTTTCTTAGCAAGTATTGGTCTGAACTTTTAACTAATCATATTCTTGAAAAAGCAGCCAACAGTTAAGTTACACACTGTTTATGGTTTATTGAACAAAATTAGCGCTATACAAACCACTGAAGTGTAATGCACTCACAATATCCACCTATTCCCAACTAAGCAGAAATAAACATTGAAGAAAGTGATCCATCCAAGAATGCGCAAATCAAATGAGAAGAACGCCACCAGATATTTCTATTTACACATCTCTTCTTCCCAATCATTTAGTATCTCCAGAAAATTTTTTCAGTATCTCCAGAAATATAAATATGAAGGATCCAGTAAAGACAACCGACCACAAGGCATACTGGACAATAAAGAAGCAAGCATGCTGTTGAAAGACAAGCAAGCCTAGAAACGCAACAATTTTATGATACTAGAGCATGTATTGTTGTGATTCTAGATTCAATTTGGTTTTGTACTATTTGGATCTGGTTTTTTGGTTTTTGATTTTGAAATACTAAATTTCACTCTAGACCAAAATAAGTTCAGTCTGGTTCCGTGTTCTCTTTTTTAGTTCAATTTCTCTCAGTTTGTATGTTTTTTCAGATCAACTGAATTTTTTTATAAAGATACAGGACTGAGCAAAATATATTTATATCACAATTCAAACATAATGCATCAACGTATTGATGAACACCTGTTACAAACTGGATTAGATCACAAAGTTATCAAGAATTTATCATGCTTTCTGTGTAAAGAGATAATTTCATAAAACAACAAAACAGGGGTTTCTCACCAAAAAAACAAAAAATTTCTGATGGAAGAGAAACACTTAATAATATTTATCAAGCAAACACATTTAACAAAACAAATCTTATATGCAAAAATGTTAGTTTAAAATGTTTCAGTAAGATTAAGGAATATAGAAAACAAAACCATCAGAATGCTTAATTTTCCAACTCACAAACTCCCAAACCAATCTTTTAGTATCCAATAAATCATTTCTGTTGAGGAAATCTAAGCAGGAGTCTGAAGAAATAATAAAGTGATGATTAGACATGTTCCCAGCAGTCACATATAGTTTCGATAATCAATGACCATTATCTTCTTATATCGAGAATCAATAGTTTCTTTTTTGCTATGCTTGGATGGCAAAAGGTGACAAAAGGCAACAAGGGTCTGCCGCACGGCGACGTGCTCACCTTTCTGAAGTGAGGCGCCACTAAATGCCAAAAAGTTCAAATAATAATTGCAAAATAAATAACCAAAATCTCAATGGCAATAACATATTAGCAAATATTTCAATTCAAAAACTAAAAGTAAATAGCAGATACTAAAAAGTCCAAAACTTGAATGACTCAATAATTCATAAGACAAGCAATACTAAAATAAAGGAATGAGAAAGAAGAAACTATCCCACGAAACAACCTCTCTACCTGTACGAGGCAGTGGTAAGGTCTCCGTACATTCTACCTTCCCCAGACCCCACTTGTGGGATTCCACTAGGTATGTTGTTGAGAAAGAAGAATCTGGGCAAATTGCAGATTGAGAAAGAAGCCAAAAAGAACAAAAAATGCCTGGCTGGTTAATGAGAAAGAAGAAAGAACAAAGAAGAAAAAGATGAAGAAACGAGAAGAAAGAAGAAGAAGACATACATGAAGTTGCCTGAGCACTGAAGTCTGAAGAGGAAAGTCGACTTTGAGTTTGACATTCGAAGTCACAAATAAACCCTAATTTTACATTTTAATTTTTAAATTGCTGAGTCAATCTTTTTATACAGAAGGCAACGCCTGTGTCACAGCGCCTCTCGCCTTTGCGACCTTGCCTCGCCAGTAATAGGCAACCCTGCCTCGTCTCGCCTCACCTCTCATTGAAAGTGCTAAGCCGAGCGCCTATCACAACATTGGTTTTTAGTGTATTCCAATTGGGCAAGCAGTTTCCAGTTGCCTAGTATAATAAAGGTTTACTTTTGTTACCAGCACCAGTTATCCACAAATAACCAAACGACACTAGATACATGTATTTTTCGGGGTCTACATCTCTTGCCAACTTCGAAACTTGCCTATGCAAAAAGCATTATATACTTTCAAACTAAGCTTATTGTAGACCACTCTGGGTTTTTCAAATAGTAGAAGAAAACCGGTACATCTTCGGATGTTTATGCATAGTGTGTGTACATGTGTGTGTGTCTCAGTGAAAGGGGGAGAAAGAATGAGATATTCTGTCTGTGAGAGGAGCGAGATTTAGCGAGCACAGAATTTGTGGTCAGCCAGTCCTCTTGTAAACATTCCTTCACCAACTACTACAGAAAGGCGCTGCATAAAATGCAAATTCATTTCAAAACCACAAAACGGAAAAAACAAAAAAAAAGCAAGACACATATGAGTTACCAATATCATCTAAATGTATACTACAGAAACAAGTCTGAGGGTGCAAGCTTCAACTTTAAAGGTTTATTAGAGAAAACTCAGAGTTACCTCAGAATAGTGCATATACATTTAATGAAAGCATATTTCTAGTACCCATTTGGAAAATAATACTGTCCCCACTTACTTGCAATTCATCCGAGCACTTTTCCTTAGGTGGAGGAGGAAGAAATTTCTCCAACAGCTCGACTTCTTTTTGTTCTTCTGCAGGAACCATAACAGATTCATCAGCTACTCCATGCCCTTCATTAACAGCAAAATCCATGGTATCATCCATGTGATCAGTTGGTTCAGCTGACTGAGGAGGGGTTTGAGTGCTAGGTGTTCTAACCTGAAGAGCTGGTGATGCCTTTTCTGTAAATTCAACTGAAAAGGAAGTAAGATTTTTAAGCTAGAACTCCCAAATTAATAAAGTAAAACGATAAGAGTTTTAGTTTTGACTTTGATGATTGGAGTTACATCAGCCAATCCTGTCTCATACGAAGTGCATACATCAACTTTATAAATATGAAAGACATTTTTTTACATAAATATCAACCATATGGATCAAAACCTGTAAATGCCAACTTCTTACCAAATGACAATCTAACCAGCTAAAAATGATTTCTTTTAACCCAAAAGTTGCTCCCATGTATACATTCTGAATAAGCTTACAAAACACTCCCTTGTCCCAATTCATTCTGAATTATTTGACTGGACTGGGAATAAACAAAAAATAAGACTTTTGACACATAAACAAAATATGCATAAAATACCAAAAGTATCTTGCCAGACTACTTTCTTTTAGTATCAGCTGGAGTTTACAACAAGTCATATCAATTCTTATAAGATTACATGAACAAGGGGAAATGGAAATTGAGATTGTAAAAAGTTCTGGTAAATGGGCATCCAAGGGTGTGGCCTAGTGGTCAATAAAGTGGGTTGAGAGCAATGAGATCTTTGGTTCAAATACCAGCAAAGACAAAACATACTATGTGATTTCTTCCCATATGTGTCCTAACCTTGGTGGAAAAACTTACCTACTACCTGTTGTTGGTGTGAGGTAGAAGGTATCTCAGAGAATTAGTCGAGGTTAATCAAGGTGTGCGAAAGCTGGAGCAGACACCATGGTTATAAAAAAATAGCTTATGTAAATGGAGAGGGGTCACTCCCTTGCAGAGGCTGTCATGCAACTTAAGATGGCCGAATTAGAAAAAAGTTGGTTGAATTACAATAGTTGCCTGTCGAGAACAATGTAAACCACACTACGCGTAACTCCTTGGCCAATTCATCTAAGCAGACAAGCAAGGGCCATAACAACAAAACAGCACGCGAGGCAGAGCTGAATAGAGAAAACACAAAGCATACGTACCACTAGCAGTTTGAAGTTCCTCTCCGTACATGACTCTTCCACTGGCCATTATTTCTCCTTCCTACATTCAACCACCAAAAGAGAGAAGAAACTCTGATCAACTCCTAACAGATAGGTGCATTAAATGAATAACTCTCTAATAGTATCCCATTAAACGTGAGTTTTCTAGCATGATTTAGAAGCAAAAATGCTTAATTTTCTCATCTTTTTTCCAAACCGTATTGAACAAGCATAAAAGCAAAATCCAATAGTAAATAGACCATAAATAAGAGTAACACCTCAGGCTCCGGTGACATAGTAACTTCATCATGAGCATAATCAACAATAGTAAGCCTTGCTCTTCTATTCACATTCACATTCAAATTCAACTCCATTGGCTGAGGATTTGGTGACGAGACGGACACTAATGGCGTCGTAGTGGTAGACCCATAATTTGAAACCTTATTAGGTGTCATATTTTCAACAGACTGTTGTTGCTGAAGTTGTTGAATTAGTGGTGAAGGAGTCGAACTCCGACCCGAATCAGACCCCAAAACTTTGTTGTTATCATCTTGGAGCTCGGTCTCCATTGTAATGGCGAAGTTTTGAGATACAGTTCTATATTCTTGTGCATCTTCTTCCCTTTGTTCTTCTTCATGTTCTTCCATGTCCTCATCTTCGTCGTCGCCATAGATAGACAATAGAGCGATTCCCTCCGATTCCTTCTTCTGTGATGCCATTACGATTCAATTACGGTTTCGAGTTTGTGAATTGGGAATCGAAGTTTTGAAATATTTGGGGTTTTGGAATATTGAAAAATTGAAGATTCGAGGGTTCCGTCGGAAGCTATTTGGGTAATTGGGTTGAGGAAGGGACCGGAGTTGGGCTGGAAAGTGATACGGGTAAAAATGCCTAAAACTCCCCTTTGATTTATTTATCTTATTTTGAAAAAATATGGAGTACGTAATTTTTCTAATTTGAATAACTTTCAGGAGTAAAGGTGGGGCCGGGAAAAAATTGTTCATTAACATTTAGTCATTATTGTAAAACTATTCGATACTTTAATCACCTTTAATATAAAATAAAATGAATAAAAATATTTTTATATCTATATATCTGTATTATATGTTATACTCTATTTGTCTCATATTAATTGAATTTATGAGGTAATACACACATATTAAGAAAAACATTCAAAAACAAAATTTACATCATACTTTTCACTATTGCCCTTTGTGAAATCATAAATATGTGGTGTAATTTATCTCTTAGAAAACATAAAACTTCAATAAATGAAAAGTCAAAATATGAAAAAAGTTTCAAACATTCTTTTTTTAATTTTGAATAATTCAGCTATTTTGAACATTGAAAAAAGTTTTAAAAAAATTTAATTAATCTGAGATAGAGGGAGTACTATTCTACCTTAAAAAATGAACTCCAAAATATGAATATTAAATTACATAATCACCCTTTGCTTAAAAATATCCTTAAATTATTTAAAAAGTCCTTCTTCACTTTAAAACCTAATTACCTTGTTATCAAAGAAAAAACAATTTTATTGCGCGTAATCATTCCTAAAATGCGCTTCAAACTGACCAATGTCTTCTTCGGGATAACCTCGCTTTGGATCCACATTTTCTTTTCTGTGAGCAACTTATACGTTATGTATATGCTATCCCATACAAATATCATAGAGACATCTTCTTCTTCTAACAATCTTATGTGTATCGTTGTATTGGTGTCGATTGACATTATGTTGTCGGGTGAAGATGTTTTCGATACTTTTCAAGTTTCAACAGTTCTAATAACTTTCATCATGTCCATTTGCGTGGATCGAAGAGATTTCATTAGGCTGTGTGAGTTCCTCAACATGTGCTATTATTCGTAATGTGTTATTTTCACCTATTTGTGTTTTTCTTTTAATTAAAATATATTGATTTACCTTTAAATAATATCTTAATGGAATGTTTTTATGATATTTATATATTTTGAGCATCAATAGGAATTTCATCAATAATTTAATTACATTATGTTATATTGCAAAATTAGATTATAGTAGATTGTATAAATTCGACTGTTATCATAGACATTACTATTTCAATAAAGATAGAGATGCTATTTTGTTGGTATCTTTTAAGTCATATAAATCATAAAGATCGAAATAGTAAACAACTTAAGCTCGAATTAGGATCTAGCAAAACGAATACGAAAGTTAATGCATAGTTAGGTAAGAATTTGGACCCATGAATATAATAAATGATAAATATTTTTTAGTATAATATATATAGGTAAGTTTTCCTAGTTTATAACAAATATAGTCGTATTTTATTTATATAAAAAATAACAAAAATAGAAAATATATAGTGACTATACAATATAGGTTGTGAAAAGTCATAGAATATATACATAGATTATTCAGTACAAGCTTACTTATACATGAACGATACACTGAATTTATATTATGATCCACTCAAAAAGTTGAATGTAGCTTGATTACACATGAAATATACATTGAGTATACACGGACTATTCAAATCTAGATCAGCTCAAAGTCACCTCTAAACAGTCTCAAAATTTAAATATGAAATCCTCTAGATGTCTTGAGTCTTGTGATTTAAAAATCATTCAAAACGAATCACGTTAACGATACATCAAATTTTGAAAAAGAAGAAAAAACTGGATGAAGAAGAAGAATTGGAAGAAGAAATTGGAAAGAGAAACTCAAAAAATTGGTAGAAGAAGCAGAAGAACTGAAAAAAAAAAATAGAAAAAGAAGAAGATGAGGCCGATGATGAAAGTAGAGAAGAAAATGACCATTTTCTGGTAATTGAAATGATCTAATGGTCGTTTGATGTAATTATATCATTCTTCTTCTACTATTTTGAAAATTAAATTTTGTCAATATTTTTTCCATCAATCTCGGATGGAGCAAAGATTGACTATTTTTTGGCTTTGAAGTATGATGGAATAAAGCAAAATGGCTCTTTAAGCTGTCTGCGCTTCTTTCATTTGTGAAGTAACAGTTAGTCAATGCAACTTTCGACGCTCCTCATGGGTCATCTGGAAACAGCCGTTTTATGTTTTTAAACATAGGGGTTAGGCTGCGTACATCCGACCCCCTCACTCCGCAATGAGCGGGAGCCTTTTGAGGCATTGAGGTATGTTGATGAGAATTTTGTTAATACTGATTTACAGTGTAAACTTGAGCTATATCTATTTTTAATCCGTTGTATGAATGTATCGTCCAACATAAAAACAACATTCATGGATCACTTTCCCATCCCTTTCATTGGAACATAATCAATATCCATCGTTTGCAGTTTTAATTAAAATTGCATAGAAAATATTAGTCAACTCAAAGGAAACAATGTTCAGATGTCAAAATTATGTCAGAGTAATAGAGGTATAAACACAAAAAAAATGAAACAAATGAACTATCTTGCAAGGGAAGTCACGAACGAAAGCAGGATTACACTAGCTGAAAGAAGGTAAACTCATCGTGGGCCGATTTTGACCATTTTCGTAAATAAAAGAAAAAATTACGCGGATAAGTAAATATATACTCGTTAATTGACTAACATAACTATAGTTTGAGTTAATTATGGCTCACGAAATACATCTAGCTGTAATTACAGTTTGAGTTTTGTATAATTCGCGTGATTTATATAAACATTGTTCGCGAATCAAATATAGCAGAATATACAAACACTGTGAATAGTATTTCGAGTTATACAAATGTTGTGCATGAATTGTGTAGCGCAATATATAAACGCTATACAAAAACTACAAATTGTATAGCAAATTATACAAACGTATACAAATGTTGCACGAATTATACAAACATTGCTATAACTATAGTTACGACATGTAACTATCTAAACTATAGTTATAAAGTATAATTGAGTTATTTTTGAGTAGCTATATGCGAAAACTCCTCTACAATAAAAGTGATTGATTTACGATAAATATAATCATATTTTATTTTGTATACATTTAAGATTTGGCCTTAAAAGGTAAACTCAGTAACTTTTTAGGCTAAGATGAGCCAACGCAAATATATAAGCAATATGTTTGTGCTAGTGTGCCATTGTGTTGTTCTTTTATTGTACAAAAAATATATGCAAAAACAAGAAAAGTTTTAGTACTTCATCTCAATTCTGACCAAAACAAAACTAGTTATATGAATTGTTGATGTTTATGTTCACATTTAAGTTCGACTAATTCTAATAGTATAATTTCATATAGAAATAAAAATAAAATAAAAGAACCACACGGCACGTAAACATCAATTCTTTGATTTTCAATTGTAGTTTCATGTAAACGTCAATGTCTTTCTTTATCATAGTTCATCACACATAATTCAGTGGACTGTTTTAACTTCTTTTCCAGTTTTGTTCTCTTGTTTGGTCTATGGACCATTGTATTCCCTCGTTCGATGACTTCAATTTTACCCCCTTACCTATTCATATTTCTAGATCCAAACATGTCCCAATTTTCTTTGTTTGGACAACACATGAATCTCTTTTTCATTTTCAAAAGCATATATAGTTGGATCTAATTACCCAATCCGCCCCTAGGAGATTTTTCATTCTTCTGCCTTGTGTTTGATACTCATATTGGAGTTCAATTATTTAGAATTCCTTCCCATTTGGGAGAAAACACTCCATATCAAGAATTTTTTTCGTACCAAAGACTCGAGCTCGAAAACCTCTAATTAAGAAGGAGCAAACTCATTCATTTCACCATATTCTTTGGTAGGCACTACTTATTAGTTAACCTCATCACGTCCACCTTCTCCAGGGTGTTATTTTTTTTTAAAATAAAAATAAAAAATCATTGTACCTATTCTCTTTATGATTTAAACAATAATCAGATCATGTTATTCTTTGCCATAGTGTAGGAAATACATTTCTACTGATCATATTGGCCTACTTATCAACCTTACTATATCAATGCATAAACATCAGGAACAATCAAAATAGGAAAGCAGAAACTCAAATAGCCTTATGTAATAACGAAACTAAAAACTTAGCTCAACTGCGCACTAACTTATTCTGAGATTTAGAATTATGTACATTTTTAAAGAAACTCGTAAGCTTTCAACTATCTTCCCAAGTAAGTCTTTATCTCGTATGAATAATGAAATTACACTTATTTCACCACCTTTTTTATTAGACAATATTCATACCTATGACACTTAAATATCGTATCTCATATGCTTGTTTTAGGTTGGGAAAACTTATGTATAAGAGTAGGAGCCAAAGGTGTTTCTGCCTTTTAATCTCTTTACATTGGCCTTGATGATATTACATCTAAGAAAAGTGGGAAAAGTAAAAAGGTTAAAGGACCAAACCTTTGAAAGTGAGACAATTGAAAATGGAGCTTCCATACATGTTGATTTTGCTTTTTAAATACTTTTCCCTCACTATTTTGATCCCCAAATAAATCAGACCCCCCAAATCTTCATTGGAACATACAATAACCAATGGATAAATATTTTACTCATCCTTCAATCATGCTTTTAATTCAATATTTCTTTTTGTTATTCCTTAAACAAATGAGAACTCCCAACATATGGATTTTATGCCACTTCTTTCCTTGACTGAAACAGTCTATGGACACCCCAAAATGCCAGAAATAAAAATTGGAGGCGTAAGTTACTTGTAAAGTTAAAACGTGTAATATAGAAATTCAAAAAAACAAGAAGAAATTTGCATACCATTCCATTTATTAACCATTTTTTTAGGATCGTTATTCAAATAACAAGAAGTGAACACATCTATTAAAGAAAACAGAAATTATATAATAGTCATTTAATAACAGAAGGAAGAATATCTCTTTTGTTAATACCAAATCGTGAGAACAAGTCAAAATTATGTGCTACTAGTTGATAGAGTGGAAATTTTGCCTATAAAATTGACTCTCAACATTTCAAATCCATGAATTTTCTTTTGAAGGTTAAAGGCACCCCACCCCATGTGGCCTTGGTGGCATCCAAATGCTACAAAGGTTAAATAATAAGATAGTAAAAAGTCCCCATGGGATACCTTCATCGGTTCAATATTTGACCCAATACTTTAGAAAAGATTGTTCTAAACCCCACTTTATGTATATATCATCACTCCCTTTTGTCCTCTATCAAAAAAATTAAAGACTGCTCCTATAAAAATATTGTAGGGAATAAAGCAATAAATAGAAAAAGGAAAAGAACAAACAAACAAGAAAAGTTTAAATTAAAGAGAAAAAATAAAGAAGAGAAAAGAAAAGGAAACTAAAGGAGTTGATGATTCTAATGCCCCTTATATGAGACAAGCAATTAGTGGGATTCTCTGCCTTCTCTGCTCCACTTGAAAATAACAACAACCCATCCCTAAATACACAAATAAAATCTATAAAAAAAATAATAAATTACCAACAAATTATTGTTCAAACTCCTTTTTTTTTTTTTTCTTTTTCTAATTTTATAGTACTATACTATACAAAAACTACAAAATAAAAAAGGTAGAGAAAAGAAGAGGGGAATAAAATGGGACAAGCAAGCAAGCATGTCCCTCTCACTACACTTCCTGACAGTCAAAGCACGTGACTGCATTCTATTGATGAAGTGGAAACCTGAGTGGATAGGTGGTTTGTACTGTTGACTTTTCAGTGGTCAATCAAACACATGGGAGTACAATAATGCAATGCTGCCTGTCCATCTTTCTCTTCGTGCAAAACACGCGCTTTAGTGAGAGTGGTTTGTCTAAAAGATTATAAATTTTGTCCTAGTTGGTGGGGTTGTATGTCTTTCAGCAAACCCAAAACTTGTTGCATCCTAGGTCGTTTGTTTGGGGTCTCAGCCGTACACAAGTACCCAACTCGGAGACACTCCACCATCTGACTCACCGAGTCACCATCGAGTTTTAGTCTCGAGTCGAGCGCGTCCGCTCCGTGTCCATCTTTCAGTAGCCTCCTCACCCACTTTATCGTGTCATCCGAGCCCATTTTCCCTGTCAGTAGCTCCATCAATATGACTCCAAAATCGTACACATCCATCTCACTGGACCAATCGGCTTGGTTTTGGCTCAGCCCAAAATCGGCTATCCGAGGCTCAAAGTCATCGGCGAGCAAGACATTAGATACCACCAAATGCCCGTGAACTACCGGCTTCGACTGCGCGTGGTGGAGGTAGGCTAGTCCACGCGCTATGCCTACTGCAATGCGATGGCGCGTGTGCCATTCCATTTTCCCGGGTGACGTTATTTGGGACCCATTTTGTAGCTCCCACGTGTCGGTTGTCCAATCTTCCACGTTGGTTGCAGCAGTTGGAAGCTCGTGTAGCCATCGGTGGAGGTCACCATTGGCCATAAATTCGTATAACACTAGCTTCTCTTTCCCTGCGTGAAAGGGAAGTATTAAACTACTAGCTTTTCAATATGACCTGATTGAAAGGAAAAATAAATTGGACTATGTTCTTATCAAATGGAGCAATTTTTCTTTGGTTAGTAACTTAGAAGGGCTTTCAATACTAGAATGATCAATCAATACATGTCATGAAATAATTTTCCAACTTAAATCAATTTCAATTGAAAATGACATTCTTCTGAATCATTAATGCTTTTAAAAGGTAAATATATTTTTACTTAAAGTAATTTATGGGATAATATTTGTGCAACATTCTTCCAAAAACCACAAATCAAGGTTGAACTCCCCAATCTGGTAAGATTTTTACAGTTTGACTTTACCAAGAGCATTATTATATTGTAATTTACAAATAACATTTAGTTTGAATTATCAATTATTCACAAAATTATTTTGTTCCATCATTTTAATCCCAAAGATGAATAAACTACTGGCCTCTTTTTTTAAAAAAAAAAAATTATTCGCTGCTATTAACTTGACACAAGAATTAAAAAACGATAAATCATAAAAATAATTTTACGACATGCTTATTAAATAAAAGCCATCTAATTAAAAAAATAAATATTACAAATAACAAGAATAAAATAGATACAAAATGATAAACTATTTATTAATTTTATAAAATAATTAAATTCTATCAATCATCCCAAAATAGTATAACATACAAATAAAAAATTACACAAAAGGAGTACTTATCCTATCGAGCGATGAAAGTTTTGAAATTACTTCCTCCATTCAAATTCAGTTGTCACGAAAATTCCTAATTTAATTTTTATTTTTACTTAACATTTTTGATAAATCAAGATAAAATATTTTTTCTAATTATATCCTCAATTTATTATCGTTAAATTAATATTTTTATAATATTTTAAATAAATATACATGAAACTCTATCAATTAATAAAAATAAAATAATAAATTTATTATATTAATAACTATTTTTTTAATAAATCAATCTTACACAATAGACGTTTTGAGTGGATGGAGTATCGCACACTTCCAGCTTGTTTGGATGATAATTTTTGATGGTATAGTAGAGGTGATTAGTAAAAGAACCGGCGTAGTAGTTCCGTATTTTTCAAATCCCAATCTGGCATAAGATTTGAAAGTTTGACTTTATTTGGTGAAAAATGGAGGCAATTTACAGAGAGCATTAAAAGCAGTTTTGAATTGAATCATGTAGTGATAGTGCTAACATCCAAATAATTCACGCATTCCTATTTACTGCCTCTTCTTGTTGTATGTAATCATAACTACTGCTTACGTTTCTATGGTTGCAAAGATTTCTGCCTCATTTACTACTCCTTGTCCTATTTCTCATCCCATCCTCCACGTGAATGCATTCAATATGCTCACCTCTAAAGATATTTTTCATTTATCGGCAAAATTAAATTGTTTGATTCTCGAAATTTAAATTTTAGAGATAAAAAGAAGATTTGTACCTGCAATGCAGAAACCAGAAATAGGTAGTAGATTAGGGTGTTTAAGTCTGGAGAGTTCTTCAAACAAGGCAACAGCATCATCATGGCTTAGTTCCCTAGCATGTTCCAAGACCTTGATTGCCACGTGGAGGTCACCTGGAAGTACGGCTCTGTAAACGGGTCCACATCTCCCTTCGGCTAACAATGACTCTTTCCCAAAATGAGATGTGGCTGCTATGAGGTCTTTGAAAGTTAGGTTCATCAATGGCTTCTCAAACATTACTACTGCTGCTGAACTTGGTTCTTTTATGTCAGCAACCCATGAATTTCCTGACTCTGTCTCAAATGAAAATGGCCCTGATTTGTCCAATCTAAAGGGTATTTGTATTGGTTTTGAGATTAGCCATTTATTCTTCCTAGCCATTGTTTTTCTCCTCTTGTATAGACACAAAATGACTGAACCCATGGCCAAGATTAGAAATGCTGAAGAAGATGAAACAGCTATGGTTAAAACTTTCTTTCTTGATTTGCGCTTTTGTGTTTTTGGTTTGATAGGTTTGTGTTTCATAGGTAACATTTTCTTGTGTGTTGGGGTTGTAAAGTTATGATTTTTAATGTGTGACTGAGAGGAATTCTTGGGATTTGGTAAGAGATTCTTGATTTGCAAATGGCCAGCATGAATGAAAGAAGAGTTCCCAAATTTAGCAAACTGGTCTTGAGGTATTACCCCAGTGAAGTTATTGAATGAGATATTCAAGAAATTGAGACTGGACAGAGGAGGAAAATCATTGGGAAATTTCCCATTCAAGTGGTTGAAAGAAACATCTAAATGCTTTAGTGACTTGA
>JAPFFP010000046.1:13941235-13954276 GCA_026153255.1 Solanum medicagineum
AGGCTTGCCTCTATACTCATCTTCTGGCTTGGTGATAAAGTGGAGTTGGATCACTTTAGGACTTATAGGCTTGTAACCTAGGTTCAGGGTGCTTTCGTGTGGTATTTTGGGCAAATAGTGACTAAAAGCTATCCTTGAACCATGTTTACCAACACTTTTTGTTATCATAATCCAACCCTTTTTAATCACTCTACCCTTATTCTTCTGTTTTGAACTTTTCTCGAGTGCTTTGTTTCTATTTTTCAGTTGTACCTCGATTTCAAACTCATTTTTTTATACTTTTTCTCAATTCAAGGCACTTTTCTTTTCTCTTTCTTCACTAGGTTCATGCCTTGTCAATTCTTTCTTGATTTCCCAACTAGCCACCTTATTTTTATAACTTTACCACAATAAGGGCCTCCCTCAACTTAGGCTTTTAGACTGAGGTGAAGTGCACAATATCTATGCCTCAAGCTAGGGCCACCAACTGTAGCCACCCTCAAATTAGGCCTTTGGCCTCAATTAAGGTTCATATGTTCAAGGATAGACACGACCCAGTATCAAGGTACTTAATCAAACAAGGTTATGTTAGCAAGGTATCAAGAAAGAATGAGTACTTGAGAAGCTTAAAAGTTTTGAACAAGGGATTCACCACTCATCTGGTGGGTCACTTAGGCTAAAAGTGGGTTCACTTAAAGAACAAAGGACTAAGATCCTTTCCATATCCACCACATCGCCAAACCAATTTTAGAGTAACAAGGCAAGTTTTGGGTCCATACAAGATGTATGAATGTAGCAAAATAAACTCACAACACACATGACAATTGCATATACAATCAAGTATAGACTCATAGGTCATATTTTCAGTCTCAGCTTACCTTCACAATATCAGAACAAACATTGCCAAATACTCAAAAATGTATGAATATATCAATAATCACAACCTCAAATTTTGATAATACCCAATTTTTCATTAAAACATTAAAAGCACATCAAAAAATTATGTATATGCCAATAGATAACACTACTATGAATTTACCTATTATCTAAACTACCTAAACATGCTAGTTTAACAGAAAAAGCAAATATCCACAAGGAAAAAGAAGCACAACAAGAAAACCTTAGGATAAAAAATAGGGGAAGTTATGGACTTGAGGCTACTCAGACTTCACCTTAATCCATAACTTCCCATACCCAACCAAAATAGGATACTTTGTCCTTTACGTAAAGACAAGAACGAAAACAGGAACTCGATAACATAGAAATATATACATACATACACTAAAAACAAAAAATTAACATCTAAAGTACAAGTAAAAATAACATCCAACATATGAAAAAATTTAAACAAAAAATAGAACAAAGTATCCAACATGACAAAATGAGAACTAGTGTCAAAAGAAGTCAAAACATCATGGTGCTCAAGCACCAATCTCGGGCTAACATACGGGGTCCTGGGGTTGCCTCTCCTCTGCAGAAGTACCGGAAGTACCTTCTCCAGGTGGGGTGTGCTGTGCTCGCTCTCTCTTAGCTGCTAACAAAAGCGACTCCTGCACCACCTCATTAGGTATGGGCTCCTCCTCCTGACTCGGCTTCTTCGGGGTCGGCTCTGGATCATCACTCTGCTCAAGGGGCCTCATCCCACGGGTCAACCTGTAAAGTGGATGCTTCTGGTGCTGGAGTACAGGAGGATGGTGTAGACACAATCATGACCACTGGTGTAGGATCTGCAGTAGCCAGAGTAGTGCCGGTAGTAGATGGAGAAGAATATGGAATCTGAGGCTCTATCGAAAATAACTCTAGGATAGCTGGAGGAAAATAGCTCTCTGTAGGGATATTGGGTTCTCATAAGCCTTGATTAGGCTGGGGTC
Source organism: Solanum medicagineum (assembly GCA_026153255.1). Taxonomy (NCBI): domain Eukaryota; kingdom Viridiplantae; phylum Streptophyta; class Magnoliopsida; order Solanales; family Solanaceae; genus Solanum; species Solanum medicagineum. The sequence goes on from JAPFFP010000046.1 coordinate 13,943,086, forward strand.
AATCATATGCAAAGCCTCTATATGAGGGTCCAAGTGGAGAGAAACCCGTATTCCAGCTTCTTTACGTAATCTATGAATCAAAATAAGGAATGGAAATGCTTGCTGAGTGCGGACCACTGGCTCATGGATCTATTCTGCCATAACACGAGCCCAATCAATTTCATACCTTGCCAAGATGCTCGCCAACAAACGACTCTCTCTAATGTGATCACATTATGTGTGAATATGGGTCTGATGCACTATCGGATAATAGACCGCCAAAATATTGCCCTAAATAAAAGATTGGCCTTCAGGATATGCTTGGCATAGTTTGTAATCCATATCAGCTCAACACCTTCCTCGAAAATGTGGCCAGCTATCCACCTCAATAACTCCGTTCTCAGCCCGACATCATTCTGATTAACTGCTTTCCTTATGTCTGCCATCTAATGATCATGTGGAGTGAGGGGCTTTGTAATTAGGTCCGAATTGTACCCTTTGAATAGTCTCTATTGAGATATTGACAACCTCACCCTTGACCATAACTTCACTTAGCCGTGGTGCGTCAATGGGCTTCATGAGCCTCGGAAGGTTTCCACGTACAATCGCATAGTAGGAGGCATAGAATTCTGGGACCAGGAAAGGGGCGTACTTTCCCAGCACTTGTGATAACCATCCTAATCCATGGCGGTCAATGTTAGCTTCTAAACCTGGCAAACCTTTCAACCCTGAGTCTTTCAACCTTACTTCCTCATGAAATCTTTGCATCGGCCTCCTTTGACTCTTAAGTTCCATTCCCCTAATCATAGATCTCTTTCATTCCAGGAACACACCATCTTGTGTTGTACGGGTCAGTGGAGGTGATGGTGTAAGTAGAATCAGCTGGTTATGGAGAAGTGTTCTCTTCTTGCTGAGCCTGAGTCACTGCAAGAGAACATTAGTCAGAAGTGGAGTCATCATCATCTGACCCGTCTTCTTCATCCTCCACATTAGACTGGGCGGAGCTATCCACTTCCACCGGTACTCTGGTCGCCTGTGGTCGTGTTAAGGGAACATTAGCCTCAAGGTTAGGATGCACATTCATCTCTTCAGTTGCTCATCCTCGGAGGACTCATCTCGTAAGCGATGACCAGAAACAGAGGCAACACCCCTTCGACCTCTTGAAGACATTATCTCTGAAAAATTGTCAACATGTTAAAGAATGAGTCCCATGATGTTTTGTTTCAATCAAACATGTAACATATGAAACAATCAAACAAGAACACTAAGATAACCTAAGTAAAAACAAACTGAACTAGGTTCAGGGCTGCAGATATGAGGTGTAAGTACAATTCATAGGACAACCTACGAGTTGTATAGTAGCCTCGTAACAACAAGGTAGCTAAAATAAATATATTCTGGAATCAGGTACGAGACACAGGGATGAATCATAGTGTGCATTATGAGTCATAGGATGGGTTCATATCTTATTTGAGAGACTTTTCGAGTGTTCAGATCAAAGCCACAAAACCACCACTACGACTAGTGACAAGGGCTATGAGTCGTACGTGAGTTTCACATGGATAATGTTAAGGCATCTTAGGTGACTGATGCCTGCTACAAAGATCCACTAAGTCTCGTAAGGTAACCTACGACTCGTTGTGGGTTCTCGTAGCAGAAAGTAAAGAGCACCCAGGGTGCCTCCAACTTTTCCACAATGACCAACAACTAATCAGAAAGCATCAGAGTTTACACACACACACATATATAGGTGATACCGCAGCAACTTAAACACTCTTCATTGTCAATCATCTCAAAACAAAGCATGAATTTTCACCTATATGGTTGAAGCACTTCTAAAAGTAAAAACATCAACGCATATTAAAGGGGATACACATGAGTAGATTACCCTAAGAGAATTATAACACCCCCAACCCAACAATTTCAACCCGACATAATTTTTGCAAGATAATGACCCATAGAATACATAAAAAGAACATGACCATAATATCATGCATCAAGGTCACCTAATAAAGGTAAAATTCATGATACGACCTTTCAAAGGGACCTAGACAGTTATGCAACATGGTTTTCCTACTTCCATAATCACTATCATATGGTTTTGCCAATCATGATCACAAGGCATTCATTCAAACCTCCATAAGACAAGACTATTTCAAAGATAAATCGAATCTAACCGCGAGAACTTACAAGATAATGTGCGAATGTATGATGAGAATAAGTAGAACCGAAAGAGTTCTTGATTCTTAACTCTCTTGTGGCGGAAATTTAGTGCGTGAAAGATATAAAGATGAATGAAATAGTGAAAAGGAATGTTGGGGGAGTTATAAACTGAAAGGAAACGCTTCATGAAGGGACATGAAGAGCCAAGAGATGTTAGTCTCTTAATATTCAACACGGTTCGCCCTTTAAAATTCTGCAGATTGGTCTTATGAGACCCAACTATGAGTCATAGGTCTTGATCTCGTAGCAGACCCGAAACGTAGGAAAATTCACAACTTCACACCTGAGTACTACGAACCCACTTTCAACTCGTGGTGGACCCTCTGAATCGTAATGTTACCTCATAATGTGTGTGCTTTCTTCTGGTGCTGACTGTTTCCCTCTACGAGGCATGACTACAAGTTGTAACATTCATGATGACTCATAGGCCTGTTCGTAGAAGCTGTATTCAAGCATAATTTTTCCTTTCGTCAGTTCTTGGTCTGTTCATACAACCTATTACCTAAGGTACACCAAAATGCCAATTGATACAACTACTTCAAAGTCTCAACAATCATAACATAGTATTAACTTACCATCTAACAAGTTAAGTATGATAAAATGTCTCAAAATAAATTGACACAAAAAAGATGCTTGGGTTGCCTCCCGAGAAGTGCCTTCTTTAACGCCGTGGCTTGACTTCGTCATCATGGATAATCAGACTTCTCCATGAGTTCCATCGCTGCTCCTTCTACTCTTTCTTTATTCATCTTGCATTGCATCTAGTTTCACAGCAATCTGCTCTATCCTATCACCAAGGCTTTGCATTGATATAGTTTGATGTTCCACTTTGTAGTTACATTTGAGGACATCAAACTTTATCTCCCTGACAATCTCATCTTGCTCATTCACCTTGATCAGGACTTGTTCAAGCATATTCTAAATCCGGGTGAGTTTATTAGTGATACAATGTTGGTGGGTTAACCTCGTCCAATGTGTAACATTTTCGCTTTTGGGTTTGCTAGAGGCTCCCGTAGATGCACTAGTAGTTGGTCCGCACATGCCCTTAAAGTGGTTGGTAGACTTGGGCAACTGCAAATAGCTTATCGATAATCTCAGTGATCTCATTAAATGGTCGTCTCATGAACTCCTAATAGTCCCCTTCAAATAGTGCATCAGCTTGCCCTTGTTGCTCAGAGGTTAGTGGTCGGTAGAAGCTAGCTGCCAATTCATCATCATACAGACCGTGGTTCTGGTTTGTTGCTAAGCACTGCTTGTACCTCTCCCAAGCCACTACCAAAGGTTCTCCTGGTTCTCTTTTGAAATTATAGATGTTGTTCTGTAGCTTTTGCTTGTTGGACTCCTTATAGAAGTTCATGAGGAAGACTCTCTGTACTTCCCCCCAGTTTGAACAAACGTAATGTGGGAGGATTGACCACCATTTTGCAGCCTCATTCCGGAGAGTCATAGGAAAAACTTGAAGAGTCATGGCCCCCCAAGCAAGATGTCTTGTCCCAAGGACCCCCCTCAACATTGAGTGAAATTCTGTAGGTGGATTTAGGGATCTTCAGACTCTTGCCCATAAAATAGAGAGCCTCTGCAAAGCTTCCGATAAGTCGTTTGTAATGTAGAACTTTTGTTCAGTCATAGTGCTAGCCAACCTGCACCTGAAATCAACTTAAACAAAAACGAATAGAAACAATTACATACACGAGACTCTGGAAATCAACACTAGAACTAACTAATAGTGAAATCAAATCAAAATCTAGACGTATTTCCCGGCAATGGCGCTACAAATTCTGATGATGTTCATGCTCCAATAAGAAAGTGGACGTTGTCAGCAATTAACCTAACCGTGGTTAGGGTCGAATCCATAGGAAATACATTGCTTGATTATAAGACTTCACCACTAATCATTTCTAGTATTTATGACTACAATCTCTAAATGAGGGGGGTGGGGTTTGTGATTAAAAAATGAAATAAAACTACCAGTAACTATAACGCGAGGAAACACTCAATTATGGGGACAACTTGGGAATTATGTTCCCCATGGTTCGTCGACTTGATTACCCCAGATAACATAGCTACAATTGGTAATTTTCATACATGATGGTAACATAGGTTCTTCCAGCCCTCTTGTGAAGGTGAAGGTCGAATTTTACCATGGTGCTAGGTCGGCAACCATGGCATTCCAACTAACCATTACCTATTGTCCCAGTCAACCTTCCCTTGGTCAAGCTCCATTGATTAGATGAGAATACATCAATCAAATTCTATTATCTACTTCCCTTTTCTTATTCATCACTACCTTGGTCAGGATCATGATATAGACTGGGCTTGGTGTTGGCCACCACCAAACAACAATAATAATGAAGGGAAATAGATAATACATACAAAATCCCAATCATGGAAATGCAAGAAACCTAGGTCATCTCAATGTCAACTACCCATGGTTCCCAGAACCCTAAGTTGGGGGTGCTTAGCTACTCATGGCTAAGGCAAAACAAGCAAAAATGCACATATAAGACATAAATGAGAGCTTTACCAATACCAATGAAGAAAATAGGCACCACAAGTTGCAAACTCATAAGCTTGATTGATCAACAATAAGTACAAGGCAAGATTTGCGATCTCCAAAATGGGTTTTCCAAGAGAGAGCAATAAACTACTCTAAAAAATTAAGAAAAGATTCAAAAGTAACTCTAGGTTGTCTATTGGTCGAACTCTTTCTCAAAAGCTAACTTAAACTATATATAATATTTATAAAATACCCTAGAATTTGCACAGAAAAGACAATTGGTAACTTATAAAAGTCTCGCAGTTAGAACTGGTAGGATGAACTACGAGTCGTAGTTGGGGTCTCGTAATAGATTCTTGGCGTTTTAGACTAAACTGGTACGACCCATAGATACAAGTTGTCTCTTGAAATACGACTCGTATGTTCCTCTTGTAGTCTTGGCCTTCAGTGTTTGGTCCAACATATTGATTCTTTGATTCCTCCTACGAGTCCACCTATACAAGTCGTAAGAAGGCTTAGAACTCGTATTATGGCCTCGTAGGGGTGACCTCCACTTAGTAGATTTCTGAATTTTGGTATCTGATTCTTACTATGACACCACCCTATGACTCATAGCTTCAGCTACGACTCGTAGGTGGGCTAGTAAGGCCTATGCTTCAGCAAAATCTACAACTTTTCTTCAAAATCATCCCAACCTTACTTTCTGCAAGATTAACACAAAACACATCAAAACAATAGAAAGTTACTTTAAAACTCACAAAATTCCTTGTTTCAGGCACTAAATGTGCTGTATTTTGATAGCACATCACAATGCAAAAAGTGATAAGTACCATAATCAAAATGAATATCATAGGCAATGAATAGACTTATAGCAATATGGCATGTATGAATGATACTTGAAGTAAAATCATGCTTATATAGAACATAATCCATGTGTAAGGAGTGACCACTTTGGTGCAATCCAAGGCCTACCACCTCTTTGGAGAGGCGCATGAGGTACAAACCCGTTCATGAGATTGATTAGGTACAGACCCCCTAACAAGGTAGACAGAGTACTAACCCCCCCAACAAGGTTATCAAGGTACAAACCCCTTGACAAGGTTGCACAGGCCTGCCACCTCCCGAGCGAGGCGATTGAGGTATAAATCTCTGAACAAGGCTACCCGTGCCTACAATGTCTTGAGTGAGGCTTGGTCATCCCCAACATTATAGAGATAATAACATATACGTACATTCCTTTCATCATAATAAAGTCATTAAAATCATAAGACATACATTGCACCTTCAATTTCTCAAGAAATCACAATCGAACATTTTATTAAACACTTGGTGGGTGTGTAGTTCTACTGTAAAACCATGCAATGCAAGAGTGAAATCATAAAAGAAAATTCATTGTAAAACCATCAATAGATACTTGGTAACACCCTAAAGCAAATATACATCAAAACCCTTCAAATCCTAGAATATAACTAAGATTCATAGCTCCAGACATGCTAAAAAAATCATAATTTCATGAAACCCCAACATAGTGTGCAGTGAAATTCAAAATACATAAGACCCATGAGTAAGTCAACTTTAAATCGTGTAATTTAGAGTAAAAGGAAGCTTGGGTATCATGGGTAAAAGGAACCCATGAAAGGAACCCACACACTTTAGCTTTGGAGAATAGCTTGATGAAGGTTGGAGATGGAGACTTGAAGCTTGAATGAGAATCCTTAAGATCCGAATGAGTTTGAGACTTGAATTAGGAGATAAATATTGGCTAAGTGTTTGAATATGTATTGGGAAATGTTTTAAGTGATATGAGGATGAAATACGTCTAAGTATAGGTATTTTCATGTTTGGGAACACTTAGGCCCAAGACTCAAATGCCTTGGAGCGGACTTGAAAAACTGTAAAAATAAATGTACCGTGGTGCGCCCTTGGCGCGTCGCGTAAGGGGCACAAAAACTTCTCTGGAAATCGATTTTTTGAAAAATCAAATTGTGATTCATTTGCTCTAAAATCTAGGTTAGGCCCATTTCCCACTCAATGTGACCCCCTGAACAACAATATGAAGTCGAATTTTCAATACCGCGCACGGATTTTGAGATATAAGGAAATTACAATTTCGGGCACTATCGAGGCACATTTTCGGGCACTTTTTTGGGTCATTTCAATATCTCCCTTTGGGGAAATTCGTCCCCGAATGTCAAAGAAATGTATATGAAAGACATAAACACGACAATTTCATCCCACATAAGGATGCAACAATGCACTTAAACATCATTTTCAAAATCTCAATACAAGAGTAAAATCATTATGAACTTGTCAATTTAAACATGAATGTATGCATATGTCATTGCCTAAACTTAGACTTGAAATTACATAGGGACTTAGATTGATTCCTTAGGCTTGAGTGGAGTGGAAAAGATAAGGATATCACTTTTGCATGTCCGCTTCGGCCTCCCAAGTAGCGCTTTCAACTTGTTGATTCCTCCAAAGGACCTTAGCGGAAGCCACATCCATGTTCCTCAACTCTTCACTTGTCTAACAAAAATCTAAATCGGAACCTCTTCATAGGTCAAATTATCTTCAACAACACCCACAAAATCAAGAGGCACATTAGCATTAGGGTCTCCCACACATTTCTTCAACATGGATACATGAAAGACCGGATGAACCAAATCCATCTCACTAGGCAATTCCAACTCATAAGTTACCTTGCCAATTCTCCTCATTACCCAATAAGGGCCCACATACCTTGGGCTCAACTTGTCCTTTCTTACCAAAATGGACCAAAGCCTTCATGGATGACTCCTTTAAATAAACTCAATCACCAACTTTGAATTCAAGATTCCTTTTTCTCACATCAGCATAGGACTTTTGGCGACTTTGGGCCATCTTCAACCTTTTCCTAGACATTCTATCCTTATGAAGAGCCTCCATAACCAGATCTAGTCGCAACATAGCCACGTCACCAATTTCAAACCACCCAACCGGTGATCTACAATGTCTACCATAAAGAGCCTTAAAAGGAGTCATACCGATGGTAGAATGATAGCTATTGTTGAAGGCAAACTCAATCAATGGGAGATGATCATCCTAACTACCCTTAAGCTCTAATACGCAAGCTCTACGCATATCCTCAAGGGTTTGAATAGTCCTTTGGGGTTGGCCATCCGTTTGAGGGTGGAAGGCCATGCTAATTTTAACCTTTGTACTAAGAATCCTTTAGAAAGACCTCCAAAAATGTGAAGTAAATTGAGCACTGCGGTCCGATATGATGGATAAAGGAACCCCATGCAATCTCAGCAAGTCATGGATGTATAACCTAGCATAATCTTCATCCTCATAGTCTTGGGCAACCCAACTACAAAGTCCATATTGATCTCTTCCCACTTCAAAGCAGGAAACTCTATGTCTTGGGTTAGGCCACTCGGCCTTTGATGTTCGACTTTGCCTTGTTTACAACTATTGCAACCGGACACAAATTTGGCAATGTCTTTCTTCATGCCTCCCCACCAATACACCTCTTTCAAACCTCTATACATTTTAGTAAAACCAAGGTGAATAGAATAGGAAGAACCATGAGCCTCATCAAGAATTCTCTCTCTCAAGCCATCAACACAAGGCACGCACAACCTACCTTGGTATCTAAGGGTACCATCTCCCCCTTGGGAAAAAACCTCCACCTTCCCATCACTAACCAAGGCCTTCAATTCTAACAAGGAGGGATCAAGGTGATGCTTAGCTTTCACCTCCTCAACCAATGAGGACTTGGAACCATTATCAACAACACCACCACCATTACCCACCTCTTCCAACCTAACTCCCAACCTAGCCAACCGATGGACCTCTCTAGCTACCTCTTTATTACTACCATCAATATAAGCTAGGCTACCCAGAGACACCCTACTCAAAGTATCTGCCTCCACATTAGCCTTATGATATGCTAATGCACACTCATATCATAGTCCTTAAGGAGTTCTAACCATCTCCTTTGCCTCAAGTTAAGATCTTTTGAATGAAGACATATTGGAGACTCTTATGATCGGTGAACACATCAACATTCACCCCATACAAGTAATGATGCCAAATCTTTAATGCAAATACCATGGCAGCTAGTTCAAGATCATGAGTAGGATAATTCTTTTCATGCACTTTGAGTTGCCTAGAAGTTTAGGCTATCACCTTACCCTTTTGCATTAGAACACAACCCAAACTAACTCTAAAAGCATCCCAATATACCAAAAATCCCTCTAGCCCTTTTGGTAGTGACAAAATAGGAGCGGTCACAAGTTTATCTTTTAATGTTTGGAAGCTCCTTTCGCACTCATCGGTCCACACAAACTTAGCCTTCTTTTAAGTCAATTTAGTCATAGGAGAAGCAATATAAGAGAGCCCATTTACAAATCTCCGATAGTAACCTGCTAAGCCCAAGAAGCTCCTAATATCCGACGAGATCAATGGTCTAGATCAATTTTTATAACATCCGTCCTTTTAGGATCCACCTTAATACCATCCCTAACACAACATTTCCTGGGAAGGCAACCTCCCTTAACAAAAATTCACACTTCTCGTACTTAGTATATAACTTCTCTTCCCTCAATTTTTGCAACACAAACCCTTAAATGAGTCCTATGCTTCTCCTCACCACGAGAATAAATCAAAATATCATCAATGAATACAACAATAAATAAATCAAGGTAGGGTTTGAAGACTCTATTCATAAGGTCCATGAAGATGGCCGGTGCATTGGTCAACCCAAAAGACATCACAACAAACTCATAATGCTCATACCTAGTCCAAAAGGCCGTCTTAGGAATATTACACTCCCTCACCTTCACTTGATGATACCCGGACCGAATATCAATCTTAGAGAAATGGTTTGCCCCTTTCAATTGGTCAAACAAATCATCAATCCTTGGAAGAGGATACCTATTCTTGGTAGTGACCCTATTAAGTTGCTGGTAGTCAACATACATTCTAATGGACCCATCCTTCTTTTCCACAAAAAACACCGGTGCACCCCAAGGTGATTGGCTAGGCCTTATAAATCTGTTTTCCAATAAGTCCCTTAATTGTTCCTTCAACTCCACCGGGGCCATACAATAAAGGGGAATAAAAATGAGTTGAGTATCGGGAAGGAGATCTATAACAAAATCTATTTCCCTTTCAGGAGGAACACCGGGAAGGTCATTTGAAAAGACATCAAGGAACTCATTTACAACTGAAATAGACTCTATGGGAAGGAACTTGGTCTCCACATCCCTAATCCTCACAAGATGATAGAGGTACCCCCTAGAGATCTACTTATGAGCTTTAATACCAGAGATGAACCTACCCTTGACCATCATATCATGACTCTCCCACTCAAGGACGAGTTCATTTGGGAATTAGAACTCAACCATATAGGTCATACAATCAATAGAGGCGTAGTATGCATGTAACCAATCCATCCCAAGAATGACATCAAAATCAACCATATCTAACTCAACAAGATCACAAGGCAATATTTTATGCAATATGCAAATAGGACAATTTCTATGGACCTTCCTAGTGACAATATATGCACCAATAAGAGTAGACACCTCATATGACTCACACAACAACTCGGGTCGACGTGGAACTTTTTGGCAACAAAAGGGGTAATAAAAGAAAGAGTGGCACCCAGATCAATTAATGTATACACATTAAAATCAATGATTTTCAACATACCAGTGACGATATCGGGATCCTCCTCAACCCCATACCTCCCATGTAGAGCATAAAACCAATTGTGCCTTGGGGCACCACCTTCTGGACCAGCTCTCCCCACAGGAACTGCATTAGCACTTTGTGGATGAACCTCCTTACCCTTGTTGCAACTTCGAGGGCAATCCATCACCTTATGCCCAACCTCCCCACAACCATAATAAGCATTTGGGTCCCTCAAGCATGGGCCACTATGAGACATACCACATTTTGGACACCTACCATTAGGAACCACACCTCCAACACCTCGAGCCCTTGGAAAGTCATCGACAACCCTCTTTCGAGAAGACCCTTAGCCTTGATGGAACCAGCCTAGAGGGCCCTCTTGGCCTCATGACCTCTCCTCTTCCTCAATTTCTCCTCCTTCATTTGTCCGGCATAGGTCATCAAACGTGACAAGTCCATGTCACTAACCAATATGGAGAACCGGCACTCCTCACTAAGTAAGTCGAAAACACCCATCACAAATTTGTTCATCCTAGATTTTGAGTCAGCCAACAAATGTGGAGCACATTTCAAAAGTTGGTTCAACTTGAGGGCATACACCCTCAAATTCATAGTTTCTTGTCTAAAATTTACAAATTCCACCAATTTGGCTTCCCTAAGTTCAAGAGGGAAGAATCTATCAAGGAAAACCACCTTGAACTCCTCCAAAAGCACTACATAGTTGAATCCCTTCTCTTCCTTCCATTGATTGTAACATATTTGTGCTACCCCTTTGTGTTGGTAGGCCACCAACTCCACCTTATCCCCCGA
>JAPFFP010000046.1:13954376-13976580 GCA_026153255.1 Solanum medicagineum
CCTCACACCCATGATAGACAAAATCTTATAGACATCATTAATGAACTCTTGAGGATCCTCACTCACCTTTGACCCATAGAATTCTGGGGGTAGCCACCTTGAACTCCTCCAAAAGCACTACATAGTTGAATCCCTTCTCTTCCTTCTATTGATTGTAACATATTTGTGCTACCCCTTTGTGTTGGTATGCCACCAACTCCGCCTTATCCCCCGACCTCACACCCATGATAGACAAAATCTTATAGACATCATTAATGAACTCTTGAGGATCCTCACTCACCTTTGACCCATTGAATTCTGGGGGATTCATTCTCATGAAGTCCTTCACCTGAGATGCTGGTGTAGGAGCATGATGGGCTTGGGCCTCTTAGTTGTCTTGGTTAGCCACAACTTGTGCAAGCAAAGTGAGAGCATCCTGAAGCTCTCCATTAGCCGGGTGCTCCTCGAGTGTCTAGGCTCTTCTCCTTCTTGTGTTAGGCATGATCTAGCATAGGAAAGGACAATCATTAGGGGGGAAAACATTACTTCAACTTCTATAACCCCACATAGAGTAAGAAAAAGAGAAACATTTCCTAAACGCCTCATAGCCTCTAGCTTATAATTATGGTGCACAACACAACCATGAATAAGACTTTATTTGACGCGGTATCTTAGACTCTGAGGATCTAACAATCTAGGTCTCTGATACCAAGTTTGTCACCCAGGGCCTAGACATGACAAGGCGGAAGGGGAACCCGAAGGGACCCCAAGTAAGCCTCTTAGCATATCATTACCCATCATTGGTCATGGAAGCAATAAATTAGCAACATAAGAGTAGAACTAGGGGTAATCGGGGCTAAGGGACATCATTCATATCATAAGAACAAGAGTCAGGATGGAGAGATTCAAAGCTCATATCATTATACATGACTTTCCAATAACACCTCTACTACATAGAGAAAAGCGGGAACCAAGACAAGCAACCGAGCTAACCCTCACAGTCAACATTTACATAAAAGAAAAGTTATTCTAGAACGCGGTAAGACATCAAAAGCAATGAACCTGAAATGGTGGACTCACCAACAAGCTTGAGTGAAAGCATACTAGCCACGTGGATGAAGATGCTCAAGCGGGGCTTCGGTTCCTACATGGTGACATCATCTAGGCATATAGTATGTGTTAGTACATTTGAATATACTAAGTATGTAGGATGAAATGTAAACGACCATTGAGCATCATAACCAAAATGCATAAGAATATGCAAAAGGCATACTTATAACAATATGACATGTATGATCAATCCATACGTAAAACATGCTTAAGTAATTCATGCTTATATAGAATATGATATGTGTAGAAGAGACCAAGATAAATTTCCAAAGTACAAACCCCTCTATTCTTCTAAGGCAACAACAGAACTAGGATAGTGCTTCTCAGAAATGTATAGATACCCTGGAATCTTTGCATATGATGTTGTTGGATTATCACTTAGCATTTTTATTACCTTATCGTTTGCCCACTATGGCTTGCATGTACGTCAAGGAAACACCACAACATGCTATTATGTCTGCAAAAATATCTCTTGGCCTGTATAAAGTCTTTTGGATAGACTACTCATGCCACTTTATTATGTGTTTTATGAGTTATGCAAGTATGACTACCTCCATATATGTTTATCTTAAGCATTGATCATGCATGACATATTGAGCTTACGTCTTTGATTATGTTTATACTTTTCAATTACTATGGCTTGCTTTTCTTGTTGCATTGCACCCCACATACTTAGTACATTTCAAGTACTAACACATACTCTATGCCTACATGATTTCACCATGTAGGGACCAGTGCTCCTCGATATCCTCTACGTGGCAAGCTTAGACACTTGAAGATTGTGTTTATGGTGAGTCCTCTAATTCGGGCACAATATCCTACTTCTACCTTATTCATGCTGCGACTTTGTTCCACTTTACTTTCTAGTTTGAGGGTGAGCCTTGAACATGTCTTGGCCCCCGTCCTACTCATGCTTAGAGGTGTTGTTGGATACTACGCTATGTACCTATAATTTGATGTTGAGATTTTATGGAGACTTATTCCTTAGACTCTATCCCTGATGTGATGTTATTGATTATGGTGGAAAGTGATGAAATTCCCAAGTTCCTAAATGTTCCCATTGCGTGAGTCATACTTACCCGCCACTTAGACTTATTCGCTATGTGATTCATATTTATCCTCTTCCCTATAGCATCCACATAGTACCAACCCAAAGCCCCGTTTCCCTTAGAAGTTATTTGCTATATGATTATTTATCTTTTATTGTATCTATAAAATAAGGATGTGTAAACGATATGCTAAGAGGCTTGTTTAGGTTGCCTTTGGGATCCCACTCGCCGTGTCACGTCTACGTCCTAGGCTTGGGTCGTGACAATCTTGATCATAATCATCACGAACTCTTATTATCATCATGCTCAATAACCATTTCCATCATATTGAAACCAACCTTATCATCGACATGATACCATATATCCAGTTATACCAATAGTATCCAAAAGACTAACCTAATTTTTATATGCACTCTCCTACTGAAATCCTTAATTGCCTTCCACTAAATTTACTCATTTGGACTTTGTTTACCCATATGCTTAATTCAATTATTATTCACTTATCATTGTGATGTTGATCCAATGCCTTGGATCTTATTATGGATCAATAGTCCTTATTTACAATCTCCTGAATACACCTTACAACATAAATGCATTAATTGTACCAAAGATCCACCGCTAAAATCTTCCTTATATATAATGCTTAACCCAAACATCTATAGTAAAAAACTAGTTAATTTCTCAAATATGAATGCAATATTAAACCTTATTAAATGAGCCCATGATAAACTAATAACTCCTAAAGTAGTTAGTATTCGCACTTGACAATCGATATATCCATTTTCATATACCACTAATACTATATCATGAATATCCATTAGATCCACCACTAGAACACATCGTACCTATCAAGAAAGTAGTACCCAACTAGCCCACATACTCTTACTCATCAAATAGTTGCAAATACTATCCAATCCATCATGATCCTCCTTGATATCCACTCAATCTATGAAATTATAATAAAGGTTCTGGCCTCAATTTGGCACAACATTATTCTTATCATTATCTAAACAATCGATACATATTATGACAACTTTAGTGATAGTAGTTTACAGCTTTATAGAATTCATTATCTAGCCATCCTTTTAACATTTCACTTTCAATTGTCGAACCACTTCAGATATCGCATATACCGTACATACTATTTCTATTGCTAGGTAACTAACCCAAAAAGGATATAACTTTTATGAGATCCGTCAAATCATTATTGACTTCATCATCACTCAATGTCCTCAAACTGCATCATCGAGTTATCATCGTATTCAACCCCCTTGTTTTATAATCGTCTAACATTTTAATTTTTATAAGTCTATCACTTACACTTTTGTACTTGATCTAACCTTTAAACCATGTATAACTACTACGTACTCACATAAAGAAACAAGCACGAATCATCTCTATAAATGAAAGAGAATGAATAAAGCGATAAGAATCACACTGAATCATGGACGCATGATGGAGAAAAAATAATCAAAAGGAAGTTTCCTAACAGTCTTCATAGTCTCTCGAAGATAAGTATAGATGTCTCCATACTGATCCTGGAGACTCTACAAGACCAGCTTGCACACACGTGAGACCTATGAACCTGGGGCTCTAATACCATCTGTCACGACCCAAAAATAGACGTGATGACACTCATCTTATCTCGCCAAGACAAGTCAGCCTAAAACTCAGTTATAACAATAAAGTGAGGAAGGATAATAAAAACAAAAGCTTAACTATGTATAATAAGTCAGCTTAATTAAAAATCTCCAAATTTTGGTTATCACGTGCACAAGCCTCTTATGTGTTACAATAGATTTGAAAGAAAAATACAAGTCTCAAATGATGTTGTTTCTAAAGTAGAAGAAGATCAAAAATAAGAGGATTAGGCTTACTGAGATGACAAATAGCTACTTGACTAATCTACACAGAAAACCTCGAAAAAAAAAGAGAAGTGAGAGTATCACAAAGATCCACATAACCTACAAAAATGTAGAAGAAAGGGGTGAGTATCAACCACACGGTATCCAGTAAGCGAACTCCTAAATACAAAGTCAAGTAATACAAAATACAAGTACTCCTAACTCTCCAACTGAACCTCCACAACTTTAACCTGTATAAAATCAGCTCAACCTAACACTCAATGCCCATACCAATATTTATAGGTCAATAACATAAAAATCAAGCTCATCCATCACAAGTTCCAAAAGAAAATGACACTCACAAGTTTATAAATGATAATGATATGTAATGCAATGCAATGCGATGTCAAGTATAATGATGCATGTCTGATGTAATGATACACACCCGCTATCCCTCAGTCTAGGACCTATAAGGGACTTTTAGTCCATGCATCTGTCGTGTGCAACACGGCCCTTGAATCATAGTATCTGTCATGGCGTGCGACACGACCTTGAAATCATAATATCCATTGTGGCGTGTGACACGACTCTCACAAATATAGTATCCATCATGGTGTGCAACATGCCCCTCGAAATGGTATATCCTCTTTAATTCTTATTCTTTCTCAATTCATATAACCCTTATCCCATAATTAATTGCAAATAGGCATGTTTACACCATAATGAAAAGGTGAGTAATTTTAATACAAGGCACAATTCTTAACAACAGAGTCTTGATACAACATCAAAATTAACACAATAATTCAAAATCATTCTCAACACCTCACACTAAGAAGCACGAGATTCTATATACTTAACAAAGATTAAGAAATTCACATGTCTTAATAAGTAAACACTCACTATGAGACTTGAGCCTTTCCTTTTCGAATAAAATCTATTGCACCAAGATCTAATCAAATAAGAATTTACAATTATATTTTGAAACGAACAACACTCATATTACTATATGACCTAATAAAACCCAAAAATTATCCAATTCTATAACAAATTCCCTAATTGCAAGTCTAGAATTCCGCCTTAATTCTCTACATACCTTAAATTTTAGGGTATTATATAATTCATTACACCTACTATATTATATCTATCTCAATATATCACAATTTGAATATTGTAAAGGGGATGAATAAAAATAATAAAACTAATGACAATAATTACATTACCACTTCTAAACGCATTCAGTGACTTCACTGCAAATTAGACTACAAACATTCTTATCCTTACCAATTCACTACAAAGATTACTCATTAAGGTTAACATTTGCAATCATTAGCCACTCAACAATCCATTCCTATTGGTCCAATATACATGCAAGAAAACAATTGTGGTTAACCGTGAAGTTTCAATTTTTTATTCAATTTCGTCTACTGCAACAATACATTAATGTGATCACTCACTATCCACCCGCTCCACTATTAATTCAAACATACAGAGAAACAAGAGAGTTCTTGAATTCATACCTGCACTGCCAGTCATGTTCTTTGGTTATCGATGTCGTAGGTTCCCCCTTCTTCCTTTATTTTTCCAGTTATAAGAAAAGAATTAAACCCTACTAAGTTATTTTAATATATATATATATACACACACACACACACAGACACACACACACAGTAGGTGGTATAGAATATTTAATAAGTTATCAATTTATTCCCCCAATTAAACTAGTTATCTACATTTACCCGAAACTTAAATAATTGTAGCTATTGAATAGTTTGAAATACCAGTTTAAAATATATGAGAAGGATATTTTGGGAAAACAAGAGGATATATTCTCAAAATAATCTAACAGATCATTAAATAAAGAAAGGTAAAGTAATAAAAAGGACATAAAGTACATTATTCCACAATATGATTAAAGGTGGTGTTTCATCCTCACATCGGTGCATGATTTCATTTGAATTCTTATTTCATATATAGTACTTCTTGCCTTACATATTCAGTACATTATCTCACACTGACATCTCTCATAGGGGATCTGAAGTACCTGTTATAGGTACATGAGCTAGTAGATCTCTCCATTAGGAGTACAATATATCCAGCTGTTATTATTGAGCTTCAGGTTGCTTTGGGATTTTGTGTGTCTAGAGCTTATATTTTGGTATTGTATAATAGTTAGTCATGAGGCAGGGTCTATCCTGACCCTTGTGAGATAGTATTTGTTATCTAGAGGCTTTGTAGACTATGCAAAGTAAAATATGGTCAAGTCTTGTATTCTAGACCTCCAATGGCTTAGTCATATGTATTTCCCTTTGGCTTGTTATTACTGTCTACTTTCCTGAAAGTATGTTTAGTATGGAAGTATCTTATAATATTCATAGATAGTGCATGGCTACAGGTTGGTTCTCCCGAGCCTTGTCAACAATGGGTGCCAGTCCGCCTTAGTGGGACTTTAGGTGTGACATATATGATTAATTTTTCACATTATTCTTGGTGTGATATTTGTGTAGTCTGATTTATTGGTGGGAACATGATATATACTTTAAAAAATTATATATATATATATATATATATGCATACACACACACACTATTCACGAGCCCCGTGCTTCCACGAGCCAAATAATTTTTTTATATCAATTTTTGTGATGCAAATAGATTTTTTGTATGCATTTTAAAAATTTTAAGTTATTAATTATTAGACTTAGAAGTAGCTGAAGAAATAAAATCAAGCTACTTTGGAAATATGCTTATTCACAAAATAATCTATCAGTGCTAATATTGTAAAATCGTAATTGACGCAGCTAAAGAAATACAATCAAGATACTTTGAAAATATTAAATTAAGAAACTCACAAAAATAATTTATCAAGGCTAATATTGTAAAATCATAATTGAAGCAGTTGAAGAAATAATAGTCAAGCTGCTTTAGAAATATTAAATTAAGAAACACACAAAAATAATTTATTACGGCTAATATTGTAAAATCATAATTGGAGCAGCTGAAGAAATATAATCAAGCTGCATTGAAAATATCAAATTAATGAACCCATAAATTATTTTTGCGAGTCCCATATAATAGTGGCGAAGAAGCAGGCAGCTCAAACAGACATGTTGACAGAGAGCTACCTACTTATTCCCACAAGTATGTATGTATGTGTATATATATGATTATCGATTAGGGAGCAAATTGAGTGGGAAATGGATATAACCTGGATTTTAGAAGACTCATAGCGAAAAATAATTTTCACTAATTTTCGAATTCCAGTGCCTGTCAGCACCCTGGCAGCGATATGCTAGGGGCACGGAGTAGTGTATTTTGTTAGGCGCATTTGGTCCGCGTCGCACCAGAGGTGCAGACCAGTGTAAGATTTTTCTCAGTTTTCTTATTTCGTCCAGGGGCATTTAGGTAATGACCCGATGCCCATTTAAACCTGAGATCTTTTATAATTAGCCATTTTTCAACTCTATAACTTAGAAAACCCTCTCTAAAACCTCTCCCAGACTTTATCAAATCTCTCATTCAAATCCTAGGATTTCAAGCTAAATTTTAGGACTCAAGAACTTATCTCAAGTTTCAAAGTTTCCTCCATGCTCATCTCAAGAAAATACAAGTTTAACATATGTGGGTCTTCATCCATGAGTCCCTTCACCCATGGATCCCAACCTTCTCTTTCATGGAACTTGCACAATTTCAACTTGTAGTACCTATAGGTATCTCTTATTATGAAATATGAACATGAATTATCTTGGAGTTTTATTAAGTATTGATTATGCATGAACATCTATCTCATGCTTAATTGATCTTTATTTATTGAGACTATGCATGACTTGATCTATGAAACCATGAACTATGATGAGCTTTTGTGATGGATTTCATGATACCCTAATTGGGGGTTTTACTACAATGTTGGTGGGTTGATTTTGACTTTATTTTCCCCCTCTTGTTATAATCTTGAGTTTCATGACTTTGAAAAAGTATCATGAATCCACCATGTGTTTGATGAAATTACATGACAAGAATTCTCAAGTCATTGAAGAGCCATTATATGATTTTTTCAAGTCAAGTGTTTTAAGATAATTATGGGCTACCAAGAATGCATTGAAATCATGATGAGTCTTTATGATCGACAAGTGAACCATTAAGCCCTTATGCTAAGTGTTATGCTCTTATGAATTGTGAAGCCTACTAGAAGGGGTTATGGATCATGCTATACTCTTTACACTCTAGTACAAGGCAAATGTCTATATGAAAGGGTCATGAACCATGTTATATACCTTAACCTCATGTACAATTTATTATGATGCATTATATAATGTCTACGTGAAGTGGTCATAAACCATGTTGTAAGTATTACCCTCTTGTACGACTTAATATCATGTATAATCCGCTACCTACTAGATGGGGTCATGACTCATGCTATACTCTTTACCCTCTAGTACAAAGTATTTTGACGAGCCACTCATGTCACTATATTATGTGAGACAAGCTATGCAAGTATGATTACAATGAAACATGTTATATCTAAGCATTCATTATACATGGCATATTAAGCTCATGTCTATTGACCATGAATATGCATCTTGATTATTATGCTTATGATTCTTGTTGTATTGCACCCTTCATACCTAGTACATTCCAAGTATTAACAAATATTCTATGCCTACATGATGTCACCATGTAGGAACCGGAGCTCTTATCGATCATCCTCCTCAACATGGATAGTCGGAGCATTCAAAGCTAGCTCTTGGTGAGTCCTCACATCTGGGGATGATATCTACTTTCTTTCATGTTATGTTGAGACTTTTTTTTATGATGGATAATAATTATTATGAGGGTGAGCTCGGGAAGTGTCTTGGCCCTTGTTCCATTCTAAGTTAGAGGCGTTGTTGGATACCATGTTTTGTATGCGCTATGAGCTTGACTCTTTTTATGCTTTTATGATTATCAAAGATTTTCCTTAGTCTCATTTTCCCTTTTTATTAATTGACTCTAATTATTGTTTAATTTGTCTTCCACAACCAATGATGTATGCATGTTACAATTAAGAGGCTTGTTTGGGTTGTCTTTGGACTAATTATTCACCGTGTCACATCTAGGCCCTAGGCTTGGGTCTTCAAAAAATTGGTATCAGAGTAATAGGTTGTTAATGGTCCTGAGAAATCCAACATACCGCGTCGATTAGTGTCTTATTCATGGTTGTGAAGTGCACCACGACTATGAATGGGAGGCTATATGGTGCTTTAGGAAATGTTTCACTTCTTCATGATCTATATCATGCTTTAGATTTAAGGATAAGGCCTTTTTCACCTAACAAATGCTCTTTGCCTTTCTAGATCATCCTGGTACCAAGGAAAGACTAATGAGAGCTCGTACACATAAGGAGCAACCGAAACCTCCCGCTCCTCAAGCTCCTCAAGATGGAGGGGCTACCCAAGTCGAGATCCAAAATGCTATCACTCTGTTGGCCCATGCTATGACCAACCAATTGATACAAGGGGCCCAAGCTCCTCATTCTCCTAATCCAGCCTCAAGAGTGAGGGCCTTCATAAGGATGAAGCCTCCGGAGTTTCATGGGTCCAAGGTGGACGAATATCCCCAAGAATTTATCGATGAGGTGTATAAGGTGCTAGCTATTATGGGGGTGAATTCATAAGAGAAGGCAGAGTTAGTGGCCTATCAACTTAATGGTATGGCTCAAGTTTGGTTTGCAAAATGGAAGTTGGAGAGGAGAAATGATGATGCTATTCCTTGGGAAGATTTCAAAGCTACCTTCCTCAACCGGTTCTTTCCTATTGAGTTGAGAAAGGATAAAATGATGGAGTTCATGAATCTTAAGAAAGGTTAAATAAGTGTGAGGGAGTATACCCTCAAGTTTAACAAGCTTTCCAAGCACACTCTACATTTGGTTGCTGACCCTAGAGCTAGGATGAACAAGTTTTTATCGGGTATGTCTGACTTGGTAAATGAAGAGTGTCATACTGCCATGCTTGTAAGTGTTATGGACTTGTCTCGGGTCATGACATATGCCAAGAAACTTGAGAGGGAGAAGCTTAAAAAGAGATAAAGTGGGGAGTCTAAGAGGGTGGCTTGAGGGTAGTTTTCATGGTTCTAAGGGTGGCTAGTTTCATTAAGGTCCCAAATTTCAAGGCCAAAAATCCTCTAGTTCCCCCAACAAGAATGTGCTAATGATGGAGTGCTTAACCCAAGGCCTTAAGGTGGCAATGGTGGGATGACAAATCCTAGGTGCCAAAGGTATGGAAGGAGTCATAGTGATAAATGCTTGAAGGATTCATATGTGTGTTATGGGTGTGGAAGAATAGGCCATAAGCTTATTGATTTCCCTTAAGTTCAAAACAAGGACAAGGATAGTCGTCGTCAAGGGCAAGGTGTTCATGTTGATCAAAGGGTTCAAGGTGGACAACAAGGGGTGCTCCATATCACAACCGGTTCTATGCGCTCCAAGGAAGGCAAGGAGTGGATAAAGTACTCGATGGTGTCACTGGTATGTTAAAAATTTCTGATTATGATGTGTATGCATTGATAGATTTGAGTGCCACTCTTTATTTCATTAGTCATTTTGTTGCCAAAAAGCTTAATGTGTGTCTTGAATTGTTGTGTGAACCTTATGAAGTGTCTACCCCCATTGGTGAGTCCGTTGTTGAGAAAAGATTCTATGGAAATTGTCCCGTGTTTATATTGCATAAAGTCTTACCTTGTCATTTTGCTGAACTTGACATGGTGGATTTTGATATTATTATTGGGATGGATTGGTTACATGCATATTATGCTTCCATTGATTGTAGGACACATAAGGTGAGATTTCAATTCCCTAGTGAGCCCATTCTTGAGTGGGAAAGTTGTGATGTAGTGGTCAAGGGTAGATTCATTTCTTGTCATAAAGCCTGAAAGTTTGTTTCTAAGGGTTGTATATTATATCTTCTGAGGGTTAGGGATGCTGAGTCTAAAGTCCTTCCCATTGAGTCAGTTTCGGTGGTCAATGAGTTTCTTGATGTCTTCTAATGAGCTTCCCGGTATTCCTCACGAAAGGGAAATAGACTTTGGTATAGACCTCCTTCTCGATACACAACCCATTTTCATTCCCCCTTACCGTATGGCCCCAGTGGAGTTGAAGGAGTTGAAGGATCAATTGAGGGATTTGTTGGAGAAGGGTTTCATAAGGCCTAGTAAGTCACTTTGGGGTGCACCCGTGTTGTTTATAAAAAAGAAGGATGGTTCCCATAAAATGTGCTTTGATTATTGGCAACTTAATAGGGCTACCATAAAGAACAAGTAGTCTCTACCAACGTTTGATGACCTTTTTGATCAATTGCAAGGAGCTAGTCACTTTTCTAAGATTAATCTTCTGTACAGATACCACCAAGTGAGGGTGATGGAGTGTGATATTCCCAAGATGACTTTCTGGACTAGGTATGGGCATTTTGAATTTGTGGTTATGTCACTAATTCACCAACTATATTTATGAATCTCATGAATAAGGTCTTCAAACCCTATCTTGACATGTTTGTGGTAGTCTTTATTGATGATATATTGATTTATTCCCGGAGTGAGGAAGAGCATGTCGATCACATGAGGGTGTTGTTGCGAATCTTGAGGGTTGAGAGATTGTTTGCTAAATATAGAAAGTGTGAATTTTGTTTGAAAGAGGGTCCTTTTTTAGGGCATGTGGTGTTGGGTGATTACATAAAGGTGGATATTTAAGAAGATGGATGTCATAAAGAATCGACCTAGGCCCTTGACTCCGATGGATACTAAGAGTTTCTTGGGTTAGGTGGGTTACTACTGGATGTTTGTGAATGGTTTCTCTTCTATTGCTTCCCCTATGACAAAGTTTACCCAAAAGAAGGAAAAATTTGTTTGGACCGATGAATGTGAAAATAGTTTTCAGATTTTGAAAGACAAGCTTATCTCCGCTCCTATCTTAGCTCTGATTGAAGGGTTAGAGGGGTTTGTGGTTTATTGTGATGCCTCAAGAATAAGTTTGGGGTGTGTTTTGATGCAAAATGGCAAGGTGATAGCATATGCCTCTAGGCAACTTAAGGTGCATGAGCAAAACTATCCCACCCATGATCGTGAATTGGCAGCTGTGGTGTTTGGTTTGAAAATTTGGCGTCACTATTTGTATGGGGTTCATATTGACGTGTTTACCGACCACAAGAGTCTCCAATATGTGTCTATACAAGACGATCTTAACTTGAGACAAAAAGGTGGTTAGAGCTCCTTAAAGATTATGACATGAGTGTACATTATCATCCCGACAAAGCTATTGTTGTGGCCGATGCTCTAAGTAGAGTTTCCATGGGTAGTCTAGCCCATATTAATGTTACTAAAAAGGAGGTGGCCAGAAAAGTTGATCGGTTGGCTAGCTTAGGGATTAGGTCGGACGAAATTGAAAATGTTGGTGTAGTGGTTGTTGATGATTCCAAATCTTCTTTGATTGTGGAAGTCAAGTCAAAACAAGACCTTGAACCCATCTTGCTAGAGTTGAAGACTTTGGTGAAGGATGGTAAACTGGAGGTTTTCTCCCAAGGGGGAGATGGTTCCCTTAGTTACCAAGGTAGGTTGTGTATATCCAATGTTGATTACTTGAGGGAGTTGATTTTGAAAGAGGCTCATAATTCAACTTATTCTATTCACCGCGGTTCCACAAAGATGTATAAATAATTGAGGGAGGTGCATTTGTGGGGTGGTATGAAGAGGGATATTTCCAAGTTCATATCTGGTTGTCACAATTGCCAACAAGTGAAAGCCGAACATCAATGGACGGGTTGCCTAGCCCAAGACATAAATTCCTACCTAGAAGTGGGAAGAGATCAACATGAATTTTAAGGTTGGGATGCCTAAGACTAGGAAACACTTTTAATCTATTTGGGTTGTTGTGGATAGAATGACAAAGTCGGCTCACTTTCAACCAGTCAAAATGACTTATGGTGCCGAAGATATGCCAAGTTGTATATTCATGAATTGGTTAGATTGCATGGGGTGCCCTTGTCTATCATTTCGAATCATGGTGCTCAACTTACTTCTCATTTTTAGAGGTCCTTCCAAAAGGGTCTTGGTACCAAGGTCAAGCTTAGCATGACTTTTCTTCCTCGAACGGATGGTCAAGCTAAAAAGACTATCCAAATTCTTGTGGATATGCTTAGAGATTGTGTTCTGGAGTTTAAGGCTAGTTGGAATGAACATCTTCCACTTATTGAGTTTGCTTACAACAATAGCTACCACTCAAGCATTGACATAGCTTCCTTTGAAGCTTTATATGGTAGGCGTTATAGATCCCTAGTTGAGTGATTTGATGTGGCAGAGATGGCTTTCTTAGGCCCGGATTTAGTTATAGAAGCCTTGGAGAAGGTGAGGTTGATAAGGGAGAGGTTGAAGACAACCCAAAGTAGACAAAATTCCTACTCCAATGTGAGAAGAACAAATCTTCAGTTCAAGGTTGGTGATTGAGTTTACTTGAAAGTCTCACCCATGAAAGGTATGGTCTGGTTTGGCAAGGAAGGGAAATTGAGCCCAAGGTTTGTGGGACCATATAGAATTTTGAGGAGGGTTGGTAAGGTTGCATATGAATTGGAGTTGCCTATGGAGATGAATATTGTTCTTCCGGTCTTTCATGTGTCTATGTTGAGAAAGTGTGTGGGTGACCCTAGCACTATAGTGCCCTTAGAGGTAGTGGGTGTTGTGGAAGATAATTTGACCTATGAGAAGGTCTCGGAGGATATATTGGATAGACAAGTGAAAAGTTTGAGAAACAAAGATGTAGCATCCGTCAAGGTCCTTTGCAGAAATCAACAAGTTGAAAGTGCCATATGGGAAGCCAAGGCGGACATTAAAAAGTGATATCCATACCCTTTTCACTCTACTCAAGCCAAAGGTAAGAACTTAAGTCTTATCTATGATTCCAAGTCTTAAGTTTCAGCCCTCATATCATTTTGCGTGCATTTATGTTCATGGTATCAAGTTTATGGTGAGTTTTGATTTTTATGTTAGGACTTGTTGAAAATGATGTTTATGTGCACCTATTGCATTAATGTCGGGCTGGAAACTTCATGTTTACTTCGCTTACATATGTTTCTTTGACATTTGGGGATGAATGTTCCCAAGGGGGAGATATTGAAACGCCCCTCATGTGCTTCGAAATGCCCCACAATCGTAATTTCCATATATTTCAAAATCCATGCGTGAATTAAAAAATTCGACTTCATATTCCCGATCAGGAGGAAAAATTGAGTTGGAGATGAGTATAACCCGAATCTTATAAGATCCGTAGAACAAAATAATTTTAAATAAATTTTGAATTCTAGTGGCTGTCCACGCCCTGGCCGTGACGCACCAAGGGTGCAGAGTAGTGTATTTTGTAAGGCGCGTTTGGCCTGCGTCATGCCAGGGGTGCAGACCGGTGTAATACTTTCCTTAGTTTTCTTATTTCTTCCGAGGGCATTTGGGTAATGACCTAATGCCCATTTAAATGTGAGATCTTCTATACTTGGCCATTTTTCAACTCTATTACTCACAAAACCCTCTCTAAAACCTCTCCATGACTTTCTAAAATCCCTTATTCAAATACTAGGATTTCAAAAAGAATTTTGGGACTCAAGAACTCATCTCAAGCTTCAAAGTTTCCTCCATGCTCATCTCAAGAAAATGCAAAGTTTAAGGTATGTCAGACTTCATCCTTGGGTCCTTTCACCCATGGTTCCCAACCCTATTTTTATGGAGATTGCATGATTTCAAGTTGTAGTACCTATGGGCATCTCTTATCATGAAATATGAACATGAATTATGTTGGGATTATTAGGTATTGATTGATTATGCATGAACATCTATTTGAAGATTATTCCATGAATTGATCTTTGTCTATTGAGACTATGCATGACTTCAGCTATGAAACCATGAACTATTATGAGCATTTGTAATGGATTTCATGATACCCAAATTGGGGGTTTTACTATAATGTTGGTGGCTTGATTTTGAATTGACTTTTCCCCTTTTGTTATAATCTTGAGTTGCATGACTTTGAAAAAGTATCATGAATCCACCATGTGTTTGATGAAATTACATGAGAAGAATTCTCAAGTCATTGAAGAGCCATTGTATGATTTTTCCAATTCAAGTGTTTTAAGATAATTATGGGCTTCCAAGAATGCATTGAAATCATGATGAGTCTTTACGATCTACAAGTGAACCATTAAGCCCTTATGCTATGTATTATGCTCTTGTGAATTCTGAAGCCATCTAGAAAGGGTTATGAATTATGCTATACTCTTTGCACTCTGATATAAGGCAAATGCCTACATGAAGGGGTCATGAACCATGTTATATACCTTTCCCTCATGTATGATTTATTATGATACATTACCTAATATGTCCGTGAAGGGGTCATGACCCATGTTGTAAGCATTACCCTCATTTACGAGTTAATATCATGTACAATCTGCTAACTACTAGATAGGGTCATGACTCATGATATACTCTTTACCTTCTAGTACAAGGTATTTTGATGAGCCACTCATGTCAGTATATTATGTGGGACAAGCTATGCAAGTATGATTACTCTCAAGCATGTTATATCTAAGCATTCATCATGGCATATTGAGCTCATGTTTATTGACTATGAATATGCATATTGATTATTATGCTTATGATTCTTGTTGCATTGCACCCTGTATACTTTGTATATTCCAAGTACTAATACATACTCTATGCCTACATGATGTCACCATATAGGAACCGGAGCTCCTATCGATCATCGTCCTCCATGTGGCTTGTCGGACCGTTCAAAGCTAGCTCTTGGTGAGTCCTCACATCCGGAGATGATATCTGCTTTCTTTCATGTTCAGTTGAGACTTCTTCTTTATGATGGATACTTATTATTATGAGGGTAAGCCAGGGAAGTGTCTTGGCCGCCGCTCTATTCTAAGTTAGAGGTGTTGTTGGATACTATGTTTTGTATACGCTATGTGCTTGACTCTTTTTATGCTTTTATGATTATCAAAGACTTCCCTTATTCCCATTTTCCCTTTTTATTAATTGGCTCTTATTGTTGCTTAATTTTGCTTTTGCAACTAAGGATGTGTGCGTGTTATAATCAAGAGGCTTGTTGGGGTTGTCTTCGGACTACTCATTCACCGTGTTACTTCTACGCCCTAGGCTTCGATCGTGACACTTAGCATGAAATTGATGGATGTGATTGGTCACGCTCAAGTTACACCTCTTCTTTCAAGACATCAAAGTAATAAACCTAACCATGGTTAGGGTCGAATCCCACAGAGAATACAGAGACTTTCTAAATTGATTCCCTAATATACAATTCAAGTATTAAACAACTTAATTCCCAAAAGGGGGGCGGGGGTTGCAATGATTGATAAGAAATTAAACTAACTAAAATGGAAGCCAATCAACAATTAAGAGCAACTTGGGTATTGTGTTTAATATGATTCACTAACTCAACATCCCTGGAATCACAATCCTCAACTAGAATATCGCATGCTGGACAGTAATTTAAGTTCTTCCAACCCTTTAGTCAAAGGTAAAGGTCGAATTTCACTATAGGACTTGGCCCATCGCCATAGTGTGTTGTACTAGTCATTACCCATAGTTCCAATCAACCACCCGTTGTTCTAGTTTGGTTGATTAGATGAGAACACATTATTGAATCTTGTTAATCAATCTCTTTCCCTATTCATTACCACCTGGCCCGGGAAGGTAATAATAGGCAAGTTCTACTGTTGGCCACCACTAGAAAACATTCCAAACGAAGAGAATTTGTTTTACATGCAAATACCCATACTAAGAATTGCAAATAATCTGGGTTTATTTGATTAGATCTTCATGGTTCCCACAACCCCAGTTTGTGGGTTTAGCTACTCATGCTATGGCTAGATAAAGAAACTATGAATTCAGAAAACATAATTACTCTCTTGTCCAAATAGATTGAAGAATAAGTAAACCCAATTTGCATTGAGAATCATAAGGTTGAAAGATGCAATGAATCCACAAGTGTATTCTCCTCTCCACTATTTAGTCTCCGAGTATAAACCCTAAAATTTACTCTAATTTCGTACTCCCTCCAAAACTCTGTTGCACTGCTTACTAAAAATAACCTAACTATAGTATTTATAGTATTTAAAAACAAGTAACTAAAAATTATTAGAAAAATGGAATGGCATCTTCTATGGCTCACAATTACGACCAGTAACTGGATATACGAGTCGTAATCGGGCTTTTGCACTCAGCTTCTTGAATCTTAGACCTTATTGCTACGGACCCACTCTACGAATAATAGTTTGACCTATGACTCGTATTGCCTTCTCATAGACTTCATATACATCTTATGGTCCATCTTTGGAAATCTTCACGAAACCCCACTATACGACTTGTAGAATGATCTATGACTCGTATAGAGATCTCATATAGCTGAAGTTTAGACTTTCATCCAATACTGAAAATCTTCACGAAACTACCTTTACAACTCATAGAAAGCTCTATGACTTGTAAAACCAGAGAAAGTCTGCAACTTTCCTAAAATCATGCTAATCATGTTTTCTTGCAAAAACAAACACAAAAACACATAAAAACCTAAAAAGTTGCATTGAGAACACATAAAATCCCAAGTTTTAGGCATCAAATGTAATGTAGGACAGAGGAGGAAAATCATTGGGAAATTTCCCATTCAAGTGGTTGAAAGAAACATCTAAATGCTTTAGTGACTTGATATGTGAAATGGGTTCTAGATTACCAGAAATTTTACAGCTAGAAATGCTCAAATTTTCAAGCTTAGTTAGGTTGGTGAACCAGAAAGGCAAAATCTTGATATCATTATGTGAAAGGTCAAGAGAAGTAAGATTAGGAAAACCATAAAAAACAGAGCCTAAGTTGGTGAACCTGTTGAAAGCAAGATCAAGTCTTTGAATAGATGATGCTGCTCTAGCTACAGCAACTGCTCCTCCTAGCCTATTCTTTGACAAATTGACTTGAACCAAAGATGAAATGGACCAAAACAGAGGATGAACAGAACCCTTTAAGGAATTGTTTGATAGATCTATGGTATGAAGATGAGACAAATTTCTCAAGTAGTTCCATGAGACACTGCCAGTGAGGTTTCTTGAAGATAAGTTAATCTCAGTTATTGGAGATGAACAGTTTGAGGTGAACCAAGTGATGTTGAAGCCATAAACTGAAGAGAAAGCCTTGGAAACAAGAGATAAATCTGTGCTGTTTTTGCAAGTGGATTGTGATTGTGAGAATGTGAAAAGAGAAAGGAAGATGAAGAGTGTGAAGAAGATTTTCATTTTTTTATGGGAATTGAAATTCTCTTCTTTTTCTTTCAGTTGGAAGTAGTTGATGTAAATGCCATAGGGAGTTGATAAGAGTAGATGAAATGAAGGGTATTTCAAGTGGAGGTAAATAAGTCCAACAGAATTGGCTTTATATATATGGAGAGAGAAAAAATAAATGGTGAATAGGAAAGAGAGAGAGAGAAGGGGATTTGTTGAACCTAAACTTCCTTTTGGGTTCAAAGCATGGAATTTTCAAGCATCCATCACATTCGTTTGGCGTGAATGATAAGGATATTTAATCTTAAAATCAAAATATAATAATTTTTAAAATGGTATTCAGTTGATAAATTAGAGATAACTCATTTCAGGATTAATAAATAGTATCGTTATTTCTCTTTTTAGAGGTATATTATATCCTTTTAAATCTTTTTTATATCTCATTTTAAATATTTATATATATTCACATTATTTTTAATACAATATATTAAAATATTCACAATCTTCACTCCTTATTTTTATGACATTTTTTCATATTTTTCTACTAAAAAATTAACTATATAATATAATTTTCATTGACTAATTCTTATTTTTTTATATTTTGATTTTTCATAAAAGAATTTTATTTTAATAAACTTAAAAATAAAAGTAATATTTTAAATTAAATAAGAAGAAAGTTTTATTTTAAAATGCATATCATGTACACATAAAAATATTTAAGATGAAAGGTTTATTTTAAAAATGAATGTTAAATAAATAAAGCTAGCAAAGAAAATGTATAAAAAACTAATAAAGTGAAGGATATTTTTGTAAACAAGTAACATATTCTCAAATCTATGTAACAAACCAAACAGCCAATAAGAAATAATCTCAGCATAACTTATCCCATCATTACTAATCTCAACATAACTTATCACATCATAAATGATATTCAAACCAAACACCCCTAAAGGGTTAGTCTGGTTTAAGGATAGAGCAAGGGTAGCAAATTAAACCCAATTCAGTTTTAATTCATTTAAAATTGGGTTGATATTCTACTCGTATTGACTCGAATTTTTTTTTTTTAAAAAAAAAATTGATATGTTTTATATAGCCAAAATAAAGAAAAATATAATTTTATTAAGTACTAAAATATTGGAAAAAATAAATTAAGTAAGTAAAACTTAATAAAAGTTGGATCGGGTTGAATTTTGACCCGCTCTATAACCCATTAGTCAACCCGTTTGATCCAAGCAAATTTGTGTTGGGTTGACTCTTTACCCGTTTATTGTCTTAACCTATTATAACCCGCTCAAATTTGACCGAACCCGCCCAATTACTACCTCTAGGATAGAGTTATTTTGAAATTATAATTTTGTGTTATAACTTAAAAGGCTAGTTTAATTTTAGTTGAAAGATGAAATATATTAATATCAACTTAGATAGAATAAGGTGAAATATTAAAAATTAATATTGGAATTAAATTTATGATCTTTTATTGAAAATATAAATATAAATTCAACTAAAGCAAGAACATAATCTTAATTTCAAACTTAATTCGAAAAATATCTTACTTTATTCTAGGTGCCAACTGCCAAATGACTCCTCAAGGTTTCCTATTATGTTTTTTGAATTTTATAGATAAAACAAATTATAAGTAGAATTGAAACACCATCAATTTGAATAACTAACAGACAAACTACATCACTAAAATTCTCTCTGTGATTGGGGGCTAATTTGAAGTTCTGAAAATTTATAACTCAATAATTATTTTTCTTCACAACAATATTAAAACGCGTATTCGGTTGAGAGACTTAGTTTGACCTGCTTCTAATCCTTGTCAATTCACTCTCCAGTGAGTCATTAATAAACTTATTAGGCTCAATTGTATTTTTTTAACACATCACTCTCCTAATTATTTGTCATTTTGTTGGCTTTTCTTATTCTTTTTTTGTTTTGGAGGCTGGGTAGCTGTTGACAAGTTGGCTAAAGTTACTCAGTCTAAGATTAGCAACTGATTAATTGCTGTTAATCTCTCCTGAAAAATCATGTTAATATGTTACTAGTATTTAAGAATCAGATAAAGGATCTACATGGTTCAGTTTTTCTTTCTTGGGACAAGGGTGCAAATACTGAAAGGCACCTCTAACATTTAATTTGATTGATCTAGCTTTAAATTCGTAACAGTGATTAATTCATTATATTTTTAAAAATATTTTAGTTGAATATTTTACCATCTGGTGTGTGGACAGTTCTTGCGCCTAACTCACAACATTGATTAATTCATTATATTTTTCAAAATATTTTAGTTGAATATTTTAGCATCTGGTGCGTGGGCAGTTCCTGGGCCTAACTCACAATCCAAAAACTAGCTCGAAGAAAGAAAGATTGTCCAGACTTTATAAGGAGTCTACCCATTTCATTAACCACACTTTTATATTCTTCAACACATTATATGTTTATCTTTCTCATTTGAAATACTTTTTTTTCCTAGTTATTGAATCAAAGAATTTAAACTTTGAAGCAAAGTATATATTACTCTTACTTAATAAGTTAATATTACATCAGAATTATCTATTATTAACTCATTTGATATAAGTACTAGAGCAAATAAATGTAGTTGAAGTTTAATAATCTATACTATATTTAAAGTTTGAACGCTCTTAGAAATGTTGTTCGAACCTTTTGTCCTTCGTTAAAAGACTTTGTTAGATAAAATTGTCTATTCACCGTCCTTCTTTGAATTGGTAATTAATTATATTTATAATATTGACTTTTAAAATATGAAAAAAAGTGATAAAAGACTTCTACTTCTTCATTTGAAAAAAAATATCATCCCCCAGTCGCTAAGAAAAATTCTAACTTACTATCGGTTCTAATAAGTCATAGAATCTTTATATATGGAACTTTATAAATAAATAAATAATTTATCAAAATTAATTTTACACTGAATCATTTATCTTTTTATAAATTTATAATTAAATTTGATTTTTCTCGCTTAGACCATGCCCATAAGCAAGACTAATTACTTTAAGTATATGTACTCACTTCAAAGCCACTCTCTCCTCGTGTTACTTTAACAAAGATTAGTTAATATTAATCACATGATATTTATTTTATCGCAAAAGCTAATAATCAGATTAATCATCAGCGATATTACTAGAATCTACAATTTTTTTAAAACAAAAAATTATTCTCCTTTTATTCTGCAACTCTTTTGACAAAGGAGGCATATAATCGTGATTATTCTTGAAAGAAAACGTTAAATATATGGGGAGAACATATACACGTAATAAAGTCAAGCATATAATGTCAATAATCATGGCACAATTTTTTGAGAGAAGACTTGACTCCATCAAAGTAAAGTCATATAATTTGAGTGGACAAGTAATACTAAATTACAAACCCCATGTTTACGATTATACATAAACCTCCAAAAATGTTGAATTTAATGTCCCTAACTAGTATATGATGGACGAAACATCAATTTGGAACATGACAAGATTCAACCCGGAAAAAAGTTTAGAAAATAAATAATATCATTTCATCCGATTTCAAATATTAATTTAAAATATATTTATTAAAAAGAATCTCATCACGCTCCTCCACCTTCATCCCCACACCACCCCTCCTTCCAAAATTCATTCTTCCTTCATCCAATCAATTGATTGGACTATACTCCAAATTATTATTTTACTTGCATAAAAAATACGATAATAAAAGCGAATGGACAAGATAAGATTTACGATCAACCAAATTTAATAATTTTAGCCTTAATCAAATGCATTAGTATTTAGTTTTCACCTATACATTGCAAATCATAAATGTCTCTCTTATTAGTGTTTGCACAATAAAGTTTCATTACTATATCAATAAACAAGATCGAAAATTTTGATTGTCCACTAAATTTTAATTACAACGACTAAATATTGATTATAATTTCCACAAAACTT
>JAPFFP010000046.1:13981109-13998216 GCA_026153255.1 Solanum medicagineum
AAAAGACAATCAAAGAAATAACAATTTTGTAAAAATTGATGGTTTGGATCACAACTTGCTTTTCAAAAGAATTAACTTTTGATCTTTTTATCAACTCAACTCATTTATTAAATTCAATCTGTATTAGACATTCCCTAGTTTGTTTGTTTTTTTTTTTTGGAAAAAAAAGTTTATGCGGATTAGTAAACATATACTAGTTAATCAACTAATATACTTATAGTTTGAATTAATTACGGCTCACAATAAACATTTAGTTGTAATTACAATTTGAGTTTTGTATAATTCGCACGAATTATACCAACCTTATATGTCATTATATAAAAGTTGTGTGTGAATCAAATTGTATAGCAAAATATGTAAACAACATGAATTGTATAACGAATTATACAAATTGTATGCTGGAATTGTATATTGAAATGTACAGACAATATACAAAGTATACAAATGCTACACAAATTATACAAATGTTGCTAACTCAAACTACAGTTGTACATAATTAAGATATTTTTAAATCGTTATATGCAGAACCCTGCACCCCATCCCTTTTTATTTTTTAAGTAATATGTGTGGGGTAGATACTATTATTAAGGTGGGCTTGCTTGGTGTATGGTGCAAATGAGCTTGTATGATTTGTGTGGTTTTGAAATACAAGTATCATCATCCAATTCTGAAATATCTCCTTCTTCCCTTTTCAGTGGTGAAATATCTTCTTTTTTTCCCTCAATTTTCTTTACATCTAAAATAATAACAAGGAAGGATATGTAATGAAGCAATCATTAATTATTGAAAAGTATTTATTTAATTTTCTACATAATTAATTTCCCAATTTTCCTTTATGTATAATGAGGGATAATAAAACCTTGTATGTATGGGCAATGGTGGGGGTGGTGCCGGGGATCAAGGCCGTAGTGTGGACGGTGGTATTAATATAATTATATATATTGATCAACATTTATAATTAGTGCTTATATATATTAAAAATATTTCAAATTCATAAAAAAGATTCTCAATATTAGTTTGCACTATTGTATGGTCTTATTTTAATTAATAATGCGTTGTTACTAAGAAAGTTCAGTTATCAGTAACCACAGATTATTAATTAAAAATAAAACCATTAAAAAGTGCAAAATAAGACTAGAAGTATGACTCTAAAGCAATATAAAAGAAATATTCCAAGTAAGGATAATAATTCTTGACAAAAATAAAAAAATTAAAAATACTAAGTGCTCTGACCAAGTTTGGGAGGAAATAAAATCCTGTTATTACGTGAAAATTAATTCTCCATTACCTTGATTGTTTACATAAATTCATATTAATAGGGTAATTTAGTCATGATTTCCTTCAAAGTAGTTTTGCTAATTGTGTTACTAGATGAGTCCGCTACCATGACAGGGAACTTATTTAATTTAGATATTAAATACTCGGAGAGTATAGCGTCAAAATTCAATTTTATATGATATCGATATGATATCAATATGTCAATAAAATATCACAAAGAATATTATTCTATTAATTTAGAGTTTAATAATTTTTTTTAATTATTTCTTATTTATTTCTTAAAGAAAAAGAGTTTTATCCTACATGATACCGATAAGATATTAATATATTAATGGAGTATCATAGAAGATTTAAACTCACTTGAATATGATATTTGTATAATATACCGACAGAGATAGAGTATCACAAACAATATATTTTATACTAATTTAGAGTTTAATAAATGAGATTGTGACTTTAATTATTTTTTTAATTGTTTCTTATTTATTTTCAGAAAAAAGAAGTTCAATCTTATATGATACCAATATAGTATCAATTTACCAATTGAATATTACATAGGATTAAGTCGTAGCAATTATGTTGACGTCATGGGCAAAATAAGAAAGAAAAAAGTAAGGTAAGAGGATAAATAATTTAGATATGAATCCATTAAAGATAAATAATTAGGGTTTAATCCAATTTAAATAAATAATTTTACAATTTAATCTATTTTATATAATTTTTCCTTATATAAAAAGGGGGAAAAAAAAAAGCCCCTCTAAACATTATTTCCTTGGAAGGAGAAAATGTCTACGTACGGAAGTAACATCGAAATGTCTTTTAGCTATTTTCACGCGTTCATTTTACATGACAAACTCAATTAGCTGTTCCTTACAATTATCCACTAATATAAATATGATTTTTTTGTTGTCATATAAATGGTAATAATAAAAGATCAAATCCTCGAAATGAAAAAAATCTCATTGGGAGCGTCACTTTCAAAAATGGACTTTACAGCGCATGATTTAGATTTAGCCGGAATTTCAAGGACTCCGGAGGGGGAAATCAAAAAAAACAAAATCATTCATTGAACTGAAGATTTGATTTTGTAATTCTTTAAAGACTTATTTTAACTTTATATTTAAGATACAAGAATTTTTTATTCTTATATAAAAAATATCTGAAAATATTATTTTTTCAAAAAATTTAATTCTTACGTGTGATTATAAGAGATCATTACGAAAACTTTGTTATGAATTATCATTAAAAAAAAAAGTTGAATTGAATACACATCAGTTGGAGTTGATACATCAGCATAAACGAATGGATGTGACGGCTTTGCACGTAGGTGACCTACAAATTAAACCGACAATTGACACTAAATGGGATTACACAATGAACTTTGATTTCCAAATTAATAAATTTATTTCTACCCGCATCTTAATTAATATTTAATCTTGTCATCATTTTATTAATGTAACATCAATTCTTCCTGTTCGAAATACTTTATCATAATATTCTGATATTTCATATAATATTTTGAGAAGTAATTTGGGTATATAAAAATAAATATTGAGAGTAACGTATGAAACATAAATAATTTTTTTTATATGTAAAGTGACCAGTAAAAATGAGAAATTTATTTTTGAAATAGTAAATAAATAAAAGCTAATGGAACAATATAACTAAAATTTTATGTGCATATAATGTAAGATTATTTTACTGTTTTCTTTTGGAAATATCTATTTACATTAAGTAGAGATAATACATTCATGAACCCACTATTATAAAATTGGCAACCCCCTTTACAACTCGAGAATCACAATTAATATGAACTCTAAAGTGGAGTTATTAAACATGGAAATATGAGAATTTTTACCCCTACATGTTGACGTATTAAAGTAGGCAAAAGAGTTCAATCAAGATGATGACATTCAAGTGGTTTTGACTAATCCAACAATTATCATCGGTAGCATTTTCTTCAGAAATTCTACTTCCATTCACATTATATATTCACAAATCAACAAAAGAAAAGAAAGAAAATTTATAACATTAATTGTTAAAAAAACTGTTACTCGGTTAATTAATATTGTCCAAACAACTTGATTCTTAGATTAACCTACGTTTCTGTATTTTATATATATATGTATTGACTAATGAATTGTTGGCGTATATGTATTTTATTATTAAAATAAAATATTAAGTGCATATATTAGTGGTATAAATTGTGGTAGAAATGATTATTAGTTCTTGCAACTTATATGACCATTAGTGTCTTATAACTCCTGTAACCACTAAGCTATGTTCTAACAAATTATGCCTGTGTAACTCATGTAACTTCTAAGGTATAATTCCTCTACGCATTTATCTACATTACTATATATCCATATTAATCCTATTCAAGAAAAAGATGAATTTCTCACTTATAAATAATGATGTTTCTTCCTCTTAAAAGGATGCAATACGGAGAAAAAAAAGTTAAGTGTGAATAAAATATTGTAATATGCAGTGAAGTGTGCACTAGTCAAAGAAAATATTTTAAGTCTTTAACTATATTCAGTGTATAAGAGAAAGTAATTACATGTTGAAGGAATGTTCGCTTTGTGGAACTTTGGACTCTCCAACTAATTCGGAGTTATTTGAGTCATACAACATTGTTGAATTGTTGTATCCTGGAGGGGACAAGTCGAGTGTATTACTGTTGGATTGGTGTAGATTATACCGCAACAGATTTAGATCTCCTTAAAGAGAGCGAAATATTTGTGCCTCAGTCTGAATTAATTTTTATTTAATTCTGTCATTTTATTTTTAACCATAATTTGTTATATAAAAATATTTTAAAAATAATTTTTGTACTTACTTGCTTATTTTTTTATATATATGAGAAATGATAGAAAATTATTGTTCCTCCCCACCTAACATCGTACCGTTTCTAATCGTTGAAATGCAACAATAAATAGTATTTCGAAACCGACCATCAAGTTGACTTTGCTGCTCTAATTTATGTATCCATAACTCATAGGAAGTATGCAACATATATACGTTGATGACTTGGCTTCCTTAATATTTTTAAATCAAGACATTGAAAGTCCATGATCAGTACTGAAAAAAGTCTACTAACGGAAAGTGAAATCTAAATGTTTTAAAAGAAAATTAAGGTTTCGTTTCTCTTAAGGAAAAAAGGTGATATTATATGTCAATTTAATTATTTCGTATTGAAAATTAATCACCTTCTAAGTTTGAAGATAAAATTTCTTCATCACTATATGTGTTTTTGACACGTAATATGGTGTACTCTTTTGTTTTATATTTGATTTTAATTAATTTATTCACATAAAAATAATGAAGTCATTTACAAGCATTTGTTGCAAAAATATATGTGATGTAATATTTTATAAATCGTATTTTAAAAATAGTTTTAGGTGTACCGAATGTTTGACATCTAATTCTGTAGTGTCTTCAATACTTTTTCATTTCGACTTTTTAAGTTCTTTTATCTACGATTATTTCTTTGTTCAATTTATTTATATTAAATTTGTTTTTTCACATGACATGTCTAACAATATAAAATTAAAATATATTTTAGTATATTAAGCATATTTTTAATTTAAGATCATATGATTGAAAAATTCTCCTTATTTTTTTAAATTTTATTCCAAATTACAACCACAAAATAAATTAAAAAAGAGGGACTATTATTTTAACGACTTTACTCTTTTATTAAAGGTTCTTTTTGCGTTGAATCTTCATTAGTTCATTTTCCCTGACTTTACTCCAAGCTGTTAAGGCTCAAATTTGCAATCATCATAAAGGTAACCAATTTGCATTTGGTTTGCTAGTAAAAGATAAAAAAATAACTCAAACTCCGTGAATTAAAACTCTCGCTATGATGAGTCCAATCATAAGAGTCTATTGTACATAGTTTTACCTTGCATTTCTATCGAAGGGTGTTTCCAAGGTTTAAACCAGTGATCTCCTGATCACGTTGCAACAATTTTACAAGTTACTTCAAGACTCCCCTTCTTTCCTAGTAAAGAATAAAATAATGTATTTCTTTCATACTCATCAATTTTGTAAATCTAAAACAAATGACGGGAAAAAGAAGAAATCTAACTTTTCTTAACCTTCATTATTACTCAAAGAAAAAGATTTAAAAAACAGATATGTGCACGTCTTTATTGCAAATGTAGACGTGATTTTACTTATTACACAAGGAAATTTTTCATAGTTTTGTTGGAGAAAAGAAGCAATCTGAGATTAATTACCAGTAAGTGTGAATATATATATATATATATGCTTTTATTTTTCAGATGATTACTACACTATAATCATTAAGATTAGAGGAAAAGAAAAGTCTACATCTTGATGATTTTATTTTGCTTTTCCTTGAGATATTTATGTTTTGATATACAAAACAAAAACAAAAAGCAAAAAACCCAAAAAAAAAAAAAAGAAAAAAGAAAGAAAGACAACCAAAAAGTTAGGGAACATATCTTACCTAAATAAAGTATTGATAAGATGTCAAAATTTCAGGAAAGAAATAGATGTGACAAGAATAAGATAAGATATTGCCATCTTTGTAGTCTAAAATGATATTTAAAGTCTATATATCTGATTTGGTTAGTACATGTGTATTTCAAATTAGTGTATCAATAAGAAATCGATTAATTTTGTAAATGTTAGTTAAAGTTGATGAGTACCAATGATTTAACTTGATAAAACTCATTCTTTACCTCGTAAAATGAAAACAAAGCAATTGCAGTAGCTTAATTTTAGATAATATGTGATATATATGCGGCGAGATGGTTGAAATCTCTTCATTTAAGAGTGTTTTCTTTAAAAATGGACTTGCAATGTATGACTTAATTTTTATTTAATTAGACTTTAATGTAAATATTCGACCACCAAATTAAAAAAAAATCAATAATAATATTGCAATATTGAATATGTACACACGACAAAAGAACTTTATGGACAAACCCTACTTTTATCATTTTTCTCTTAATTTCAACAAAGTTACGTTGACATTAACTAAATTAAGAAAATAGCTTGATTTAATTAATCATGAAAAGTACAAATTTTCGGTGCAAACCAAAGTTCATATTTATAAAATTGAAAATAATTAAATAGACATTTAACATTATTTGAAATTATGAAAATACATAGTATTTAAAATTGAAAAAGTCCATTCATAATTTTAGACGTTTGATAGCTCAATTAGTTGTCTACATGAATTTTCGCGGAATTTTACTACCTTGTAAACCCACCCCCAGCCTCCTCTGGCAGCTCCCCAACTTTTTCTCACTTAAAGAAAAGATAAGAATAAGAAAGCAAGAGAGATATTCAGATGATAGTAAAATATAAATTTTAGTAAAGCAAGAGTTTAGCATTTATAAATGAAACATTACCAAGAAATAATTGCAAATACAAAAAATTTCACTATTTATAAATATTAGTATTCATAGAAAAAAACTACCTCAATATATAATTCACCATTATCTCGTGATCGTACAAATTTTATTAGCCTTAAAGCTTTCAACACTACGAATAAAGCTCCATTTGAAGAAAAAGAACGACAAAAAGAAAGAATTTTTCGTATACCTTTTAATCATGAAACAAAGCTATAATTCTTCCATTATTGAGACGTACCAACAATTTATATTTGTACGTATAATAATAATCGTATACATTTTGTGTGATTTATAGATTATTAGATTGAAGCGATAGTTAATCCTGGATGCAACCAAACGAATACCGATCACGAATTTTCTTATAAAAAAATTAATAATAATATCACTTTATTGTATTACAAATATAATAAATATATATTTATATACAAAATCTAGCGAAATATAAATCTATCACACGCATAACAATAGTAAAGCATATTGTATTTCCCGTGCTTCATAAGTATATCCATTTATATAAAATCCTAAAATATTGTAATTTTCTTAAATTATCGTTATTTTGGGAAAATATTAGGCGTTAATTTGTTGTATTACCTAATTTATCTTTTTTTGGACCCAAAAAGGATATTCCATCCAGAAATTTCCTACAAACAAGCTCACACCATACATCTTGAAACCAATAAATCCATCCACGTACAAATCAATCACATGCGTATCACGTGACCCAAGCATCATTTTCTCATTTATTGTATATTTTTTTAAAAATAAATAACTTTAATAGTCTTTTTATCCCCTTAAAACTTTTTTTTCAATTGACAATTAACTCGTCGATTTTTCCAGCTGTGGATTCCCCACAAAGTTATTATCTATACGGAGTATATATAAAATCATGACCCCCACCCTCTCTTAACCCTACACCACAAAATATATTTAGATACAGAGAATGCAAACAGGATACAGCTCTGTACACAATCATTTTCTTGAAACCTAAAAATAGCGCTAAAACGCAATAACATTAACATCTCCAACTACACGACAGCCAACCATTTCAATGGCAATTTCTCCTCAGAAAAACCATTGTTAAGGCTGACTTTCAACTAACTCTTTTCATATTTTGGCCTTCCATTTCCCCCTCTTTGCGCAAATCTTTAAACGATCTTTGTTTTTTTTGCAAATTTTGAATTATTCATCTGATATTTTGGCGTTTTTATCGCAATTTGGAATCACCCTTTTGATAAAGTTTGGTTCTTTTAGGGAAAATTTGATACTACAGATACTTGTGGTTAAAAGTTTGCAGAATCCATGGCCGGCATCGCTACCGCCGGCGACACAAGCACCAGCAGCAGACTAGCGCCGACAAAGAGTCTGAGCAAGAAGGAAAACCAGGGGCTGCTGTTGGGGAGGTACGAAATCGGGAAACTATTAGGGCATGGTACTTTTGCTAAGGTGTATCACGCTAGGAATGTGAAGACGAATGAGAGCGTAGCAATTAAGGTGATTGATAAAGAGAAGATCTTGAAAGTGGGTCTTATTGATCATATAAAACGTGAGATCTCAATTCTCAAGAGAGTTAGGCACCCAAATATAGTTGAATTGTACGAAGTTATGGCTACCAAAGCCAAAATCTTCTTTGTCATGGAGTTTGTCAAAGGCGGTGAGCTCTTCAATAAGGTTGCCAAAGGCAGGCTTAAGGAAGAAGTTGCTCGGAAATATTTCCAGCAGTTAATCTCTGCTGTGGCTTTTTGTCACGCTCGTGGTGTTTACCATAGGGACCTAAAGCCAGAAAATATACTGTTAGATGAAGATGGGAATGTTAAAGTTTCTGATTTTGGCCTTAGTGCCATTTCAGAGCAGATAAAGCAAGATGGCCTCTTTCATACTTTCTGTGGTACCCCGGCTTACGTGGCGCCGGAGGTGTTGGGCAGAAAGGGTTATGATGCAGCCAAAGTTGACATTTGGTCATGTGGGGTGATACTCTTTGTGCTAATGGCAGGGTACTTACCATTTCATGATCAGAATATTATGGCTATGTACAAGAAGATATATAGGGGTGAATTTAGATGTCCCAGGTGGTTTTCACCAGAATTAACTCGGTTTCTAAAGCGCCTTCTTGATATAAATCCTGAAACCAGGATCACTGTTCAGGAGATTATGAATAACAGGTGGTTCAAGAAAGGTTTTAAACATGTCAAATTTTATATTGAGGATGATAAGTTGTGTAGTATAAATGATGATGAGTATGGCGGGATTGATTATTCTTCTGATAGATCAGAGTCTGAATCTGAACTGGAGATCAGAAGGAGGTCGGCTAGTTTGCCTAGGCCAGCTAGCTTGAATGCATTTGATATCATTTCATTTTCCCGTGGCTTTGATTTGTCTGGTTTGTTTGAGGAGGGAGGAGATGGGGCAAGGTTTGTATCTGGGGCTCCTGTGCCTAAGATAATAAATAAGTTGGAAGAAATTGCTAAAGTTGTGAGCTTTGCAGTAAGGAAGAAGGATTGTAAAGTGAGTTTGGAGGGTTCGAAGGAGGGTGCAAAGGGGCCGTTGACAGTTGCAGCGGAGATATTTGAGTTGACGCCATCATTGAGAGTTGTTGAGGTGAAGAAGAAAGGAGGAGATAGCGTGGAGTATGAAGAGTTTTACAATAGGGAATTGAAGCCAGGATTACAGAATTTAACTCATGATGTTGGATACCCTGTTGATTCATCACATTTAACTCATGAAGTTGGATACCCTGTTGATTCATCACATTTGCCATCAGATACTGAATAGAGAGAGAGAAGGGGAAAGGGTAAGCTCTTTTCTCTTTCTTTTTTATATCTTTAGGTGCATTTGTATAGGTAGCACTTTGTATTCTTTGCGCTTTTGCTTCTGTTATCAGTTCGCGTTCAAAGAGTGTCAGATCTTGTAACTTCTATTCTTGTTGTGGGATGTTATATAAAAATATCTAAGAAATCAACACATCAGTGTCTCTATATTGACTCGTTTCTCAATTTCTTTTATCTTCTGTTTCTAGTAACTTTTTGATACTAACTATATAATTTGTCACGCTATTCCTATGAGCAAATGCTTGGCTTAGTGGAAGTGCGATGTTATAGAACAAGCTTCTCAACTTCTCTGAGGAAGTGCTGTATTACAGATTGAGCTTCTCAATCTTGTAAGGCCAGCTATGATGTTCCATAGGTTGTGGATGCAATATGCTTGAGTGCTCTTGTTTTGTGCAACTTTCTCTAGTTAATATGGACAAGAAGCATGTGTAACTATCACCATCAGGCAGTTTCCATTGGTTGTACTGCATGAACATTTGTTTATAAAAATAAAGAGTAATTTTTGCTAATAACTTCTGCACAATAACTTGGACAAATATTTGATTAGCTATTCATGGGGTTGAGCCATGGAATCAATTTTATGATGCTTGCGTTAGGATAACGTCACACCTTCCTTGGGTTCGGGCCTTCCTCAAACCTTGCGTGAATGTAGGATGCGTTGTGCACCGGATCTCCCTTTTTCTTTTGAGCTACTCAAAAGTGTTTGATCCTCCCCCAGCACATGTTGACTTCTCAATATAATGAAAAAATAAGAGAATTAAGTTTTCTTTTTTTGTTTTGGTTTTGTGTCTGGATAGGTCTTATAGAAATGGGAATCATTCATGAAGTGTTATCTGCTTCTTCAGGTTAGAGTATTTTCAAGTTGATCAAGGCCAATTGAACATTGATGATTGGAATTTGGATCAAGGCTCTTATAGATTTTCTTGAGTATGTTACTTGCCAAGCTTAAACCCCGAAAAACCTTACTGGATGATTTATGCTTGCCATTAACTGTAACTTTTCTTGCTTGCTAGTTTTCTTTGTAAATCTGGAGTTTCCCTTTCATTCATCATTCTTGCATTAGTAGATCTTCAATGAAAAAGGAAAAAGAACCCGTTTTCTAATAGCTACAGAAGTACAAACTAGCCAGGCAATCAATGCTCTTCTTTAACCTTTGATAGGTTTATACGTCCGAGCACTGGGGCAAGTAAGGCAAAAGCATTTCTCCAGATAGCTTTTGTTTTTGTGCATGTTTTAGGACATTGGTCAGTGATGAATTTGGTATATATCA
The DNA here is from genome assembly GCA_026153255.1 of Solanum medicagineum. Classification (NCBI taxonomy): domain Eukaryota; kingdom Viridiplantae; phylum Streptophyta; class Magnoliopsida; order Solanales; family Solanaceae; genus Solanum; species Solanum medicagineum. The sequence continues at coordinate 13,991,873 of JAPFFP010000046.1, forward strand.
TGCTCAAACAATTTTCCTCGAAGACCTGAATGAGTTTTGCTTCTTCTGATGGTTCACGCTGCTTTTTGCTTTTCCAATAGACGGGAAGTTCTTTATGCTGAGTGATGACTGTACAGAATGCCTAAATCTGTAGTCCAAATTCAAAGAGTACAGGGATAATAAGTGGAACAAATTAATTAGAGAAAAGGGGGGGGGGGATAACTTGTACTTTCATGGTAAGCGTAGCTCTGGCTAGAATTGAACTGGAATGGAGAGAACCAAAAATTCTCATATAATCCTAGCTGGAAAACGGATTTGGTTAATAATTGCCCCCTAATGAGTAATTAGTTCCCACTGAAGGCAAGCAGATAGTACACTGCCATTGATGGAGATAGTGTCAATAGACCTAAACTGCTTGATTGTTTTTCAACTTGACTAGCATGTTCCAACTTTTTGAGGCACCTTCTGGGTGTTGTGGTCATAAAATTTCATTTTACTTTAAAAAGGAAAAAAGTGGTTTTTGATGATCTCATTAGTGGTAGTCGTAGCTCGTAAGGGATTGATTTTCTTTAGCTAATTGGTATATGATGCAATATCTGGATATAAGGGCATATCTTTGTCACTTCTTATGTTTGCCTCCTGCAGATGCTGTATTCTGTTATGCTTCGTCATAGTTGTCTTCCAGTCCTTATTATGTTAAAGATGAGCCTCCTGATGGTTGTTTTGCAATCAGTGAAGGGCTGGATCTTTCTCCTCCTTTCCCTTTTTATATTCTTTTCTTGGTACTGCCATTTGAATGTTGTTGACCAACCTTTCTCATATAAAAGAATAAAAACATTGTTTTCTTGTTCTGGCCAGGTCATTCATCACCATGATACTGGTAAATGATTAATTTAATATTTAGTAGTGGTTGGTACTGAAAGACGTATTGCTCAATTTCTATTCTGAACTGATTGCCTGAATTTGGTCACTCATGAATTTTTTATATAATCTAGTAATGGGCCAATCAACTGATGACGCATCTATTTTACATTCTACTTTGAATAAGCACTTTGGTGTATGTTCTGCCTCAGCTATGTACAGTAGTTTCTAATAAGCAATGGTGTGAATATGCAGTGCCATAAAAATAACAAAAAGAAGTATTAAGTGCAGCTGGTGATTTTGGAAGTTTATAAAGTGTTAAAACTACTGTTGTCTTTAAAAAACCTTCAAAGCCTCCTTTTAACAATTCTTTTGTTAATTAGAAAGAACAAAATCAGGTGCAGATTAGATACTATGTTCAGCATAAATTATTGATGCTTCTTTCGTGTCCATTGGCCAGCAGGTTGTAATGTGATGCTGAACAAAATTATTCAGAAAATTGAGTCCAATAATACACTGTTCGTCTCTGTCTGGTAGGTAGCTGCGGACTTGAAGCAACAGGTGGAGGACAGAGACTTCCTGAATACCAAAAAGCAGCAAGGCATGCTAAGCTAGACTGATTGGTCATGATCAAGATTTCACCAGGCCAGTGGAAAACATGGTTCGTAGTTTAATAGAGCCAAGTGCCGCGTTATTCACAAAAATAAAAAATGTTTCGGAGGAGGATATCTGGACCACTATGTAGTGAATGATTGAAAGCTGTCACGAGACGGCAGTTTCACTGTCAAACTTTTCTTCTCTTGCCAAAATTCTGCAGGCAAGTTTTTGAGTAAAACATCTGGTCAATTTTGTGGGGTTGTTGGTATCTAGTTTTGTTATATGCGAATCTTATGGAGCACCGTACAATTCTTTACTAATTTAGTAATTGTAGACTAGAGAGAAGGAATATAGGATGTGCAAGTGTAGGAAAATCATAAAAGCAGAAAATCATTCCGACACCATTGTCATGAAAAAAATATGTGAGTGCTGGAAAGTCATCTACTCCTTCTATCCTATTTCAGTTGTCATTGGACGAAGAGGATATTAAAAACTAGGGAAAGGAGTAAGGGAAGATTTTTTTTTTCGAAGTACAATTATCTCCATATGCTTGACGCTACATCATTTTATTTTCAGCATTAACTACCATAAATTGTGTGAAGTTCAACATTGGAATCAAAAAGGCATTAATAGAAATTTATGCATTATTTTTTTATATAATAAAAGATTATAAATAACAACTCTATACATTAACATATAGAATATAGAGACAAATAATCTTATCGTATAAAATATTCCTACACTATAATTTGCACATAATTAGCATGTGAATCAAACAACTCTTTTAGCAGTACGAGAAAAACAACACATTTTGTCGTTTGGTCTATATGTATATATATCACCATTAATTTACTGCTTTTAGTGTTTCGTCTTATTTTTTTGGAACATTCATAAAAGACTATCTACGTGACGACTCCATTTTTAATCTGTGCAAATCATATCTCCTACCATCTAATCATTAGTGTTTTGGTAATTTTTTTTTTCAATTTATTATTTTTGCCTCCTATAGTTGTGCAAAAACAATTCTCAATATAATATTCCAAATTTAACTACTCTTGAATAGTACTATTTGTATGCTAAATATTTGATTTAGTAGAGGAGTATTTGTTTTGAATTTTCCTTCTAGAAGCATTCGTTTTTGCACTCTCGTTCCCTTGTTTATTTCTTGATTTGATATTCTTTAGCATACAAAAAAGTAAAATTGTAAGATAAATAACTATTAGTTAATTGACCATGTGGGAAATCAACACACTTAACTTAGAGTAGAAGTGAATGACATTCACTTTGAGTAAAATATAGTTGGATCTCTCTATAATGACCACTTGCAATAATAGTATTTCATTACACACATATTTTAATGAAACTAATCTTTTATATTGTTATAATATGTTTTTATATTTTCTATAATCATACTTTGTTACAGTAGTTAACCAAATATCATGATTTAACTATGATATCTTTTGATGAATAAGGATGTGATGGGCAAGATCCGGTATTTAAGGAATGAACTTTTGTAAATTCCTATATTTACTCTTCAATATGATGTGTAATTAGTGGTTTTCTTGTCCTTAATTCTTTTAAAAATAGTGTTTTTCCTATATAAATTAGTGGAAGACTGACCCTCTTTGGTTCTTTTCATTGTTTTTAATATATCTTTCCTTGGTTGTTGAGCAGCTAGCCTTTGTGATGTCATATATCACTATGCTTTTTATTTAAGTAATTAGTGGTGGTTCTTCATTGAAAGATACAATTGCTCATATATTTTATTCAGAAAGTGATTGCTGAATTTGGCTGCTTTCTGGAATTTGTAGTCTGTTTATGTACTTAATTGTATTAACCATTCATTGTACGTTTTTTCCTTTATTTACTCTCTTCTTTTATTTTTTTTTCGTCCTTTAAACGGACTGTTCTTTAATTTTCGGCTTTAGAAATCTAATTTTTGTTTAACGGGGCATATGTTATTTAATAATTTAAGTCATAACTTATAAAGTATTATAATGGGAAAATATAAATTTATGTTCCGCAAAAAACTAGTTTCTTTATCTGAATAAAAATGACATACTTTTCTTTTTGGTCTGTTTTAAAAAAAGAATGATCCTTTTTTTTTAAACAAAACTATAATATGTGGCATGTTTAACGCCACAAGATCAAATGACATTTTGGTACATTCAATACAACTTTAATTTAGGATCACAAGATTAATAAATCTTTTTTATTTTCTTAAATTCCGTGCTAAGTTAAATTAGGTCATTCTTTTTTAAATGGAAAGCATATTTATTTTTGAGAGTAAAAAAAAATTAAATACTAACACTAAAAAGGAATAAAACTGCAATGATCTCACATTAGTTTCTTAATATTGGCAAATATATGTTGAAGCTAGGGGTCACAATCGGATGAGTTGAGTTAAATTTGAGTAGATTATAATGGGTCAAGACCTAACCCAATTCAGATTTGCGTGGGTAAAACGGGTTATAGAGCAGGTCAAAACCCAACCTGACCTAATTTTTGATAAGTTTTACTTATTTTATTTGTTCTTTTTTAATATTTTAGTACTTAATTAAATATTTTTCTTTATTATGACTATATAAAACATATCAAATTTTTTTAAATAAGTATTTTAAAAATATTTTAACAAGATCTTTCTCGTCAATTCGGGTTGCATATCAACCCAATTTTAAATGAATTGAAATAGATTAAGCTAATAAATGAGCGAATTAAATAACCTACTCAAACTTCAATGAATTGAGCGAATTGAACTTAATTTTTACCGCAGCAAGTAGAAGCTCAATATCAAAGCTTAGCTATTCCTGTGGTCCGATGTACTCAAAAGCCAAGACCAAGAACAAAGAGGAGGATGACTTACAAGTATAACTTTTAAAAAATAGGCGTCTTGAACGTAACCATTCTTTTTAACATGGCAACAATTTTTTTTTTGACATTCAAAATTAACTTATGAAATGTACCATTATTTTCTGAAACAAAGATAGCGTAGCCATTGTTATATATTCTTACATCTAGAATCAATTAAATTTCTCTATAACAATAGCCATTTATTTTGATAATTTTTTGTATAGCTATTATAAGTATATCATTAAAGACGATGATTGTTATAGAATTGACAGGCAGAGGATAACATCCTTCAACATAATATTTTTCCTTGCATTCAATCGAGATTGTACACCCTATTATAGATTTGTACAATATACACTAATCAATCAAAAACAAGAAATGCAATATATCCCCTCCACCCAAAAATAGGAAAAAAGAAAAAAAAAATTACAGACGGACAAGAAAGAAGTGAAAATTTTTATAAAGACAAATTAAACAAAAAGATGATCAAATTCTTTCTTGATTTTCAACTTGATGTTGCTGCTGTTCACCATCTTGCCATGCCCAAACAATATCTTTAAGTGAAGTCCTCAATCCTTGATCAAAGAATTTCTTGTATTCCATAGTGTCCCCTGATTTTTTACTCACTTCTACAACATGAAAAGAAGGTGTAATTTCGAAAATCTCAGCATCAATTGCTAATTGCCCTTTTCTCCCTTGTTTAACACTGTGCATTGTCACTGTTCCATCTTTTTTCTTCACATTAAAGCTCTCATTTGAAGCCACTTCTTCCAATTTTGATACTATTAGAGAAGCTGGTTTTTTCGCTGTGAATCGAGCTTCTGATCTTCTCTCTTTCTCCTTCTCGAACAATCCAGAAAGATCGAAACCAGGGGAAAGGGAAATTATATCAAATGCATTTAAGCAAGTAGGCTTCATTGTTGTTGAATCTTGATCTTTTTTTGGATTGGAAGATCCTTCTCCCTCTGAATTATTGTCCTCAATGTCGAATAAACTACGGGGGGATTCAAGTTGACCTTTCCCTGGATCTGGGGTTTTGTCAATCTGTTTGAATCCTTTCTTGAACCAAGAATTATCCATGAGCTTAACTAAGGTGATTCTTGTGCCCGGATTTGGATCAAGAATCCTTGAGAGGAGCTTTCTTACCTCTGGATGGAACCATTGTGGACATTTGAATTCCCCTTTGCTTATTTTCTTGTACATTTCCATAAGGTTTTGGTCATGAAATGGCAAATAACCTGCTAACAGCACAAATAAAACAACACCACATGACCAAATATCAGCCTTTTCACCATCATAACCCTTCTTGTTGATCACCTCTGGAGCTACATAAGCCGGTGTTCCGCAGGTTGTATGGAGAAGACCATCTTGCCTTTTGGAATCAAACAATGCACTCAGGCCAAAATCCGAGACTTTCAGGTTACCACCTGTTGCAACAACACATAATTAAGTAAATAAAAATGTGTATTCGAGAAAATAATTAATCAGATAAAGTTGCAAAATAAATTTTTACCCCACCTTCATCAAGGAGGAGATTTTCAGGCTTGAGATCACGGTGGTAGACATCACGACTATGACAAAAATCGACTGCAGCAATTAACTGTTGGAAATATTTTCTTGCAGCATCTTCTTTAAGCCTGCCTTTAGCAACCTTATTGAAAAGTTCACCACCTCTAACATATTCCATGGCAAAATAGATTTTACTTTTGCTAGCCATAACCTCATAGAGTTGGACAATGTTTGGGTGTTTGATTAGCCTCATGACGGAGATTTCGCGTTTGGTTTGATCAATTAATCCAACCTTCATCACCTTCTCTTTGTCAATCACCTTTATAGCAACACTTTGCCCTGTTTTAACATTTCTAGCGTGGTATACTTTGGCAAATGTGCCTTGGCCAAGCAATTTCCCAATCTCATACCTTTGCATCAAAATGTTGCCTGCCTTCTCGTTCTTCGTAGTCATCCTGGAGAACTATAAATTGGCAATACAAGTGAGTTAATATTGTTGGGGAATCATTGCCATTGCGGCTTAACAAGATTTCCTCGTGATCAATGAG
>JAPFFP010000046.1:14013925-14031547 GCA_026153255.1 Solanum medicagineum
ATAAAAAAAAATAAATATATATATATATATATATATATATATATATATATATATATATATATATATAAGTAATTCTTATCAGAGGGTTGGAAGTGGAGGGGGAAATGGTAAAGTTGGACGAGAAAAATATTTTAAATTTTTCATATGGTTGCCACGTAGTAAGTTATTTCAAATAAAAGCTAGACACATCACTATGGTATAATTTTTCAAACTAATAAATGATAGTTTAAGTATGTAACTCACAATCTTAATAGTCTAGGTATAAAATGTTGCACTACAAAAAAAAAAGACTTTTAACGATCATTTCTTAACGAAGGGAAATGAATCCGGTCGTTATAAATAAATTTACAGCGACCAAATTTTTTCGATCGTTATAAATATACTTATAGCGATCAAATTTTTTTCCAAGTATTATAAATATACTTGTAGCAACAAAAAATTTTTAGTCATTATAAATATACTTCTAGCGACCAAAGGTTTTGCCGGTCGTTATAAATACACTTATAATGACCTTTTTTTGTTCGGTTGTTAAAGACAAATGTTAATCCAACATTAATGAGGTGCTAAATTTGATCACTAAAAACATAACATTCCGTCGTTAAAATGTATTAGTTAGTGTAAAAATATATTTTAATTAATATGAGTGCAACGACATCATACTAAATCATATTTTAAGTATCACAAGTGGTGTTTTATTTATCATTCCATCATTCTGATAAAAACCTCCATCTTTTATAATTTTGGTTATTTCATAATAAAAAAAGTTTAATAAAAGAAAAAAGATATTACTGTATTATTTTCTAATAACTCTATCCATCATTTTTATTATAGTCAATTATATAAAATTTTAAAATATTGTAAAAACATTTAGTTACAATCTTTTTGGCACAATTATTTTTAACTTAAATATTTTCTTGATATATTTTCTATATATATTTTTATTTTGAAAGACAATTTATTCATCTTTACTTGAGCTTTTTAAAGATGCAAGATGAAGTAGGTCAAAACAAAAATTCTCATAAAAAAAAAATTAAAAATAGAAGTAATTATATTAAATAATAATTATGAGCTTATGAGATTAATTTAAGGTAGAAAAGTTATATAAATTTGGTAGTAAATAATTTTATCAAGAGGATAGATGTTTCTTCACTTGCAAATTACCTCGATCAGTAAACTTAAAAATCAGTATTTAGTAATAATATTTTTTCTAATAAAAATATATCTTGCGCTGATTTTTTCCTCATTATTGTTTGTGAAACTAATAGGTGTATACAAAGAAAATCATTCGTTTGAGTTAGAAAAGTATAAAGTGAAATTTTAGAAACAGATAATTTAAAACGTTTACATGACATATAATCAACTGCTAAATTAATTAAGAGATGGTGATTTTTTTTATTATTTAAAATTTAAGAAGATATATTTGATTTGTATCTCATAATATTTTAATGATATTGAATTTTTTATATTAGGTGAATACTATTAGTATAGAAAGTGAAACTAAAAGAAGTTGGGGGGTTTTATCCATGAATCAATGTACAAAAAGTCAAATAACTTAAGGTGCAAAATACAAAACAAACAACTTTATGCCTAGAACTAGAAACCACAAATTTATTTTTATTTGATTGTGAGAATAGAAACAAAGTTTATATTTCATTGTAGTTAATCTTTGATTTTGCATAAAGAAAAAGAGAAGATAATAGTTATTAAGAGTATTATTAATAACCTTACATGAAGTTTTTATACCTGTCTTTTAACAAATTATGCAGTGTATGTGAAAAACTCATCCTTAGAAAAAGTGTAAATAAGTATAAGCAATGGAAAATTTTTTAAGCACAGGAAGAATGAATTTCATATTTAAGAAAAGATATTCTAATTTTTTTTTACTAAGAGTTCAAAAAAATAATATCATACAATTTGTATGTCTGTATTTTTGTAAAGTTACACAATATCCATCTTTATACCTACTATGAAATGTAATATGAATATAATTAATTTGTATGTTTTCATATGTGCACGAATTTGTATGTGTGTGTATATATGCACTTTTATTGATCTAATTTGTGCTTATAATTAAAGTTTTAATAACTAGAATTGATGGAGCCTTGAGTAATTGGTAAAATTATTGTCATGTGAGCTTTTAACGACCGGTGATGACCAGATTTTTATCGGTCGTTATTGACTAATAACAACCGGATTTATACTTTTACCGATGAAATTTTCCCTCGTTAAAGACCTATTTTCTGGTAGTGTTGGATTTTACAAATGTGATTGAAAATGAAGGGTTGTGATTTTTATAAAGTGTCATAGCTTTTCCTAAGAGTGGTGACCTTTCTAAAAGATTATGTTTTTTTCATACGGATGTGACTTTCTAGTAAGACACAATAAGCACCCTGTGTTGGCTACAAATAGAGAGGCCTTCTCTCATTTTTTGATATAATATTTCCTTCATCTGCATACATTTCTTTCAAATAAAAGTAGTCTTAGTGTGATTTCATTGCTGCCTTTTAAGTTCGCTAAAGTTATTGAAGTTTGAGTTACCGCTACTTCTTTAACATGTATATCCGTTTTATCCTGGGAGGAAATAATCCACAACCTCGGGTACAGTGAGGTGATTAAATTTCTTAGGGACAGAGAGTGAATTCTGTGGACTCAGATACTTCTTTTTTTCATCTTTTTATTACTTTTGATTTACTAGTTTTGAAAATTTGTTTAGAATCTTTGTGATTATTGTATTCACAAAGTTTTGTTCTACAAAAGTTTTGTTTTGCAAATTTTTGTTCTACAAAAGTCTTGTTTACTGTAACATAAAAATTTTGTTTACTGCAAAAAAATTTTTAACAAAACTTTTTATTCTAAGTATTTTAGTAATACATAAAGAACAACATAAAACTCCAAAAATAAGATAATTTCGATTTAAGAGTTTCTCGTAACTTAATTTACCAAAGTAGTTCTTCTTTCCAGCCTATATAATTTCTAATAGAACAAAATTTATGATGACAGAAAATATGCGTATAATCTAATAATCTTTTTGATGGCTTCCACTAATCTTCCTCCTCCAAAAATTGTCTTCGAAGGATGACTACGATATTTTCTGTTTGAATAATGTGATATCACTTCGACATACACAAAATCGATGAAAGAAGAATTTAAAGTAGAGCAAGAATAAACAAGAATTTAAGAGGAGGTAACATATCTCTCATTATGTTTAAAGATTGAAAATTTGTAAAGTACATGTATTCCTAACAAAGTGTATAGAAAATCTACAAAAAAATATTTGTAAAGCCTCACAATAATTTTAAAGTGCAGTATTCTTTTTTTCTTTTTTTTGGGTTGATTGGCAACTTATATGTGCCAAATTTTATTTTGAAAGCTGGTAGATATTTTTTGACCTATTTCAGTGAATGAATGCATAGTAGAAATTATAAACCATCGAGTTAATAGTGTATTGAGAATTTCATTCACAAGGCATACTTAGTGTAAATATATCCCTTCTCGGATATATTTCTATTCTCTTCTCGGATGTATTTCTATTCCCTCTCAGATATATTCCTTCACTCTCGGATATATTCCTCATCTCTCTAATACATCATCCCTCTCATTAAGTAATAATCATTCACAATCTATTAGCTATGTATCCGCTGATTTTCCTGATATATTTGAGATCCTATAAATTTAAGAGATTTTATAATTTGAAAAAGAATAGGGATAGAATGTAATTAGCTCTTAATTTAACAGTATGAAATTTATGTAAAATATACCTTTTTATTTTAGGAAGAAGTCTGTAGTAGTTTGAACAAATTATGTGACAAAGCAAATATATATATATATATATATATATTACTTAATTATTTATCATAGCTATAGTTTTAAATAATTATCGCTCTCCAACAGTTTTTCATCTGAGTTGTCAGGAGCCACTTCTAAATTTGTATATCCTGCCTATTTCAGTATTATTAAGGTATTTGTATAATTTAATTTGTTTATTTTTTGTGACTTGTACTTTTATCAATAAATTTTACATTATGTTGTATATGATTCTATGAATGTAGCGTAACACTTATTTCTTTTGTATTTGTATATTATCAGCAAATATACGCTCCAGCTATTATTTGTATAATTCAAACATTTTCATATATTTACTTATTTGTATATTTGAATCAATTGTATGTATAAATCTGATGCAACTATATCTGTTAATGATGTTTATATATATTTTATTTGTATATTGCAGCGGATTATATAAATGCATTTGTATATTAGCAGCAAATTATACAAACAGAAATATTCAAAACAAACGAAACTATAACGATAAATCACAATTATGTAAATTATAACCAACGAGCATAATTAAAAAGAAAAATAGCGCAATTAGGCAAACATATGATATGTATTAATATTATACAACTATAGTTTGAAAAAATAACAAATTATATCTATAGTTAGGACCTTGTTAATATTTTCTCTCTCCTCTCTTTGTCTCTCTCTCTCTCTCTCTCTCTCTCTCTCTTACTCTCTCTGCGTGCAATTTCTTGCTAGATATGCAATTACATATGTATACCTGCTGCATATATACAATTATTTTGACAGATATACGTATACAATTCGCCTCTCTCCACTCTCTGCCCTCTCTTGTTTCGTCCCTTGCCTCTCTCCTCTCTCTCTCTTAATCTCGCTCGCTTCTTTCCTCCCTCTCCAAATTTCATTTGCCAAATATATAAATACATATGTATATTAGTTACACATATACATTCAATTTGACAACTATACATATACAATTTGTCTTTCTCCTCCCCTCGAGATCACATAGCCAAGATTATGTTGTTTAATTATGTAAAAATATAACTATTTAACAATATTAAGTTTCAAACCTAAATTATTTATGAAAATTTCTAATTAAACTACTTAGAAACTATTTGTGAAATTCCTCAACTTGTTTCATCACGAAGCCCATCATAATGCTTGTAGAATGCAATCATGGGCTTTAAAATATTGAAGTCTTGATCATGTTTCGAAAAGAGCTGAAAATTTTTCGATTGGTTTACCTTAATGATATCATAAACAAAATAAAAGAAGAGGAAACAACATAATTTGTTCATAATGATGATGTGTTCCAAATAAGGTAAGAACATGAAATTTGTTCCATGGCTTGTCACTAATACGTGTTGGATACAAATCAGTTCTCCCTTCATGACACGTTTCATTGGATACTCTTCCCATCTCCCAAATTCTTCTCTTTTTCCAAAATTGACTCTTCAAGTCCATCAAACACCACCATTTCAATTTATAATACCTACCGACTCATTAATTTTTAATTATCATAATTTTTTCTCGAAGCAAATTATATAATTTTTACTAACAGTTTAAACTATATTTATTTTATTATATTAATATAAAAAAGGTTTATAATTTATAATATTTAATTTTTTTATTTTTAAAATATCAAATTAATATAATTTAAATTTAGTTAATAAAATTAACTATTGAAAGACATAATATAATAGGAACAGGTGTATAAATACTGTTAGGGATCGTTTGGTTTGAATATGAGTTATGATGAGATAAATTAAATTGAGATTAATAATGATGAGATAAGTTATGTTGAGATTATTTCTTATTGAGTGTTTGGTGTATGGGATAAATTTTAAGAATATTATGTTTGTTTACAAAAATACCCTTCACTTTTTTCTTTGCTAACTTTAGTTATTCAATATTCGTTTTTAAAATAAAATCTCTCATCTTATTTAACTTAAATATTTTTAAGTGTGTATTTCCATAATAATATCGTATGCATTTAAAATAAAACTTTTTAAAAAAATTAATTTGCAAATAGAACTTACATTTTTAAGTTTATTAAAGTAAAAAAAGATTTATGAAAAATCAAAATATAAAAAACATAATAATTTAGTCAATAAAAATTATACTTGTAATTTTTTAATAGAAAAATATGAAAAAGTATTATAAAAATAAGGAGTTAAGGTTTTGAATAATATTATATATTATATTAAAAATAATGTAAATATATATACAAAATAAAGTATAAAAAGTGATAAATGAAAGGGTACATTTATTATTTTATAAATTTATCTCATGATAATTTATCACAGGATAAGTTATTCCTTCTGAACCACCAAATAAATATTTAAAGAAAAATAAAATTTTATTCAAAAATCCCTTTCAACACGTAGTTATTAATACGGCATGCAGAGGTGTGGGAGCCACGCGACTCTTTTGTAGCAATCCCACTTATTCTCTCGCTCTATATATTTCACCTTCTTTTTGCTCATTTTCTCAATGGTAATTATAATGTAGAGATCCATCATCTTTTTTTCTCCTTTACTACCACTACTATCAAGAAATTAAAGATGACAAGCCAAGTCGAGCAAAACTTCTCCAAATACTTTGAAAATTGGATGTTTCAGCTAGAAGAGTTACTCAAACAGCTTGTTATTGTTCCTAGGGAAGCCTCCTACGTGAATGATCAGGAGTCGTTGGTGAGGAAAATGACGGCCCATCACAAAGAGTACTACACAACTAAATGGGCCGCGGCCCATGAAGACATCGTAGCATTTTTCACGCCAGTGTGGCTGAGCCCTTTGGAAATTGTCTATTCATGGATCACGGGCTGGAAGCCCTCGATCGCCTTTCGGCTAATCGGCGGGGCACATCTCTCGGATGTGCAATTGAAAAATATTGATGGACTGAAGGTCAAAATTAGGGGAGAGGAAGAGAGAGTGGACAGGGAAATGGAGAGGCAACAGGTGGCAATTGGGGATACGAAAATGGTGGAATTGGCAAGGATTAAAGACAGTGATAATAATGAGTTGGTAGAATTGGCCTTGAAAGGGTTAAGGATGAGTTTAGAAAGGGTTATGAAAATGGCAGATTGCGTGAGGCTTAAGACGATGAAGGGTTTGTTGGAGATACTGAATCCTGCGGAATCTGTCGATTTCTTGGCTGCGATTTCTACGCTTCAAATTCAGATGAGGAGAAGGGGCAGAATGTTAAGTAATCTGGAGGTTTTGTATTAGACAATGTTAGTTTTGAGAGTTGTTTTTCGATCGGAACGGCTTTTTAGCTTTTGTTTAATCTTTAATTAGCTTTGAGTAGTGTCTTAATTTGTACTCTCTCTATGGTATCGTTACGACTCTTTTACATATTCCACTCAAGCTTTTCCATCTCTATGCTATGATCTTCGGAAGAGTGTTTTTGGTCCGGAGGGAAAACAAAATTCGCATATTTAAATATCTTTATTGAATGATTTTTTTCGAGAAAAGGATTAAAAATTCCCTTAAAACTATTCGATTTTGATCAGATACAATTCTCTGTTTCATTTTGGTATCAAAAATATTGTCACAGTTAATCCAAGGAAACAGTCTAACTTGGCAAGGATCATCCACCTTGGATGCCAATTCATTTTATTTTGAAATTAAACCCACATTCATACTTGTCCACCTATTACCCTACTGGGATTTAGTCCAACAAGGTTCACGTTTTGTTTGATCAGCAAAGTATTGTGTCCACCAATGTAATCTGCACATGAATGCCACCCCTTACAAACTCTATATGGCATCTCCTTTGTTGTAAATTTACTTTAGAAATTATTCACCTCTCATACAAAGCTTTATGTCAAAGACAGATCCGTTGGTGCTGGTTATCCTCCTTCAATACATTCGTCATGCCCAACTCGATTTCATGAGATTGATTGAGTATTTTCAATATGCTGATGACGTATTTTCCAGACAAATTTGAGGACCACAAATGCTCTTATTTTATAAAAAGAATAGCGAATATATATATATATTATTTAGGTAAATTTTATATACACAATTTATTTCTAATTTTTAAAATATACAGTTTGGATAGATCATATCTAGTTTATTCTACGTATGGATTTTTGAGACGAGGGTTCCCAGGAAACGGCCTCTCTACTTTTATGAGGCAGTGGTAACGTTTGCATACATTCTACCCTTCCCAGACCCCACTTGTGGGATTCCATTGGGTATTTTATTGTTGTTGTTGTTGGATAGGTCACATGAAAATTTTATAAAATAAAGGTATTTATGATCCAAAACATAGACGACAAGAGTAGTTTTGATCTCAAAAATAGTCGAAGGGTATATTTGAGCTATTTCAAATAGTTCGAGGGTAATTTTGACCCTTTTATTGCCACGTAAATATCTAAGTGGACTTCTACGTGGACTGTCATGTGGGAAGGATAACGGTGTAAGGGCATTTGTGGTCTCTTGGAATAACGACAGGGGTATTCAAAATGTAATAGAGGGTATAAGTAATCTATTTTGCATAGTTTAGAAGTAATTTAATAAAACCGCACCTCTCTCCTTTTCCATCATTCCAGTATTTCTTCTCCACACATACGCAAATGATCCCACAAATCTATACATAGAGGAAAATGACTCAATAAAGCCCTATTTACATATCTACTGTTATTTTTTTTCTATTTTTAATAAATCTCCTGTAACCAAAAATCCTATCGCTAAAATAACATGATGACTATAAAATAAAATCTCCTTCAATAAAAGACATCGATTGATAAGTATGTGTATGAAAGACATGTTTTCGCATTCAATTGCTCAGCATCAACACTGAATTTGTGGGTAAGAAAGACATGTTACATTTATTCGTTTAATGTAAATATTGAATTCAAAAAAGGCCTTGTTCTTTGGAAGATCTAGCCTTGAGGCGCTCAACGGACCTTTTACAGATAAATTTTCACAGAACGGCCACCCATTTCCATCCCCTAAAAGATGAACAATGCAACAGCTTAAATTGAAAAAGATAACACCAGATCATAATATTCCCAACTACACCCAAACACAAGAAAAGATATAAAAGTAATACGAGCAAAAGAAAAAAGGAAATGAAAATAAAACACATTGCTAGTTACATCTCAAAAACATGCAGATTTCAGAAAACAATGGCATGCAGCCTTCACATTACACTTAAATAAAGCAATTAAGCCAAAAAGAAAAAAAACAGAAATTCATGCCCGTACTAATAAGCTAACAGAAACTCCAATCATGATCCCAGAAAAATCAAATGAACAACATCATACCAGTGAAATCTCCTCCACCCCCTCCCCCCTCCCCCGCCCAAAAAAAAAAAAACACAAATGTAACCTCAAAATCTAGGAAAAAACTGGACCTTACCACAACTTCCAAGAATCTAGGCTGAAGAATTGCTGAGAGAGAGTCATTTGACAACATTGAACACCCCTGTTCAGATATTCTTGTAGTAGACCAACTTTTTTGTATCAAAAAACAGAATGTTATGTTGCTTGGACTCTTCAAAAGTGTTAGGAGGTGCATGTCGGATTTGCCCAAGATAGTGTATTTTCGGAGAATTTGACTTGGGTGGAGCATTGAAAGTGAAGATCCGCACAACTTAGAGGGAATGCACCATATAAACATACCACACAAGGAAAGGTAGAAATGCAACTTATGGCAAAGATGGCAGAGAATTATTAAAAGAATGAACTAATATATATGTTTAGATCAGAAAAAAGGGTACACAGTTGACATCAGTGAGGTACATTTTAGGTCATTTATGCATAGCAAAGCAATGCTCGACTTACAAAAGTAGACACATTAGTAAATTTAGGCTGCCTCGGAGGATAGGATCTCGAGTTCAGCCCACCAGAGAGGAGACAGCCTTGGTACTGCAGCATCAGGGGATATATCAATCGCTTCCCTTAGCTTTTGAATGACTTCTTTCATTGTTGGTCTCTTCCTTGGATCATCATGAAGACATTCTCTCATTACCTTACACATAACCAGAAGCTCATTATTCTCGAAGGACTTCAATTTTGGATCAACCAAGCTGGTCAGATTCTGCCTATCGTTAAGGCATTGCTCCGCCTAAACAAAGCAGAGAATAAGGCTTCACTAGTCTTTCAAGACCGAGCAAAATAAGGGATTGTACAAAATAGAGTTAGATTGAGATTTACCCAGCTCAGAAGAGACTCTCGTTCCGAGTAAGGTGACTTTCCAGAAATTACTTCCAGCAACAAAATCCCAAAATTATAGACATTGGTTTCGGGATCAGCAAGTGGTGGAAGCTCAGAGTTTTCTAGATCACCACTGGCGGACTTTGATTTGACCATTATTTCTGACCAGAAAGCTTCCTCTGTAATCTGTGAAAATAAAAAGTACCCTTTTTTAAATTCAGTGTGGTATAAGAAGTGTCTTGGTGACATATGTAACTCATAAGGAAATTATGGTACGTGATGGAAATGCAGCACACCTTAGCAGCATAATCGTCCGTAAAAAATATGGAGCGTGAAGTCACATCAGAATGCGACAGTGGAGGATTCAAATTGTGCATGTACTCAAGACAATATGCTGTACCCATTATTGCTCGTATTCTTGCAGGCCAGTCAAGAGGTTCAAGTTCTTCATCTGAAATAACAAAATACGTAGATTGCATTAATCAAAACTTAGATCACACTACAACACAAATGATTAGCTGAAACTTGAACTACTGACTAGTTTACCATGCAGATGCTCGAAAAGAGTTCCATTTGTTGCATATTCGAAGACCATCATCCTTGTGAAAGGTTCATCTTCCTCACAGTATCCAATTAGATTAACAAAATTCTTGTGGTTTATCCTTGAGAGCAAATCGATCTACCCAAATGCAAAATAAGTAGATGCAATTGAAAAAGAGTGAGACAACTAGGATATCACCACAGAAGAGTGAGATGGTAATAAATTATGAAGCAGCTTTTTATGACAACCAACCTTCTTCCGGAAGGCCAATTCAGAATGCTTGGACCAATCTTTCAGAGAATTAATAGCAGTTGACACAACAGCTATCTCTACTCCACTAGATAGAGTTCCCTTGTAGACTGTAAATGTATCTTGATTGTAAACGATGTTGCTGAACTCCTCGCATGCACTTTCAAGCTCAGTCCGGTTTAGTTTTGGGACCCCTACAATTGATTGCACGCAGAAGACATTTAGGAAGACAAAAGTAAGCTGAACAAAATAAAATCAGTTTTGACACTACATTAAATCAAAAGTACCTGTAATAAATGCTTTCTGTAGCTGTCCACTCAATCCTGTCTTCCAAGGGCGTATTGTCTTCGCAGCTTTGCTCTTGAAGATGAATATCAGACACACAAAAACAACAACCAGAAAAACTCCAATAGCAATTACTATATACTTCCATATACTTCTGGATTTTCTACCAGGTGGGGCTTGACTAGCAGTTGGCTGTTTAACAGCACCATTGGAGTGTCTCCCGGGATTTTGAGGCTGATGATCCTGAGGTGTGGTCTGAGATGGTTTAGTCGTCCGAGGAGTAGGAGTAGGAGTTCCTTCACTATTTGGCACAGCACGAAATGAACCACTACTTCTGCTGCTTGGCACAGGATCAACAGGCCCCAAGGGTTTCCCTCCATTAGCAGGAGCAGCAGCAAAGTTACTGGATTGTTCAACTAACTTACGGCGTTCAATGTTTGCTTGATTCTCTACAGCGTGGATAATGTGAGGCCTAGGTGAACCTGCAAAACAGAAGAGAATAAATACCTTTTTGTGTACAATTCTTTGAAATCCCAACAAAAGATATGTCATAAAATATTTTCACTCACTTGGTAGGTTGTCAGAGAACAAAGCTGCCTGAGCATCCAAAAGACTCGGAAACCTTTTAGGAAATAAAAAAGAATTGCTCCGACCCATTAAACTTATTTAGAAAGCATAAGGTGAGAAAACACAATATAGTTACTTACAGTGTGAAGAAACTAAAACACCATATTAGCATCCGTTTAATTGGTCTGACGAAGGCGCCTGTGGTCTTAAATGGCCTCAAACTGCTATGCCAGATGCTGCAAGAAAAAGGCACCAATCCTCAGAGTGTAGCAACTTTAAGAATGTGATTGCTAAGTAAAACATAAGCATATTAAACGCTAGTCAATTCTCTGACATCAGATCCAGAATTCAGACGGAGTCAACAGGACTAATAGAACAAATTCATGCTTAGAATTGGCTGAAGTATTCATGTTACAAAACAGGCATACGATACTATCCTAGTTTTATTCTATGCATGAGTAAGAATAACCACATTTCTAGCAATTTTAGTTTTCAACATACAGAAAAGTCGACAGAATACAATGCAATAGATCAGACAGATTTCCCCATAAACAGATTTAGATGAATAAGGAGATGTCACAAATACATGAATCACAACTACAGAATAAACTTATGAACATTGTAAGGGGGCACTGGAGACGGGCAGATGAGGGAAGTGAAGAAACTGGCGTCAAAGAAATGAAAAGAAGATTTCTAGATTCTAGAGACAATGCAATAACAGCCATAATCCTCGCAACCCCAGCCACAGAATGGTGCAAGATAACTATTACTATAAGATTTCAAAAATACAGCAAAGTGGCATTGAACTGGAAACATCACAAAGCAGAAACTCAGATTCACATGGAAGTCATGAAAGTATCAAGTTCTTGAGTCATGAAAGTATCAAGTGTCCCATAACATTGCTTTCAACAATCACTATCATAGTTGGTTCACTATTTAAGCACAAACTTTTCTGTATTTGACGGCAACCAGCTTCACCACTTAACGGGAAACAACTTTTAAGGACCAATGATCTTAAACCAGCTTCACTATTTAATAGTTACTGACTTTTCCTTAACTCTGGAAACTGCTTCTCACATCCTAATTTTTCACATCCCATTCATCATCAATAATATTAAGTTGTTCCCCACACTACACAACAGCCAAAGGTTCGAACATTAGACAATGCAAGGAAGAAATATGCATTTTCAATATCATTTAAACATAGAAAGAAATATGCGACTTTAAAATGTAGCACAACTGTTACATGAAGATAAAAGGACCAAACAACTAAAGGAGTCTTACCAATGCCCAAATTTTCTATTTATGCAGCCAGTTCCAGCTGCAACACCAGAGTTGAGGTAATCATCAAATTTCAAATCTGAGAGCAGATGAAGATTCCTGATCTCCAAAGGAATCTTCCCTTCAAAGTTATTGTCACAAATCAACCTGGGGAAAAAGTATCAAAAACAATTCGAGAGCATTTTGTTAGCAATATTGTAGTATAAATACCTACAAACATATTATAGCACAGAGGTTACAAATTATCAACTTACAAGCTTTTTAGTGATTGCAGATCTCCTATTGCTGCTGGAATTCTTCCACTCAAATTGTTAGACCTCATGTCAAGCACTTCCAGCATTCTGAGTAGTCCAAATTCTTTGGGAATAGCACCAAAAAGACGGTTTTCAGAAAGCACACTGGAAGAAAAGAATTCGAAGAAAAATATTAATACATAGTACACAGATACAGAAGAGAAAGTCAAACTATGATTACCAAATATCTACCCAAGTCGCTTTGTGCAATTTTTCATTGGTGATAAGGGGAACCCCCAGCCGCTATCCATTGGGTGTAAATCCCCCCTCCTATGTAAAAGAATAAAAGATAAGTATGGTTGAAGCTTACAGTGATTTTAAGTGAGTAAGATTTCCAAGTTCCGGTGCGAGTTTTCCTTTCAACGAATATCCATGAAGGTCCCTAAATGGAGAACAGACGAATAATTTAACAATATCTGAAGGACCACAAGCAGTAAAACTCACAACTCAGTGTTTGCATTTTGTTTGTCATTATCATTTCAACAGTCTTGTCGATGGCAAAGCAACAGATACAGACTAGGAAATTTGGGTATATTTAACAAGGGACTTACAGCATTTGCACTTTCCCGTCCATACACTGGACACCAGACCACAAGCACGGATCACAATGATCTGAATTCCAGTCTTCAAGAACGCCATACGGATCAGAATCCACTTTCACGCGGAATCTCAATAATGCCAATCCTGTTTCTCACACCAGCAATGGTCAGCAAACAAGAAAACATACCATGCACTTAACTTGATTCCATAAGTGTATAAAAATTACCTTCTGAATTAAGAGAACGACAACTGCGAATATCCAAAATGATAATCAAAAGAGCAAGATACGATAACTTGATTCCATAAGTGTTCCATCTACCCCCCATAGCTTGCAGAACAATATGAATCAGTAACACTATCTGTCAACAGCCAGCTTTCTTGTACAAAATTACTCTCCAAGAAATCGAAATCACTCGTAAACTCAAACAAGTTGAACAAAAGGGAGAGCAAATATACCACTGTCTGTTTGCTTATCATTCAACTTTTACAATGTACATTAACTATATTACAAGTTAAAAGAAAAAGTATAACTCTATTGATACAATTGACAAAATCGGGGTCTCTCATTTTTCTAAATTTCCAAAATTTGGGCTACAACATCATCTCCCTCACCAAAAACTTGCACAAACGCAGTTGATGAATCTCCAAGATTCAATTTTTATCTGGAAAAAACAAGTATTTAGTTAAAAAATGTTTCTTGAAAAGGGATTGATGAAAAACCAAAGACCACTTCACAAGCCAAATAATGAAAGAAAAAGAAAAATAAAAAAATGATCAGAGAATAACTGAAATTGCACGCAATCAAAAGAAAAATAAAAAAATCCAAAAAGATGGTAAAATGTGAAGAGTAAAACTTACCAGAAAGTAGGGGACAAGAATGAATTCTTTTTCTGCTTTTTATTGCAGAAGTGGAAATGCCAATTCGTCACATTTCTTGAAAAACAACATTATCTAATGGCTGCAAAAGGAAAATGCAATGGGCGGGACGATGAATGATGATTATGGACAAAATTAATTTGAGACTCCAAAAGGCTACAAAAGAGAGAAAAATAAATTGTCGTGCTTTCTTTCTTTCTTTTTCTGAAAAAAAATATAGAAATAACAAGGCTGAAGAAGAAATTTGAAATCACGCAAGAAATTCTCTAAATAATTCTTGACCGCAGTTTGCAGGATGATTTGAAAAACATGGACCTTTTTTCAATTAATTCTCAGAAAGATGGTTTAGGAGAAACAAGAAGGAAAAAATATGGGAAAATGGTGGGGAAAAAAAGTTTTTCCTCTCTCTTGCTTCTCTCTCTATAATTTTTTCTTTTTCTCTTTTCTTGGGGTTTTTTTGTTTCCCCCCTTACACAAAGCTACCTTCCGGCCAGCAAAAGTCTCCTGTTCTTCTCTTCTTTTTTTTCATGCTTTTTTTTTTTCTAAAATTGTGATGGAGAAGGGCCCCGTATCCAGGTGGGTTAACTGTAAACTGCAGGCCGGGTGGGCCCCTACATCCCAAGACTTACGCGGCCGTTGACTGGGTCCCACACATAATACGTGCCATCGTGCTATCCTCAGAATTGTTTGGTTCACGGATAAAATTGTTTTTCAGATTATAGTTGTACTCTAGAATAGTATTTGAAATTAATTAACATATTTGCTTGAGCTATTTATTTTTGTACTGTTATTATATAGGATTCATAAAAATAATTTTTAATATTTTAAAAATAGTTTCATTATATTTCTTCGGCTGTTATAATTATGATTTTATAATATTATTAGAATAAATTATTATAGTGAGTTTCTTAATTTAATATTTTTAAAGTAGTTTAATTATTTATTTTTGTGAGTTTCTTAATTTAATATTTCCAAAGCAATTTGATTATATCTTTTCGGCTGCTTCTAGTCCTAATAATTAGTAACTTAAAATTTTAAAAATGTATACAAAAAATCTATTCCCATCACAAAAATTGAGATTAAAAAATATCTGTTGAGCCCGTGCGGGCACGAGCGCTCGTGGCTAGTCCTATTTAGAAGGTGGGGAAAAAAACAAACTTGAATAAGATAAGATGCAGATATTTAAAATTCGAATTCGAATTAAATTTATGTTTTGTTTAGTTGAAGTTATTCTCCTTACTATGTGAGAATATTTCAGAATTAAGTTTGAAATTAAAATTATATTATTTTATTTAATTAAAGGTACACATTTAATATTGAGTATGCGGATAAAAAGAGATATCTCAAAATTAAATTTGAGAAATTTAATCTATATTGTGTTTGATAAATGATATATGATAAATTTATTATCTCAAAGTGAGATTATACTTTCAACTGAACATTGTGTAAATCTAATATCATACTTATTCCTCAAGGTGGAAAAAATTAGTTCGATAATCAAAATTTATAGGATTATAATTTAAAAAAAAAATTAGTTTGCATACCAAACAACTTCTAAAAGTATAAAATAATATATAACTAAAGTTGACTAAGAAGATTTAATAAAATAAATTATAATTTATACATTATTTTATCATTTTATACATTGTCAATGATGATAGTATCATGTTATATGTTGAAACCAATATTATCAAAAGTACAATTGTAGTTGTATCACTTGTAATATTATTAATAATATAGTACAAAATATAATTGTTCTAACTTCGAAAAAACAGTAATAATCCAAGGTAGTGTCTGTATCTATATCAATGTATTGAATACACCTAGGATCAAGAGAAAAAAAAATATAGCGCTCTAGTCCCTTCATTGACTGACTAGTTTAGAGGGCATTCCACAAAATGATCGGTGCAATTCGTGCATCTGTAGATAAAAGGTTCAAATAAAGTAAGTAGCTCGCAAAGAGGGAGTTCCCTAGCTAGTACCAATAGATAGAACTACTAGTAAGATAAGCAAAGACCGTTGAGAATATGGAAGCAGTTAACTTCTCAGCCTCAAGGTGAAAAAATAGCAACTAACAAGAAGTAGCTATACGGGTACCTCGAACAGGCTTGCTTGAGCGGATATGCGAAGAACAAATATGTTCACAATAGCAGCTACTTTTTCCGGAATGCAAATCGACCCTTTGGCTAATTCGTCTTATATATACATTAGGAAGGTAATCAAAAAAGAAAGAAAATTGGTTTAGCAATTTGAAGTGTCTTTCTTGGGTACTCTTGATAAACCATCAATTATATATAAATGTAGGAGAATCTGTTTGGGAAGTAAGAAGCCCTTTGACATCTCTTTATTCGCAAATAATTCTCGATGCGAAAACACAGAGTCAGGAGGTTGATCTTTGAATAGTAAAAAATAATTAAAAAAATAATAATGACCTTCATTTTTCCACCCATAATGGAGATCATAGACCGAGGAAAGATACTACTACATCTCATAATGCCTTTATTGAAAAATGCTTTGGTTCGATTCGCACAATTAGATATCCTAGGCCTACCTAATAATGTTAGGGGATTTTTGATTGGCTTCGACTATATGGCTATCAATATGCCGCAGAAAAAGCTCTATCCGTTAGATATATACTTTGTGCCGCAAATCTTTTTTCATGTTTTGAGTAAATGTCGATGGCAAAATATATATTAAATAGGGAACTTAAGATACTTAATTTTTAGAGAAAATTAAGTTTCTATCCCTTTAAATCAAATTATTTATATTCATACACCCCTTTACATTTTATACTCCTATACTGTTAAAATTTTGTCCCCCCAAATATTAAAATTTACGCGTTGACGTTATGCTGACAGGGTATTACCAATAGGTTATTCCACCTCTTGCTTGTTTTTGGTCCAAAGATCAAATTCTTAATGATAGTTGGTTGTATTCGCCAATTTTCGCAATAATAGCTTGGGCCACGGCGGCATTAACCGCATTTTATATGTTTCGGTATACATATACCAACAGAGTATCACAGG
>JAPFFP010000046.1:14035735-14055496 GCA_026153255.1 Solanum medicagineum
TTAACCTTTGTTAAGTATATAGAATCTTGTGCTTCTTGTGTGAGGTGTTGAGAATGATTTTGAGGTATTGAGTTAGTATTGATGTTGTACCAAACTATGTTGTTGTGAATTGTGCATTGTATTAAAATAATCCATTTTCTCATTATTGTGTAAACATGCCTATTTGCATTGACTTTTGTGACAAGTATTTTGTGGACTCAAAGAAAATGAGAATTAAAGAGGCTGTACCATATTCGAGGGATGTGTCGCACGCCACGACGGATACTATGATTTGAGGGTCGTGTCGCACGCCGCGATAGATGCATGGACTAGAAGTCTCCCATGGGTATCAGACTGTGAAACAGCGGGTGTGTATCACTAGGTCAGACATACATCATTATATTTGACATTGCAATGCACTGCATTATACCTCATTATCATATATAAACTGGTGAGTGATTTTTTTTTAAACTTGTGATAGATGCACTTGATCCCTTGTATTGTTGATATATAATAGTTGGTGTGGTTATTGAGCTATATGCTATGAACATTGTGAACTGATAGGCTGGACTGACTTCATGCAAGCTGTAGTTGTGAGGGTTTGGTTGGGGTGTTTGGGGTACCTGTATTCTATATTACTTAATTTTGTATTTAGTAGTTCACTTGGAGCACCGTGTATTTGGTACTCACCCCTTGCTACAACAATTTTATAGGTTGCGAGCCCGGATTGTTGTGATACTCTCTACTTTTCCTTGTCTGAGGCTTTCTGTGGAGATTGTGAGAGGTAGTTGTTTGCCATCCTAGCTGACTTCTTACTTCTATTTATGATTTTATTCTATTCTAGAGACAATATCATTTGATACTTGTGTTTCCTTTCGAATCTATTGTAATACATTAGAAGCTTGTGCACGTGACAACAAGACTTTGGGGGATTTTCATTAAGTTGACTTGTCTTCCGCAATTGAACTTTCATTTTTTATTACAATTTCGCATTTGAACGTTATAGTTGGGTTGTAGGGTGACTTGCCTTGGTGGGAGAAGACGAGTGCCATTATGCTCATTTCTGGGTCGTGACAGTTGGAATCAAAGCCTAGATTCATAGGTCTCACGTGCATACAAGCTGAGTCTTAGTAGAGTCTCAAGGATCGGTATGGAGATGTTTGTACTTATCTTTGAGAGGCTATGGAGACTGTTAGCAAACTTCCCTTTATTTATTCTCTCTTATCGTGCGTGGTTATGTTCGTTGGTACTGAGTTATGCCTATGTTCTTTTGACAAATGGCAAGGAATAGAGCTACTGTTTCTGGTGGTAGAAGTGAAGCAGCTCCTAAGGCAGTTGTTGAGGCCCCAGTTAAAGGTAAGGGTAGAGCTCGAGCCAGAAGTCATGCTCGTGGAGCAACACCAGCGAGAAGTCGTGCTAGGGAGGTCTCTTCAGAGTCTACGACTGACCTTAAAGGGAACCAGGTTCCTTCAGAGCATGTAGCCTCACCTTTGTTGCAGGATACTTCATTGAGGGTGTTAAATGTACTTGAGAGTTTTTCTCCGAGCGGTAATACAACAGACACGCCAGGCGATTCTCAAACCAGAGGAAAAGCTCAGACCCCAGGTCAGCATTATGTTCCATTGGTCCATGATCCTGTTGAGTAGCCACCAGTGGGAACTAGAGTTGAGATTGATCCTACACAAGCTATTGAGGTTCGGGGTGCACCTTTGGCTACATTGATTGAGAGTGAGCAACGCTGCTATGAGATGTTTAGGAAGAGAACCCACCTCAATTTCAGGGTGGAATGACAGAGGATGCTCATGAGTTTCTGACTACTTGTAGGAGTTGTTGGATACTGTTGGCTTAGCTGAGTCACACGGGATTCGATATGTTACTCTTCAGCTTAGTGGGCCAACTAGAGAATGGTGGAGGACATATTCAGGATCTTTGCCTGTGGGATCTCCCTAGTGTCTTGGGAGATATTCTCTGGTGCTTTTTATGATAGATTTGTCCCTTGGAATGTGAGGGGGGAGAGTCGGTTTAGATTTGAGAGTTTGAGGCAGGATGGCTTATCAATCACTGAGTATGAGACTCATTTCTGTCAGTTATCTGGATATGCTACAACCATTATTCCAAACGAGACAGAGAAAGTTCGTAGGTTTGTGAGAGGATTGACGCATTCTATTCGACAAACAGTGTTTAGAGTATTTAGAGATGAGGCCTCTTTCCAGTCTGTTGTGAGTGTTGCTAAGGAGGAAGAGTTGATGGAAAGAGAAGAGTTTGGGGACCCTAAGAGGGCCCGTTTATCCGATCAGTTTTTTGGTACCTCATGTGGAGGTAGAAGGGTTCTATAGAGGGGGTGGCTCATCCTAGCGTCGAGGACCAATTCATACATCATTACCTGCTTCTGAGGGTGGTCAGACACATCGTGGGTCTACAGGGCGAGACAACTATGGTAGTTCATCAGGATCCGCATGTCAATCCCAGAGTCAGAGGTTTTGTTATGATTGTGGAGATCCTGATCACTTGATACGATAGTATCCCTTATCGGAGGGATAAGGTGGGCCCCATCCCAGATCTTCAGTTCAGACTAGACCACCGGCACCACTACCATACAGAGGGCGAGGCAGAGCTTAGACAGATAAAGATGGATGCATTCCAGGTAGAGGAGCGAGTGGTTCTATAGTCCCACAAAGTGGTGGTAGAGGCATTGCTCAGACAGGTGGTGGTAGGGGACTACATTGCTATACATTTCCAAGGAGGCCCGAGGCAGAGGGTTCTGATGCAGTCATCACAGGTATTATCCTAGTTTTTCATCAATCTGTTTCTGTATTGTTTGATCCTAAATCTACTACTCCTATGTGTCATCCTACTTTTCACCTGGATTCAACTTGCTATGTGATCATATGCCTGTACCATTCATATTTCTACACCAGTAGGTGAGCCTTTAGTGGTGGATTGAGTGTATCGATCCTGTCTTGTTTCTTTGTCTGGGTATGATAATTGGGTAGATATGATTATTCTAAAGATGGTAAATTTTTATGTTATCTTAGGGATGGATTGACTTTCCACATATTATGTTATTCTTGATTGCTATGCAAAAACGGTGACCTTAGCCATGCCCGGGGTACCAAAAATTGAGTGGAAGTGTGATAGTGGTTCTTATCCAAGCAAAGTCACCTCTTACGTCCATGCTTAGAAATTGATTGATAGGGGGGTGTATATCTTACTTGGCTTTCATTCGGGATACTAATGTTGATCTACTTTCTATAGAGTCTATTCCGGTGGTTCAAGAGTTTGTCGATGTGTTTCCTACTGACCTTCGAGGTGTTCCTCTCGATAGGGATATTGAATTTCCTATTGATCTAGAGCCGAGCACAAAGCCCATCTCCATCCCTCCATATTGAATAGCTCCAGCTGAGTTGAAGGAATTTAAGGAGCAACTTCAAGATTTGCTGAGCAAAGGGTTTACTCGTCCTAGTGTGTCACCTTGGGGTGCCCTAGTCTTGTTTGTGAAAATAAAAGATGGGTCCATGAGGATGTGTATTGATTATAGGCAGCTGAACAAAGTGACTGTCAAGAACAAATATCCTCTTCCTCGTATTAATGACTTGTTTGATCAGCTTCAGGGAGCAACTTTGTTCTCTAAGATTGACTTGAGGAGTGGTTATCATCAGTTGAGGATTAGAGCATCAGATATCCGTAAAACAGTTTTTCGAACTAGTTATGGCCACTATGAGTTTGTGATGTCTTTTGGGTTGACTAATGCCCCTGCAGCGTTCATGGAGCTGATGAACAAGGTGTTTCGTCTATTTGGATTCTTTTGTGATAGTATTCATTAATGACATCTTGGTATATTCTAAAACCGAGGCTAATCATGTTCGTCATTTGAGGCTAGTACTACAGAGATTGAGAGAGGAAAAGTTATATGTGAAATTCTCCAAGTGTGAGTTCTGGCTTGATTCGGTAGTATTCTTGTAGTATCAAAGGAGGGGATTAGAGTGGATCCGGCTAAGGTGGAGGTAGTTAGAGGGTGGAGAAGGCCTACTTTTACCTATCGAGATTCGCAGTTTGGTAGGGTTAGCTGGGTACTATCGACGGTTTATTCAGGGGTTTTCTTCCATTGCAACCCCATTGACCAGGTTGACTCGGAAGAATATAGCCTTCTATTGGTCTGATGAGTGTGAGACGTGCATCCAAAAGCTCAAGTCTTTGTTGACTTTGGCTCTCATTCTGGCATTACCTGAGACAGGTGTGAACTTTACAGTATATTGTGATGCTTTAGGAGTGGGGTTAAGTGGTGTATTGATGCAAAGGGGTGAAGTGATTGCCTATGCTTCTAGACAATTGAAGGTTCATGAGAAGAATTATCCTATCCATGACTTAGAGCTAGCAGCTGTGGTTTTTGTTCTTAAGTTGTGGCGTCATTACTTATATGGTGTACATTGTGAGGTCTTTACTGATCATAAAATCCTTCAGTATATATTCAGTCAAAGGGATCTAAACTTGAGGTAGCGTAGGTGGATGGAGTTGATAAAGGACTATGATTTAACCATCTTATATCATTCGGGGAAGGCGAATGTTGTGGCTGATGCCTTGAGTAGAAAGACTTCTAGCATGGGGAGTCTAGCCACCATTCAGGTGGAAGGGCGCTTTTGGCCAGGGATGTTCAGCGTCCAGTTAATGGCCTAGTCAATTCATAGCTTTCTGCTAAGGGCGACATACTTGCTTTCCTTGAGGCTCGTTCTTCCTTGATGAACCAGATTTGAGAATGTTAGTTTGAGGATGAGAAGTTATGCCTCATCAGAGACAAAGTGACCAGATGAGAGGCTAAGAAAGCAGTGCTTGATCCTGATGGTGTTTTGAGGATTGGAGGTCGAGTCTGTATGCCTAAGGTAGGTGATTTGATTAGATTGATTCTTGAGGAGGCTCACTGTACTTGTTATTCCATTCATCCAGAAGCAGCAAAGATGTGTCATGACTTGAGTCAACACTATTGGTGGTGTGGTACGAAGAAGGATATTTCAGAGTTTGTGGCTAATTGTTTAACTTGTCAGCAGGTTAAGCACCAGCGGCCTGGAGGTGAGTTTCAGAGGATGCCCACTTCTACATGGAAGTGGGAGTGAATCATTATGGATTTTGTGGTGGGTTTGCCCACTACTGTGGGCGGTTATGACTCTATCTGGGTAGCCTTGGATCGATTGACTAAATCTGCCCATTTCATTCCGGTCAAGGTCAAGTATACAGCAGAAAAGTTACCTGAGCTTTACATCAGTCAGATAGTTAGATTGCATGGTGTGCCCGTTTCTATCATTTCTAATCGGGGTTCACTCTTCACTTCACATTTTTGGAGGGCGTTGCAGCATAGTCTAGGTACTCAGCTGGATATGAGCTCAGCCTTTCACCCTCAGACAGATGGACAGTCTGAGCGGACTATTCAGGTGTTGGAGGACATGCTGCGAGCGTGTGTGATTGATTTTGGTACCCGTTGGGACCAACACTTGCCCTTAGCAGAGTTCGTCTATAATAATAGTTATCACTCCAGTATTCAGATGGCTCCATTCGAGGCATTGTATGGTTGATAGTGTAGATCTCTGATTGGTTGGTTTGATTCTGCTGAAATGGACTCATTAGATGTAGACTTTCTGAGAGATGCTATGGAGCAGGTCCGTATGATTCAGGATAGATTGTTGATGGCCCAGAGTCGACAAAAGAGTTATGCAGATAAGAGGGCTCGAGCATTAGAGTTTATGGAGGGCGATCACGTTTGGCTCAGAGTATCACCCGTGAAGGGTGTGATGCGGTTTGGGAAGAAGGGCAAGCTTAGCCCTCGATTTATTGGTCCATTTGAGATTTTGAAAAGAGTTGGAGAGGTGGCCTATAGACTGGCATTGCCATCTAGCTTATCATCTGTACACCCTGTGTTCCATGTCTCTCTGCTCCGGAAGTATGTGCCAGATGAGTCTCATATACTCTCATTTGATTTGGTGGTATTGAGTCCAGACTTGTCATTTGAAGAAGAACCTATAGCTATATTGGATAGATAGGTCCGAAAGCTCAGAAACAAAGAGATTGCTTCTGTGAAGGTGTAATGGAAGAACCGTCTAGTTAGAGAGGCAACTTGGGAGATGGAGTCTGACATGCGTGCTAATTATCCCCATCTCTTCGAAGCTTCAGTTACTTTCTTCTACCTTATGTTCGAGGACGAACATGATTTTTAGTGGTGGATAATGTAATGACCCGTTAGGTCATTTTGAGAATCAGTCCTCTTGATTTCCTACAAGATTTATCTTGAAATAATTTAAATGAGTATTTTGGACTATTCAATAACTATGACTATTTAATTTATGAGTAAGTTTGAATAATTAATATAAGTAGGGGGTTAAATATTACTTTATTTAAGAGCCTATATCACTTAACCCATGAATTAAATTAGGTTAGTGGAATTTAATAGTTCCTAAAAGAACAGAGAAGAGAAAATCATACCTATACACGGCGAGAACGACCATCAGGTAATTGCCCAAAATCCTTGATTGCTATATAAGAATAAATATGTATATTAGCCCTTAATTACTTTGTAAGTGTTGAATGGATGGAGAAATTGGAATGACAAAAGTCGTGGGTTTCGTGCCAGTTAAGGGGCACAAAGACCCCTTTTTAATTCTTAAATTAGTAGGTGAACATATGTATCATATATTTGTTGTCATAGGATAGTAATAAATGTTATATGATCCATTATATTATTAATTGATTTCTGTTTCTCTTAAGAATGCACCAGTAAACTATTCTTTATATACCCTCCAATGTCATGTTCTGCCCGTGATTATGGTTCTTCGTTAGTCGAACTAAACACTATAATGTGTGCATATATGTATGCATATATTTTGTATTAATATTGAAAAAATTGAAATGTCATCTTAAGCTTAAAATTTTGGGAATTAACTATGAAATTGATTAGTTTTAGGTCTACGCTAGCTGTATAGCAATATGGGTATTGTTAGTTCTGAAATCTTATTGTGATTATTATTTGACTAGGTTGTGGTGCTACGAATTCTATTCAAAAGGGGAAGACTCAAGTGTTTGATTGATCGTGATTTGAATAAGGCAAGTGAATTTCTTAACTTTTGATAAGTATATAGAATCTTGTGCTTCTTGTGTGAGGTGTTGAGAATGATTTTGAGGTATTGAGTTAGTATTGATGTTGTACCAAACTATGTTGTTGTGAATTGTGCATTGTATTAAAATAATCCATTTTCTCATTATTGTCTAAACATGCCTATTTGCATTGACTTTTGTGACAAGTATTCTGTGGACTGAAAGAAAATGAGACTAAAGAGGATGTACCATATTCGAGGGACGTGTCACACGCTGCGACGGATACTATGATTCGAGGGATGTATCGCACGCCGCAACGGATACTATAATTCGAGGATCGTGACAATGTTATCCTCAATTTTTTTTTCTAATTTTCCAAATAAAATACCTTTCATAAAATAGAACTCATAACTTTCTCTTCGCTTTTATCCACCTTCCTCTTTTTTCTTGAGCAGATACTTCTAAATTTATAATTTTCATAAAAAAAATTAAGAATATTTTAGTTATTTTAACCCCCCCTCCCCCCAAAAAAAAAGCAACTTATCAATATTTTTTATATCAAACACATCAACAATTTATTAGCACTTTTACTCAACCTGAAAATTGCTTATTATAGAAACTATAACATGAACATAATATTACTTCACAATAATTCTAAATCTTGACCATGTCGTGTTTTTATAGTATATAGTTTATAATAAGTCGGTCAATTTGAATGACAAATTTTCTAAAATTTATATTAGTTTGAATTTTTTTTCTCAATTAACCTAGTCTTATCCTAGTGATGTAACGTCAATGCTGTCGGCATGCATATATATGTGTATATATGTATGCATGTATAAATGAATAATAATTAATGGATGCCAAAGTCAAGGTTTTTACATCTTGTTTGATTACATGCAACTGTCCCACCAAAAATTGACTAATTCTTATAATTTCACCCACCATTTGTACCCTACAAGTCAAAAACTTCTTAATCAATTAATGTTAGCAAATAAACTATCTTAAAAGGCTACATATAAGTTGTTATGTCTATACTAGAGACTAGAGAAAGACTTGACTATCAAGAACAAGTGCAAGAAATATGGAATTAGGTAGGGGATCAGGACTATATTTTTTACAAATATGAAAGCTTAGCCGTATAGTTTGGTGAAAATTAAGATTAATTTTCTATAGTAATAACTAATATATACGAAGGTGTCTGGTGCATAGGGTGGAGCCAACTATCAGTTCAAGATAATTTTGTTTTTAACAAAATTTATCCTATATATATATTGATAATCCTTGTATTGTCAATACCATAATTTGTTAGTATTAAAAGTTATAAATATACAAATAAATAAATAAATAAATTACCAAATAAAGAATTAAATAATATCCTAACTAATACATATATTACTATTATTTCAATTTAAGAAGTATTGAATTCTCTTTTAGATAGACCTAACTTTCTAGCGTAATAGTAACATATAATTCTACCTTTTACAAATAAGAAATAAGAGCATCTGGCCAAATAGCCATAGTACCAAACGACTACAAAGAGATAGAAATCATATGATATTCATTCGTTTTAATTTGTCTGATGTATTTTGATTGAATATGAAGTTCAATTAAGAAGAAATTAAAAGTAGACTTTAAAATATGTAATCTTTGTAAATATTTATTTATTTTGTCAGAATAAAAAATTTAAAGTTTAATTATTTACAAATATACAAATACTCTGATAATTTTGTGAGCACTCCACTTAAAACATTAAATTACTAATTAAATAAAGTTTGTTTATCTTCTTAATTATATTTCCAACAGCAATCATGGCTAGAATTAATCACATTTTTGACCTACCTATACTTTTAGGCAGCTAGCTAGCTAGTTCTGGAGGCCCCATGTCTATGTAATTAGAAATTGTTGGAAGAGAAATTAACCATTTTATCTTTAAAATAATGAATAAAAATTTGTGCTGAGAAACGAACAACGGTTATGAATATTTTACTAATTAAATGACAAAACATATAAATCGATCGAGTGATTTTTTTAAGCTTGAGAAAACGTCCCCATGATACAAAATTATTTTTTTTGCTTTCCAATATAAAGATTTCATGTGCTTAAACTAAATGTGTCTAACGTGTAAAAAATATCTCATGATTAAACTATAACATATTGTTTGTAATAATAAGCACCAAAATAGTAGGAATAATAAAAATTACCTCACATATCTAAAAAGTACAGTTAATATCTCATATGACGACTTAACTATTAAAGTCACCTAAGTAAAAAATTTTTTGATAGAAAGTCACTCAACTTTATTTTATAACTCACTGAAAATGCACCTAAAATTATTGGAATTTGAATCTGATGAGAAAATTAATTCTTGAGGTAATTTCATCTTCTTTTTATCTCGTGTAAATTACAGTATTGGTACACACTGTACAATTCTATTGTTGCTCTTTTAAGATTTTTTTAAAAATAATAAAATACTCATTTTATTTTTTTTAAATATTCATTTTAATTATTATTTATGAAACAAAAATTATATTTCAACAAAATAATAAAAGAGACCACCTTATTATTTAAAAAACTATGTGTTTAAATAAATATGTTTCAACAAGATTTTCTAAAAGAATTAAAATGAGCATCTTATTAAAATAAAAATTTTATTTCAATGAAAAATTATTTAAATTGGTCGAGTGACTTTTTAAGTGAAATATCAATTATTGAGTGACTTTCTAAGTGAGATACCAATAGTTAAGAGATTTTTGAGTTTTGAAACAAAATTGAGTGACTTTTTTGTGAAAAAAATTCTTAATTTAGTGACTTTGAAGTCAAAAAATAAAGTTTAGTGATTTTTTCAAATGAACTAATAATTGAGTCACGCGTGAATTCTTCCGCATTAATTCGCAGGAGGTTGATAATTACACACCCATTGTCAACAATAATAATGTAGTTGTTTGGATAATTGGCATATGAATATACGACTTTTGGCTGAAAAAGAAGAAACAAAGATAATTCAATATTCAAATGGAGAAGTCCTCAACACAAACTATAAGATATATAATGAAATGAGAGGTACAAACTGTCAAAAAGATTTTACAGATTATAAAATAATTTTTGGGGAGTCACATGATATTAAGTTAAAAAAGGACTAGTTCTCTCACGGGTATCCATAACATAATTATATATAAATGTCAGAATTATTGCATTATAATGAGCACCCAAAAGTGGACTCATGTCTGACGTCCAAGCTTGTAATTATCTTGTTATATTAAATGTATTCATTTGTCATTTAATCGAAGTAAAAATAAATATAATAAAAAGTCTTAGAAAAGTCATATCAACATACATTTGGCATTGAAAATGAATTCCATTGTTGAATGAAACAAAAACCTCCCACCCACCCCCCCACCCCCCAAAAAGAAAAAACAACTACTTCTCCCATTCTAGATCCCACCCCCACTACCAAAGGATAATTTCTTCGTATTTTCATATATATATATATAGTTTTAATGACCGTAATTGAACTTTTTATTTTTATTATAATTCTGCATTTTTAATGTTATAGTTTGGTTATAGGCTAACTTGTCTTGGTTGGATAAGACGAGTGCCATCACGTCTAAATTTTAGGTCTTGACAGCTAACCTATATTGCCAAGCTATTCCGATATCTTTACGAGGCCAGAAAGAAGGAAAAAGGAGTACATCAAAAGAATCATCTACCTTTCTGCGTTCCAGAATGAATTTCAAGATTTGTACAATAGATTCCTCAAATTGTCCAAAGAGGAAAATCAATATCATTATGGGGATGATTAAACAAGCACCACTACTATAAATTAAAGGAAGGAAATAGACAATTTTTTGAAAATAAATGTATGTATCGGGTAGCAAGAATAGAGCGAACTATCTCAATCTCAAACAAGTTAGATGTGATGATCCTCTAGGTTATTTTCTTGAACTGCTTCCTTTGTAACGATCCCAAAATTTCATCTACTTAAGTTGAAATAGTGTAAGGAGGATTTTTTTTAAAAGAAAGTATGTAAATTAATTATTTCATAGAGTTCGGATCAGAATTTGAAGATGTCATAGAAGGAAAAGTTGTTTGGAACGACGAAACGAGTCATTTATTATTATTATTATTATTATTGCATTATTGCATTTTTCATTATTATAGTTTTTGTTTAATAATTCTTTTTGCTCCACTAGGAGCTATAAGATGATCTCTTTATCCGCTTTAGAATTTTCTTGATGTCTTGGCCGGCCATTTGTCTTTGGCAGTGGCTAGTTGAACTATTTTTATTATATTAGTGGTTTCTTTCTCATTTCTCCATTTTCTTTAATGCCTTAGAGGTTGTTTGCTCCACTTTGTCTGTTGCTTTATGCCTCTATATAAGAGGTCTCATTTCTGATAGTGAACAAGCAGAGAGCAAGAAACATGGAAATATAAGTGAGACAGTGAGAAAAAATTTATATTGTATTCTTCATATTTATCTTTCAATTGGAATTTATCGGCTATTTTACTCTAGTAAGTTACTCCTATTTTCTATATCTTTTATAATGAGACATTTTATATAAATGAGTTCATTTTTACGTACTTTATCATGAGAATATTATTTTTGATGCGTTATCAATTTATTTGGAGCATGTAAAGTTAAATTGAAAGACCCTACATGTCACTTTATTTACTTGAGTTATAGATTTAAAAGAAGTTATTGGTGAAGTAGTGTGGTGCACAACATACACATAAACAAGACTCTATTAGACACAACTTCACAGACTCCCTAGGACTCTTGAACTCTGTTCTCTGATACCAAGTTTGTCACGCCCGGGAGGGTACCCTTGGCATGGCTGGCACGCGAAGACTATTGCTAGCCTCCGGGCGAACCACTTGGCCTCATCCTCACATCATACTCAACAGCAGAAGAAATAACTCAAATAGGTACAATATTATTAATTAAAACTTACACATAGTTTCAAAGAATAATGTTTGAAATTATGAAATACTTTTAACAAATCACTCACTCAATGTCTATGAAGCCTCAACTCAGCAATCCAGACAGTGCCATGACAGGCCACCGACATCTAATATAGATAAAGTTCATAATAAAAGAAAGAAGATAAAGGGTTCCTCAGAATGTAATAATAATAAGCTCAAGAATACGCACCTCGACTCCTTAACTCATGCTCAGATCAGTATATAACAATTTAAAACATTTTATGCGTTTAAACATAATACGTACATACATGTGAAAGTAAACTAAAGTATATAAATCTCATGCTCAATAAAAGTTGCTTACAAGTTTCTCTTAACTGGCATATACCGCCCACCACCTTAAGTTAGGTGCTGTACAGCGATTCGACATTGTTACCATGCCCGTCCTATACGTGCCACGACATAGGATGATCAACTCTCAATTGGAACCAGGGTAAATGTCCACTTGCGGGACAAGAGTCACCAGAACGAGGCTGTGTCACTATCCTATGCTGGCAACGTAGTTCTGTGGGTTAAAGTAAAAGTATACTCGCTCTCCGCTCAGTCCTCGATACTCCTCCCAAGACTAAAACATGCTCAACACATTATTTAACTTAGTCCTCAATACTCAACCAATCAACCAATCCTCAACCTGATAGGGTTATCTCAATTCATCTCAAAGATTCATCAATTCATTCAATCAAATACATTTACTCAACTCCAGTCAAATTCACAATCATGTAATTCATCATGCTCGACTCAATTCAAACGGTCATTTAGACTCTTTCAGCTTTACTCATCATGTTATACAAACAAGTTTATAATTTCTCAAATTTAACATATTTTCATGCTTAATGAATCAAGTATTCTCAATTCATCATATTAATCTCAACTTACTTTCATATAAACTCATTTCATATAGAACATAAATGTCAGGGCATAATATAGTTTCAAGTAGTAAAACTCTCATATAATAGTAAGAGAACAAATACAATAAACTTCATAAACAGGAAACTATAGGACATTAGGAATTGTTACCCTTTCTTGTGATCTGAGTTCATGCGATAGAGTTGAAAACTGTAGAAATTTCTTTTCTGTTTTGTGCATTACACAATTGTAGATTATGCCTCGAAGGCGTGCAGTAATCCAGAGAAATGCCTTTGCTAGCACTGTCGAGAACCCTACTTCCAAGGTGCCTCCCCAAATGGAAACTAAGGGTCGTGGCCAACCGCCCAGGACCACTGGTGTTCCTGTGACACCTACTGCTCCACCGGCGCCTGCTTTAGAGGCCAAATTTCAAGGAGCCATAGTTATGCTTACCCATTTAGTAGCTGCTCAGAATGGGAATCAGTGTTCACCAGCCCCTAGCTCTAGCTCTCAAGAGCCCACGGCTGCTTCCAGGCTAAGGGATTTTCTAAGGATGAACCCACCTGTCTACACTGGGTCATAAATTGAAGAGGACCCTCCGAACTTCATTGAAGATATGTGGAAAGTGTTGAAAACCATGCACACGACCGACACTAAGGGAGTTGAGATTGCTACTTATCAGATGTGGCCAATGTTAGGTATAATCAGTAGGAAGAGAGTCGAGGTGAGGATGTTGAGCCTACTGCTAGGGATGAGTTTGAAAGTGCCTTTCTCGATCACTTTTTCCCCCCAGGAGTTGAGAGAGGCAAAGGTTGAGGAGTTTGTAAACTTGAAACAAGAGGGGATGACGACGAAGGAGTATAGCTTGAAATTCATCCGGCTGTCCAGGTACGCTGCAGAGATGGTCCCAAATATGAGAGCAGGAATGAGGATGTTCATATCTTGATTAGGTAAACATGTGAAGAGAGAATGCAAGGCGAATCCCAAATATGGATATTTCTAGATTAATGGTTTATTCTCAGCAAACCAAGGAGGACAAGAAGAAGGATAGAGATGGGTATCTGAGTAAAATGGCTAGGTCAACAGGGCCTGAGCCCAGCCATAACAAGCAGGGCAAGGGAGATAAGTCCTACTTCCAAAAGAGGACCTCAGGATATACACTATCTTCAGCTAGTACACCAACTCCGAACCACAGGTATGATCAAAAGTCCCAAGGCTAGCCAAACTTTAGGGCACAGGATTCACAAGCTAGCGTGATTCTTGGCTCTAAAGGGAGGTCACCTTGAGGAAAATATGGCAAAATGCATCTGGGAGAAAGTAGAGATGGAGGAAATGGTTGCTATAAGTGTGGCCAGCCGGGTCATTTTCAGAGGGAGTATCTGACGTGGAGCAATAAAGCCCAATCCTTTACCACGGCACCCCCAGCGAGGGGTAACCAAAAAGGTACTTCACTAATACCAGGCGGAGGGACAAACCGTCCGTACGCAATGGCTGATCGACAGGACCATGAGGATGCACCGGATATTGTCACGGGTATGATTCGAGTCTTTACTCTTGATTGTTGTATGTTGATGGATCCTGGTGCTACTTTGTCATTTGTATCTCCTTATGTGGTGACCAGATTTGACATTCTCCCCGAGTGTTTGCTTGAACCGTTTTCCATTTATACTCCTGTTGCTGAGCTTATTCGAGATTAGAGGATCTATAGAAACTGTGTGGTATCTATTCTTCATAGGGATACTTCTGCTGATTTGGTTAAGTTAAAGATAGTTGATTTCGATATAATCCTTGGTATGGATTTGCTTCATGTCTGCTATGCCTCTGTTGATTGTTGAACTCGAACAGCCAGATTCCAGTTTCCAAATGAGCCTGTTATTGTGTGGAAGGGATATTTGGTTGTGCCGAAGGGTAAATTTATTTCCTGCCTCAAGGCCCGAAATTGATTTCTAAGGGATGTATCTATCACCTCGTGCGAGTTCAATGGAATAAAGTTGATCCCTCTTCTCTTGAGTCTATCCCGATTGTAAATGAGTTTCCTGAGGATTTGCCTCAAATCCCTCCTGATAGGAAATTGACTTCAGAATTGATGTTCTTCCTGACACCAGGCCAATTTCCATTCCGCCATATAGGATGGCCCCTACAGAATTAAAGGAGTTGAAGGAACAGTTGAAGGACTTGTTGGAAAAAGGATAGTGTCTCTCCATGGGGCGCTACAGTCTTGTTTGTGCGAAAGAGGGATGGTTCCTTGAGGATGTGCATTGACTATCGTCAGCTGAATAAGGTGACAATTAAGAACAAGTATCTCCTTCCGAGAATCGAGGACTTGTTTGACCAACTTCAGGGTGCCACTATTTTCTCTAACATAGACCTCAAATTAGGCTACCAGTTCAAAGTGAGAGAATGTGACATCCCGAAGACGGCTTTTCGAACCCGATATGGTCATTTTGAGTTTTTGGTGATGTCGTTTGGGTTGACAAATGCACCTGTAGTCTTTATGGACATAATGAATAGAGTATTCAAATAGTATCTTGACATGTTCGTGATTGTGTTCATCGACAACATTTTTGTGTATTCTAGAAATGAGGAGGAGCATGCCAACCACCTCAGAATTGCTTTGTAGATGCTCCGAGATTATAAGTTGTATGCAAAGTTGTCTAAGTATGAATTTTGGCTCAAATCCGTGGCTTTCTTAGGTCATGTGGTTTTTATGGATGGAATTCAAGTAGATACTCAAAAGATTGAGGTGGTTAAAAATTGGTCAAGACCAAACTCATCGTCTAAGATAAGAAGTTTTTTAGGGCTGGCTAGGTACTATCGAAGGTTCGTTGAAGGATTCTCTTCCATAGCCGCGCCATTGACTAGATTGACTCAGAAGAAGGTCAAGTTCCAATGGTCCAACGAGTGTGAGAAAAGTTTCCAGGAGCAAAAGACGTGGTTGACTACTGCACCAGTGTTGACCTTTGCCGATGGACTCATGGGTTTGCTATATATTGCGATGCATCGAGAGTGGGATTGGGACGTATGTTGATGCAAAAAGGGAAAGTTGTTTCCTATGCTTCTAGACAACTCAAAATATATGAAGAACTACCCCGCTCATGACTTAGAGTTGGCAGCAGTAGTTTTCGCTCTCAATATTTGGCGCCACTACTTGTATTGAGTGCAAGTTGATGTATTCACGGACCACAAGAGTCTACAATATGTCTTCATCCAGAAGGAGCTTAACTTGAGACAGGGAAGATGGCTTGAGTTGCTCAAGGACTACGACATGAGCATTCTCTACCATCTAGGTAAGGCTAATATGGTTGCCGATGCTCTTAGCAGGTTGTCCATGGGGAGCACTACCAATGTGAAGGAAGAAAGGAAAGAGTTGGTTAAAGAAGTGCATAGATTAGCCAGATTGGGAGTACAACTTGAAGAAAATAATTAGGGACGTTTTAATGTCCAGAATGGGTTTACTTCATCCTTAGTGTCAGATATGAAGGAAAAGCAAGATCGAGATCCTATTCTACTGCAACTAAAAGATGGTGTACATAGGCAGAAGGTTATAACTTTTGCCAAAGGGGGAGATGGGGTGTTGAGGTATCATGTCAGGTTGTGTATTCCTGATGTTGACAATGTTTGAGAGAGAATCATGGCTAAATCAGATAACTCAGGTATTCCATTCATCCTGGCTCCACCAACATGTATCACGACTTGAGGGAAGTCCATTGGTGCAATAGGATGAAAAGGGATATTGCGAAATTTGTTACGAAGTGTCCCAATTGTTAGCAGGTCAAGGTTGACCATCAAAGACCGAGTGGTTTGGCTCAGAACATCGAAATTCCAGAATGGAAGTGGGAAATGATCAATATGGACTTCATTTACCAGCTTACCAAGGTCTCGAAAGAAACATGACTCGGTTTGGGTAATAGTGGACAGAATGACTAAGTCTGCTCACTTCTTGGCAGTCAAGACAACTAAAACTGTAGAGGAATATGCCAAGTTGTATATTCGTGAGATTGTGAGGTTGCATGGAGTTCCATTGTCCATCATCTCGAACAGAGGAGCTCAATTCACCTCTCAGTTTTGGAGGTCATTCTAGAAGGGATTGGGTACTAGGGTGAATCTAAGTACAATCTTCCACCCTCAGACAGATGGCCAGTTGGAGCGTACTATGTAGATGTTGGAGGATATGTTAAGAGCATGCACTGGCGATTTCAGAGATAATTAGGATGACCATTTGCCTTTAATAGAGTTTGCTTATAACAACAACTTTTATTTGAATATTTAGATGGACCAATATGAGGCACTCTATGGGAGATCGCCGATCAGATGATTTGAGGTAGGAGAAGTAGAGTTGATCGAACCAGACTTGGTTCACCAAGCGGTAGAGAAAGTGAAGCTCATTGGTGAGAGGTTGAGGACTGCACAGAGTCGACAGAAATATCATACGAATGTCCGAAGGATAAACTTAAAGTTTAAGATCAATGATTGGGTATATTTGAAAGTGTCGCTCATGAAGGGAGTGATGAGATTAATTGGGAAGCAAGGAAAGCTGAGTCCGAGATACATTAGCTTTTACCGAGTCATAAAAAAAGTGGGCAAAGTTGCATACGAGTTAGAGCTACCCTCAGAATTAGCAGCTATCACTCGGTTTTCCATGTTTCTATACTTAAGAAATGTTTGGGAGATCTGCAGTTGGTAGTGCCTGTCAAGAGTATTGGGGTGAAAGATAGTTTGAGTTATGAGAAAATTCCTGTCCAAATCCTTGATCGCCAGGTTCAAAAATTGAGAAATAAAGAGATTGCATCTGTTAAGGTATTGTGGAAGAATCAATTCATAAAAGAAGCTACTTGGGAGGTGGAAGAGGACATGAAGGCCAGATACCACTATTTATTCCATCCTACAGATGATGAGAGGATTGATGGTAACAATTCCTTCTAAATTCCTACTCATTGAATTTATTTTCCTAAATATGACAGCGTTCTAGAGTTCGAGTGAGGATCGATGTGACTTGTTGATGTGATGCGATTATTATATTTGCTGCATTTGTTATTTGATTGATTTCATGAGTAAATTGAGGGATGATTGATTGTTAGAGTCCATAAGAGATTTGTGCCTTAACCTATATTCTCTTCATTTGAGTACGAATGATCCCAAGGGGGAGATAATGTAACGACCTTGAAATTTCATCTACTTAAGTTGGAATAGTGTAGGGAGAATTTTGTTTTAAAAAAGAAAGTATATAAATTAATTATTTCGTAAAGTTCGGATAAGAATTTGAAGATGTCATAGAAGGAGAAGTTGTTTGGAACAACGAAATGAGTCATTTATTTTTATTATTATTATTATTATTATTATTATTATTATTATTGCATTTTTCAATATTATAGTTTTTGTTTAATAATTCCTTTTGCTCCACTAGGAGCTACCGGAAGATCTCTTTATCCACTTTTGAATTTTCTTGATGTCTTGGTTGGCCATTTGTCTTTGGCATTGGCTGGTTGAACTATTTTTATTATATTAGTGGTTGCTTTCTCATCTCTCTATTTTCTTTAATGCCTTGGTGGATGTTTACTCCACTTTGTCTGCTGCTTTATACCTCTATAAAAGAGGTCTCATTTCTGATAGTGAATAACCTGAGAGTAAGAAGCACGGAAATACAAGTGAGAGAGTGAATTTTTTTATATTGTATTCTTCATATTTATCTTTCAATTTGGCTTTATCGGCTATTTTACTCTAGTAAGTTGCTCCTATTTTTCTATATCTTTTATAATGAGATATTTTATATAAATGAGTTCATTTTTACGTACTTTATCATACGAATATTATTTATGACGCGTTATCAATTTATTTTGAGCATGTAAAGTTAAATCGAAAGACCCTACTTGTCACTTTACTTACTTGAGTTAAAGATTTAAAAGAGGTTATTGCTGAAGAAGTTTTATTGTATTTGTTCTCTTGCTATTATATGATAGTTTTACTACTTGAAACTATATTATGCCTTGAGATTTATGTTCTATATGAAATGAGTTTATATGAAATTATGTTGAGACTAATATGATGAATTGAGAATACTTGAGTCACTAAGCATGAAAATATGTCAAATTTAAGAAATTATAAACTTGTTTATATAACATGATGAGTAAAGCTAAAAGAGTCCAA
The DNA here is from genome assembly GCA_026153255.1 of Solanum medicagineum. Lineage (NCBI taxonomy): Eukaryota > Viridiplantae > Streptophyta > Magnoliopsida > Solanales > Solanaceae > Solanum > Solanum medicagineum. Next base: position 14,054,762 of record JAPFFP010000046.1, read on the forward strand.
ATGACCGTTTGAATTGAGTCGAGCATGATGAATTACATTGTTGAATTGACTGGAGTTGAGTACTTGTATTTGATTGAATGAATTGATGAATCTTTGAGACGAATTGAGAGCACCCTATGAGGTTGAGGATTGGTTGATTGGTTGAGTATTGAGGATTAAGTTAAATGATGAGTTGAGTCAACTTTAAATGATCATATCTCCTAAAGCATAGGTGACCCATAATATATCAAATCGAAGATATTTGAATAAGCTTTCCAACGCATCAAATTTCACCTTAATCAGAGTTCAGTGTAGAAAGTTATTACCATTTTAATAAAGGAGTGCAGAACTGTCTGAAGGTCCGCGCCTAGAGCGCGACACAGACCCTTACTGGATAAGCTATGATGCTTTATTACTTTTTATTTTGAGGGTACTTTAATTCTAAAACCTTTGGGGGTCTATTTAAGGTCTTAAAATGCATAAAACGTCACTTTTCATAATTTAAAACCCTCTCCTTCACTTCTAAACATAAATGCTCAAGAATCATCAATTAGCTTTCAAGATTCCTCCTCAAGGTAAGTTACTCTTCATAAATTTCAATCTACCCAACCCAAATTTCTTCATCTATTCATGAATCATTAATAGAATCTTAAATCATAACTTAGGGTTTCAAGAAGATGAATTCAAGAATCCCAAGAAAGGATTTCTTAATTCTTCTTTTTCAAGAATGTAGGGTTCTTCATCAAGAACTCTAAA
>JAPFFP010000046.1:14061541-14072319 GCA_026153255.1 Solanum medicagineum
TTTTCAAATTATAGTGGAGTATTGAACTGGGCCTTGCCTCATGTTAGGCCCCGCCAATTCCCTTTCCTTTGTGAAGCCAGCCGCATTACTCATAAGGGTCCAACTCCAGACCAGGTGTTCTCTAAAGATGCAGTTTTTATGCATTTGTTTGAAGAAATTATGTGTTTACAAAGATGCTCTCCGCAAATATGATGGAAAAGATATAAAACAAAAAAAGAATGCATTTTTAACAAGGTTATACCATATTTTGCGGAAGAATAGCTTCATCCCTTATATTCATAATCAAGGTCCCTTATATACATGGTAAATGTATTACTAATGCTACAGAGATTTTTCTCGTCAAAATGTTAAATATTGGTGAGCTAGCTCATTCAGTAGACCTAAAGATGGAAGTGAGAAACAGGAAGAATTGAATCAAATATTACTGCCAGAAAAGCTAAAGATTCAATTCCACATTATAAAAAAAAAACAATAGTATACCAGAATCTCATATAGAATCAAATGTCATTCATTCATATCTCAAGGCAAGGGCTGGTTTTCATGAACACAAAAAACTCAGCAATTCTCATGCCTACTACAATGTGAAAATTAAGAAAATCACCACCATCAAAACCAAGTAATCTTTTGAAGTGGAATAGTTAAAAAAAATTCCTTGTATACCTAGACTAAAATGGTGGCAAAGAAATTCCAGGAGGAATGAAATGAAGTTTCAGGATAGCATTGAAGCTATACCGATGGAAACCAGATGTTTCATCTCAACGAACAATCACCATCTTCAAGATTTGCTCTGCTGACAAGAACCAAGAGTATATAGTTCCTGTTCAAACAAATTGGAGCAGAAGTAGTAAGTTTCACTTTCTCAAACATCAAAATTTGCTACAGAAAACTTCGAAAGATAAAAAGGAGGTTACCTCAGAATAACGGACATGATCCTTATGCAAATTAGAAGTTTTCACGATTGTCTCCCACTTGGTACCATCAGTGTGGGACTTCTGATTCTGCTTCTTGGAGTTAAAACTCAAGAATGAGGTTCTCAAAGGAATGGAAGGCAACGTGCGCCAAAGCCAAGACTCAGAGGGAGATTTAGGTAATGGTGGTTGTAAAGTAGATTCCAAGGAGGTGAGATTAGTATCTTTTTCATTTTGGTTAGCTTCATTTTCTGTTCCTAAATTTCCACAAGGATGCACTTTTGAAGACTCTATGGCTCCAGATAGTGCATCAAGATTTTGCTTTAGTTTCAAAGACTCCTGATCAGCAGGACCTTTGTCTGTTGATATGGACATGGAAGAAGCTTCCACCAAATCAAGGGAAGACTCCTTTCCAATAATCTGTTTGATATCTTTTTCTGAAACATCCGAGCGCTTGGCAATTTGAATAGGAGCCATATCAGCCAAGTTTTCAAGCACTTTATTGTTTTCAACCAGAGTTCTTGTGTTCTTATCCGAGTTCACTAAACCCTTGGGTCTTGAAGCAGCAGCTTTAGGGGCTGAAATTTGCACATTATCTACAGAATCTATGTACAAGGTTTTCTCAACTACTTCACGTGGTGAATCATAAAATTTCCCTCTGCCCATTTGCTGTGGTACTGCTTTGTCCTTAACAGTGTAGCAACCTTTGCGGAATGAATCAAAGCGACTAGCCCAAAGACTCTCCATTTCCTTTGGCACACCAAGAAACCTTGTACCCTCATTGAATGGAGATGGGGGTGCTACATTTCGATAAGGAGATATAGCTCCACTTCTTGAACGCCTACCAGGAGAGATTCCAACTAGCTTACATGAATCGTTAGGGTTAGACAGCTGCCCGGACAAACTCCTATTATCAGATTTGTACAGCTCGCGAGACAGTACTCCAGAATGAAATCTTTGCTTGTTTATGGTATCACCAACATTCTGCAAAAAGCCTGACTGTTAGAAACAAACATAAATCTTATTAGGACAGAAAAATGTAACTGGACTATGAAATTACCTTGTCAAGAGGTCCACTATAAGCTTTTCTAGATAATTTCTTGACTTCATGAGCATAAGATGTGGGACTCTGGGCCATCTTTGGTTTCATTCCTGAAACTCTCTTTACTGCTTGAGCCGGGGGCGAGGGAGCGCGTGTCTTCACTTTCAGTCCTGGCAGTGGATTTAGTAGGCACAACGAATTCTTCACACAAATCCGAGGGAAAAATTTCCACCCTTTACTAGGCTTTTTCTGTGGATTCTCAGACACATCATCTTCAGTTTCACTTCCTACATCAGCTGGATGGCAGCTATAATACGAGACAGGGTTAGACTCCACTGGCTTAACCAAAGGCTTTCGTTCCACAGGGACAAGCTTTTTGACTGGCATTGGTTGTTCAGCAGAGACTGGTTTTTTATGAACATATTGAGGCGTCTCCAATACAACAGCTTTTGCTGCAGGCAAAAACCGACTCATCATAAAGTCTCTAGTTTGGGAGTCAATGGAAAAGGCTCCGGATGGTTGCGAATCTGAAGTTTGATGCCCGCTCAGACCACTGACACTGCAGTTCAAGGATAAGGATTCGGTAGGTGACATTGTTTCAGCAGCATCAGAATAAGCATCATCCTCACTTTCTTTATCTCCTCTCGTGTATATACTTTCCACCAAACTATCCAGTAAAGCTGCATGATCCATCCAAGGAAGTCCTTCAGCTGGAGACCTGTAAATGTTATGAGTACGAGGCCTTTCACCTGAATAAAACCGAACAGTCTCTGGCAGTCTTCCTGGGGGAAGCCTAGGACTACTTGAGCGCTCCACACGAAGGCTAGTTCGGACTTCATTGCCATCTTTTGGTCTTCCAGGGGTCTTTTCCCACACAAATGGAACAGCTACTGGTTTAGTCACCTCACTCAATTCCCAATCTGATTTTTTGACAGGTAGTGATTGTTGTCGATTTGGTGGTACCTTATCTACCATCTTTTTATTCGCTCTCTCATTGGAGGTTAAAGATGATGATATTTTCCTCACAGATAGAAGAGGTGCATTGAAATCCAGCTGATTTTTTGCCATTTCTCTGTGTTTCTAACAGCTTTTCTATCCCTTCCTTCCAAAACAAAATTAGCAATCAAGAATGGCGTATATGCCTTCCAAATCTTCAAGCAAGCACTACATATAAAGAATCCAAGATATCAAAATACAGTTTGAAGAAAGACAACTGGTTAGCAACCTATCTCCAGACAGAATTAAGTAGAATTGAGGAAGGAAAGTACTACATTGAACGCCTCAGATTCAAAATTGTATTAATCAAAATCAAGTGAAACTACACAACAGATACTATTGATTAGATATGCCCCATTGGAGCATCTGTCTTTAACAAAGAGAAAAGAGAAGAATAATTCATTATTAATAATCCTCGCCCCCGCCCCACCACCCCCCACCCCCAAAAGGAAAACAGAATTCAGAGACAATGGGGAATCAAAGGGTAATTATACAAGTTAACAATGAAGAAGGGCTGCTAATTAACAGTTAAATCCCAGAAGTGAGAAAAATAGAGAAATCATAAACCAAGAACACTTGAAAATCTTAATTCTGAACTTAATACTCCAAATAAAATAAGATCTTGTCAGTCACTAAGTAACCAAACAGAACCATACCCAATGTCCACCCCACTATAGGATAAAACCAAACACCACTTGTCCTTTCCAGATATGGGCACCCAGATTTTTTTAATTTTCTGTAGACACACCATTATCATTTTCCAAGAAGCAAGAGGATGTATCATCGAACACAAAAGATAATAGTCAAGAAAATGAGTTCATACCTATACAGAGAGGGAAAAATGTGAAAACTTTAGCAAATTTCAAGAAAAAGAGCAGCCCCAAAAGACAATGTTGATAGCTTGAAGTTGAAGAGGGGGAAGTTAAGGAGTGAAAGTATAGTGAAATGTGTCCTTGAATGATGGCGCGAGTTGTGGAGAGAAACAAGAGGGCACAAATTGGAGAGAGAAAAAATGCAACAATGGTCAGCCTTTGCTTCGTGCTTTTTGCTTTTTTATTGATGACTGTAGTAGACTGGATAGAGGGGGTAGAGGACCCCGGGGTCCAAACTGGTACTGCTCACTGGAAGAGGGGATTATATTGACAGTTAATACACTAACGGCCATAAATTCTTCGGCTCCTCTATTTATCGTTACTTTCCACTGCCCTTCCGTTTAAAAAAGAATTTCGTCTATTTTTACTTGTATATTTAATAATATTTGTCTACTTTATGAAATAAAAGAGATAATTTTTACACTTAGCTCCTATTTATCCTTATCATTAATTTAGTTATTTTTTTATTTTATTTTTCAAGACATTATATTTATTATATTCAAAAGATGATTTGATAAAATTATCCTATCATTTTATTGCTTCTTAATCCCCATACCAAGTCAACAGGGAACAAGTAAAGATAAACGGAGGGAGTATTTTTTGATTTGTTTAAAAAAGAATGATCTATATTTTATTGATAAAATTTTAATTTTAACTTTTCGCGTGGCATGATATGTTTAAGATCACAAGATTAAAACGCATTTTGATACATTTAACATATATTTAATTTAGAGCGACAAGATTGAAAAGTCTTTTTTCTTATATTAATCTCCTTATCGAGTCAAACTAAATCATTCTTTTTGAAACGAAATAGGTAATTTTTTGATACATTAACTCAATCACCTTAGTCCACTCAAATAAGATAATTTGTATTTACTATTTTTCAATTATCCTATTACAGCTTAAGATGACCTTTACCTTTTATCCTTACATATTTTGATACATTATTAATTTGATTAAAAGGCTGTAGTAATAGATACACCCCAGTCTACAATTTAAAAAGCATATTATATGTCTTTTAAGAAACATATTTAATAGGCTTTAGTTTATAGAAGTATTTGTCAAAAATATATCTTAATCTCTTTCCCACTCTTAATTAACTCAGAAAGGTAAATTTAAAAAGAAAAAAAAAGTTAAGAAACGTTTCTTGTTTGTCTAAAACGTTAAATATTTTAAAATGAATGTATTTTGTCGGAACAACTAATATTTGGGATCGGAGGAAGTTTAAAAAACACTCTATAATACAAAATCATATTATAGTTGTCCAATATTAACTTGACATAGTAATTAAGAATAGTAAATGATAAAGATAATCTTATCAAATCAGAATATAATAAATATAATGCATTGAAAAATATAATATGAAAACGAGTTAATGATAAGAATAAATTAAGAACTAAGTGTAAAATTATCTTTCATAAAATAAATAAGTATTATTGGACATCTATTTTACTTTTTTAAGTATAATAGACAAATAAAGATAAACGAATGAGTACTTTTCAACTTCCAAAATGATGTCATTGATACATTAAGGGGTCGGTTGGTTTGAATAGAAGTTTGGAAGGAATAAGTTATGATGGGATAAGTTATGTTGGGATTAGTAATGATGAGATTATTTGTTATTGAGTGTTCGGTTTGTCAAATAAAATTTAAGAATACATTGTTTATTTACAAAAATTTCCTTCACTTTATTAGTTTTTTTTTTATGTATTTTCTTTGCTAGCTTTGTCATTCAATATTTATTTTTAAATAAATTTTTCATCTTAAATAGCTTAATTATTATGTGTGCATTTCCGTGATAATACTATATGCATTTAAAATATTTTTTTTATTTAATTTAAAAATAGAACTTCCATTTTTAGTTTGTTAAAGTAAAAAAAGGATTTATGTAAAATTTAAATATAAAAAATATAAGAGTTAGTCAATAAAAACTATATTTTTCAATAAAAATATATGAAGAACTATCATAAAAATAAAGAGTGAAAGTTATAATGTTATCATATATTATTAATGTTTTGAAAACAGAGTATTAAATCCATATAATTAACACGGACATGGAGACCCAACTACTTAACAGTGGCTGGGGTTCAAAAGTCATGAACATAGTATTTAATGTATCATATATTAATTTCATTTATATTGTTGATATTTAAATTTCTCACAAAAAATAATTAATTGTGTAAAAGCTAAAACTTTTCTGACCAAACTTTGGGAGATATAAACCCCAAAAAATAAAAAAAATAACAAATCAATAAATAAATTTTGTAATGTCTATTCATGCATGTGCTCTTGAATTACATTGATAGGAACTAATATTGTATCTCTTAAATAATTGTGTTAGTGATACTGAAGGTAAATATTTGGAACTTATCTATGGAGTAGTTCCTTTTAATGGCTGTAAAAACTGACCTTTTCTTTTTTGGAGAGGTGCTACAATATGTTGTCAATACAAATAAATAAATATTGACAACATAGAGATTAAAATAATTAAAAAAAATGAATCTAGTCACAAGCCTCTCCTAATGAAAGATACTTTTTCTATTTATAAGTATCGTAATTCACTAATTTGATTGATTTAAATTTGCATTTCAAAATATTAATTAAATCAAAACATGCTTCCTATCAAAATTGAAGTTTTTCTATTAATAGAGCTTAAATTTGAAATCCTTGAATAATAACATCGTTGACATAAAGAAGGATACTATTTAATTAATGATATCGACGCTAATCAAGCAATTGATAATTATATTTTCTTTTATTACTTGCTTTCATTTTATGCCTCATTCGAATAAAAAATATAAAATAAATCAGCAAGACCCTACATTTTTTAATAGATTTTTTCTAAGTCCTATTCATATTGAAAAAACTGTTTGCATAAGTTTGTAAATTCAAACAATTCCTCATGGAACCCATTGAATATGACTCACTTTTTCCTCTCGTGAGTAATGTGAGTGAAAAAAAGTCAAAAATAAATAAATTGGTTCTTCCTCCCACTTAATTTGTGCATTAAGTTATGCTTTTAGACTCTGGTGGTTGTATATAAAATAATATTTTCAATAACTTCTTGGTATAAATTTCCAACAACTTCCTAAAAAGCTTTTAAGAAACTGCCAATCGGACCTTAAAGAAAAGTAAATTCTTCAAACTAATTTTTTCATTAAAGACTTTTTTATAATTTGATGACTTTGATTGTCTGCTATAATTGACTGTGTCATCAATCGACAATTATTTTTTTGGTTAATTAAGAAAGGTTTGTCTGTTGGCGACGCTTAATTAAATAAACATAAAGGTAAAAGACAAAAATGTCACCTAAATAAACGGATGGCACCTTTCAAGAAAAGACACAATTATTTTAGTTACAGAGACATAAGCGCCGAATTTTCAGTATGTTTACTCATTTGTTTTGGATTTTGCTTTTGTAATTTGAGTCACATTTGGTCGTCGGAACAAAAAGATATTTAGTGAAAATATCTTTTTTATATATCCTCAAAATATACGTAAAGATAATTAATATTATTGTATTTTAAATCGTTAATAATACATATAAAAAGAGTTTTAATCATCATCAAATATGTTGTTGTATATAGAATTGATTATTAATATTTATATTATACTATTATAATTAAAAAATTATTATAAAATTCTTTATTTATTGTAGTGCGTCACTCTTAGATAGGTCCCTCCCCCTCCCTGTGGAGACTTGTTTTATTTTAATATTTGAGAAAGTGACCAAAAAAGAAAATAAAAAAGGAGGTATAGAATTTGTCCTAGATTGGCGCCAATTTTTTGTTGGTTACTTCATATTCAGAAATAGAGGCTCATTTTATATAATACTATTTTTTATCCGTTTCAAAAAAAAATTATTACTTTATTATAATTGAAAATAATTTAATCTTAAAATTCTTTTTTTATTCTTAATGAAATAATTCTCAAGCACACAAATATCACAGAATAATTTTAGATTACAAGTTTCAAAAGTTTTACTTTTTTTCTTAAACACTGTGTCAAATCAAATGGGGTCACAAAAAATGAGACGGGGAAATACTATTTTGTATTTTCTTTAGTATTATAAAAATGATTCCCAAGCATGAAAATTTCGAGTGAGTTAACTTTTCTCTCTTTTAGATGAATATAATTCAGTTCCGTATTTTGGTGTTACCTTTATAATTTAAAGTTATTGAAGATTTCTTGTACATACTCAAAATTATTATTAATTTTTTTATACTCAATATTTAAATTTGGAATCTTTAATTAAAGATGAACGAACCTAATTAAATCTTATTTTTATTTAGTATTTATATAAAATTAATGTATTCTATTATCGTTGAGTAATAGCTTAGGTGAAAATGCACATGGTTAAGTGAAAAAATGTATAAAAAGAACACATGCTATGTTATTATCTTTTGACACAAAAATTCGATAATTTTTTATGAAAAAATCTTATTCATCTCAATAAATTTTTGATATTGTTTAAATAATTGGAAGATCAATACACTATATGTCTGACAGTAAACCTAAACACTTTCTTGTTCCATTTTCTCGTGTTAATTTTGTGAAAGAAAAACATTTTGGAACTTCGAAAATGTTAGAATTTAACAACCTTAAAACCCCAAATTTTCATAAAAATTGCTCTTTCCTCTTGGTTTCTCTTTGCTTAATAAATGCCGTGTACTTTGGAAAGTAGGGAACGCAAAGAGAATCATGAGGAAATAAAGTACTCCAACGACTTTCTTTTTTTCAAAAAAAAAAAAGAAAAAATTATTTCTCCTCCATTATATTGTTTGTAATAAATTTTAATGTGATAGAAATAAATTACAATTTCAAATAAAATATGAAAAATATAATCTTATTCATAAACAATATTTGATTATTAAGAAGAGTCTGGTATATTTTGACTTTTTGTGAATATCCCAATAGTTTATGAGATTTTTAAGATTTTGATCTCTTTAGGAATACTCACAAGTTATCGATATTTGAGATATCTACACCGCATGAACTAGATATTAGGGTTTGGGGTAGAACAGTCTCCAAGAACCCTGAATAAAATAGGACTCAGAATCCTACAAAATTTTAATGTCTACCAATATCTCTAAAAAAAATTTTGTATCCTTGTTTACATTATTTTTCTACGGAATTAATTTTCTACTTCATAGGACCCCAAAATTAGTATTTTCCCTTCTCATTTTTTATTCCTTGGTAATTTCCACCCCTTTCCAATTTTTCCAAAAAAAAGAGCTAGCTAGTTAAAATTAATCCATTGCCTTATAGAGATTAGAATAAAGGGTCTAATTTTAGATTGCAAATGAATTTAGGAGGTCCCTACCATAATCAAGTTTTAGTTAATGAAATGCATAACAATAATTGCATATAGGCCATGTGATGTTGTCTTGTAATTTAAGGACCTCACAATCAATATTCCTTGTGAAATATGATGGCCATTTATTAGCCCCTTCTTTTTACTTCTTTCACCTCAAAAGCAATCTTCTCATTACTATTGCCCTTGAATTGTTCAAGCATTAAACATGGGCCACAGAAGTTGGGTCAGCTAACATGTTCTCTATCATCTATTTTTTTCAACTGCCAGTGAAAGTGGGAAAAGACCAAAGCCTCACCCATGTTAGGTCACATCTTGAAATTATTTAAATTTAATCTTCCTTTGGAGCCATTATTGGAAATAAAAGACCTCCGAGTCGTTTGATTTGGGCGTAATTAGTAGGCATCCCAATATTAAATAAAATAAGGATTTTCCCTAATTATTTATAAATTTGTTCACTAAAAGAAGGAAAAAGGGTAAAAATAATTCCAAACCTATTGAATTCAGCGGAACAATATCCTCTTTTCACTTATTGAATAAAAGATATCCTCAAGATTTAACACTCTATTTGGACGGTTGTAACCTATTACTCAGTTGGTTCAACAATAGTTATCCGCTATGAACTTGGCACAGCGATTAAAACACAGTAAATGATAGATTTTTTGTTTTTTTATCAAATTACTCTTTGAATAATAAATTTAATGTTTTGAATAATGTAATAGGGAAATGATTATAATTAATGATAAGGGTAAGTTATGAACAACAACAACAACAACAACAACAACATTACCCTAATGCCTCAAAGGCTCCCCCCCATTGCAGTGTAAGGGGGGTTCGGATGTACGCAGCCTAAACTACATGAAAAATTATCTCTTCATTTCATAAAGTGGCCAAGCAATGTTGGACATTTATTTTTAGTGTAGTGGACAAGTAAAGATGGACAAAGAGAGTATTTCACAAAAAACGCATTGTATTTGTATTTGTATTTGCATTATTTTAATGAATACAATGCACACATCTACAATTTGAATAATGAACCTAGGAGAAAGTAGGATACGGAATAAGCTACTATAAAAACATAGGACAAAAGATAAAATATGATTATTAAATAATAAGTAAAGAAAATATTAAGGTAAGAACGTAACCATATCAACGGATCATTACACAAATAAGAGTATTTGTCGTTACATAATGATTCATATAAATGATATGTTAGGAGTATCAGGCGATAACGGAAGCATGATAAGGATCGGGATTGATATTGAAAAGTATAAATAAATTGGGCAAGGTAATAAATGGAGACACAGGTTTAACGTGGTTCACTTAAAAATATGCTACATCCCCGGACGATGACGAGCAAAATATCACTTTAATGGAGAAGTGTACAACAAAACCTCACTGGGCCTAAGTAGTACTAGGATATAATTTTTGTGTATCACTCAGTGATATAAAAGGAGTATTACAACATTCACAAAATACACAATTTGTATCTCACAGAATTCTTAGGCTCCTTTCTTACTCTGAATGATAAATGAATGAGCTGAAGAGCTCCTTTTATAGGCAAAACACTGCCTACAATTGTTGAAGAAATCTTGACAAGTTGGTGGCCAACTTGTTGAGAATAACTTGCCAAAATTTTACAAGTT
>JAPFFP010000046.1:14078274-14091967 GCA_026153255.1 Solanum medicagineum
TTTCTACAGATCAAATAGTTAAATATCCAGCTAGTGAGCTTTAGTGGCATAACCTCACACTTCCTCAGAAATATTAAGCTTCAACTTCCTCTATCGATATCCTATCACCAAGCTTGAAGACAAAATTTTAAAAAAGGAGGAAAAGGAGCAACTTCCGGATTTAAAGTGATTCAACTAACCTCAATTACTAGTGGAGGACGAGCTTTAAATGCACGCTGTACGATTAAACCATTGAGGAGAATAAGGAGGATATCCGTGCCCTAGAGGGGGACCTTCTAGAAAGACAACAACCTGAGATCGGGAGTCATTTCGAAGAAACTTCCCTTGCAACTTCACTCCATCATTATCTGCGGCTTGGACACTACACACAACTAGCTTTGTTAAAATACTTCAGATGATACTTTAATATTTATGTAAATAGGAAATGGAAACCAAAATAGGGATAACAAAGAAAGGGTTCAATTAAAACACCACATTTGATTGTCTTAGTTTGTAAGAACTAAGATGATTGATTGCAAAATTCAATGTCAAAAGATTATTATCAATCCGTTTTAATTGAGTAGTCATCAAGATCAAGAAATTGAAGTCATAATCAGTGGCATCCTCGTGACTATCACACAGATGATTATCCACAGAGATGCAGAGAAAAAGAACCAGTCAAAATCAGAAATGCCTTCAACAGAAATATTGACTTAACACTACAATGCATGAGCATGTTACGGAAGTGCAAAAAGAGAGATGGTAAGAAATATTTATGTGCAATTTAATGTTCTCTAAGATTAGGGGAAAAAATAGATGATAAAAAGATAGAAGATACGACAAAAAATAGAAGAAAAGGATTGATGATAAGACAGTAGATGCTACAAGTAACGTTATACGCACATTATGTAAGAGCGGACTTGGATGCACCTACTTGGCCATACCAATGTGCCGTTCACGGTTCTCAGCTGCTTTAACATATAATCAGTACAAAGATCTGAACTAATATCCAGACAAAACAGTTGCCTCATAAGCAAGTTTTTGCTTCCTATTCTCGTTACATCTTGCAGAATTGCACTCTAGCACTGTATGCGTTCTGTTGCAGATGCAAAGGATTTTCCAGACATTGGAGTGGATTTCGCATCTACCATACAGTCATGCAAAGCCACCTTGCGTCCCTAAACCAGCAGCGATTTTGTGAATGTTGGTTTGGCACTTAAAAATACAGCTTATGGCTCAATTATCCGAGTCAAAACAATATGATGTCATAGCGGGCATATGGCCCATATCCATCATCTGAGCAGTTAAAGTGAATAACACATTAAAGTTCTCCACTGACTGCGCTGAAGTATCATCACCACAAAGAAAAACAAGCAACTGATTCCTATCCTCAAACCAGCTGCATCCTGGTAGTCTGCCTGCTCCACTCTTTTTTATTGTTTCCCTAACTCTTTCCACATCACCCCATCTTCCTAGCTCAGCATACATGTTTGATAAGACAACTAGATTTGTAGATGTATGAGGTTCAAGTTCAAGAAGCTTCTCAATAGCACAGCCAGCGATCTTTATATTGTTATGCATGCGACAAGCCCCAAATAGGGCACCCCACATTTCTACAGTGCCATTTGTTTTCATTTCCTTTATTAGAAGGAAAGCTTCTTCTAACCTCCCTGCTCGCCCAAGTAAGTCAACCATGCAAGCATAACGTTCAGATGAAGGAGTGATGGAATACTTTCTCGTCATGTGCTCGAACAAATTTGCACCAGCATCACTCAAGCCAGCATGCTTACATGCAGATAAAACACTAACAAATGTGACTTCATCAGGAACAACTTCTTTATCTTCCATCTCCTGAAAAAGTTTGACAGCCTCCTTCCCATATCCATTTAAAGCATACCCAGCAAGCAAGGAATTCCAGGATATAACGTCAGCATTGTCAACATCCTCAAACATCTTTTCTGCATCAAAGATCTTTCCACACTTTGCATACGTAATGATTAAAGCATTACAAACTGACAAATTTTTCACATAGCCGGCTTTTTTAGCCGCTTGGTGAAGTTGCTTACTGATATGCTCAGCTGCAAGATTCGAACAGGAACTTAATGCTGAAGCAAACGTAGAATGATCGGGTTTCTTGCCATCACGTGTCATCATGATAAAATATTTAAGTGCATCTACATAAAATCCATTTTGGGTATAACCTGAAATTAGAGAATTCCAAGAAATTACATTTCTTTCTCCCATATTCTCAAAGATCTCAAGTGCTTTTTCCGTTTGTCCAACTTGAGCATAACCCGCTATCATTGTATTCCAAACGACTATGCTCTTTGGTTCCATCTTTTCAAAAAGATCAAAAGCTTCATCAATCCGTCCACATTGAGCATAGCCTGCAATCATTGTATTCCAACAAACAACATCACGAGTAGCAGTTCGATCAAATAACCGACGAGCTTCATCCACACTATTGTTTTGGATGTACCCTGAAATCATCGCTGTTCGTGCACCAACATTTTTGTATGGCATTTGATCCAACAAATCCATTGCTTCTTTGAGCTCTCCAGAGCGACAATAACCATCAATCATGGTTGTATAAGCCACGACACTTCTCTGAGACATTCTGTTAAATAATGCAGCACCCTTGTCAATTTTGCCATTCTGAACATATGCAGCTAACATGGCATTCCAAGCAACCTCATTTTTCACCGGCGTCTGGTCAAAAATCATTTCAGCCTCCAACATCATCCCATATCTTGCAAATCCACTCAGCATAGTCACCCATGAAACAACATTTGGATTAGGAATCTTAGCAAAAACCTCTTTAGCAGAATCCAAATCCCCAACCTCAATAAACCCACCCACTAATAAATTCCAAGAAACGACGTCCTTCTCTTCCATATCCTCAAAAAATTTCAATCCAAATTGCATTTCCCCGTTCTGGGTATATCCCGAAAGCATCGAATTCCATGAAACTAAATTCTTCGTTGGCATGCCATCAAACATTTTCCTCGCATCATCTAACCTTCCAGCTTTTGCATACCCTGTAATCATTGCATTCCAGCAAGCTATATTACTTTTATCAGGAAGTGACTCAAACACATTTCTAGCCTTTTCAAGCTCCCCACTGCGCGCATAACAAGTTATCATCAATGCATAAGTAAAATGGTCTCTCTGAGGCATTTTATCGAACAGTTCACATGCTTTATCAACTTGACCATTAAATAAATACCCATTGATCATTGTATTCCAAGAGATTAAATTTTTGAACTGCATTTTGTCGAATAACTTGCGTGCATTGATGATTCTACCATTCTTGGCATAGGCAGAAATCATAGAATTATAGGTGACAGTATTAGGATGTGTAATTCTGTTGAATACTTTGATGGCTTCATCTATTTGTCCCCTTTTTCCTAACTGTGTTATCTTCAGATTTTGCTGGAAGATTGTGCTTCCTCTACTTAAACCTGCCATTCAAATATATTATTATCTTCAGAATTACACTGAGGCTACAAACAATTTGCCCAGCACTTTCCCCGTTCAAACGGGAGCCGAGTAATCTTTTTCAATATTTAAGAAATAT
The DNA here is from genome assembly GCA_026153255.1 of Solanum medicagineum. Lineage (NCBI taxonomy): Eukaryota > Viridiplantae > Streptophyta > Magnoliopsida > Solanales > Solanaceae > Solanum > Solanum medicagineum. The sequence goes on from JAPFFP010000046.1 coordinate 14,081,831, forward strand.
ATATTAGATCATCAAAATCTAAATAAATTTAATTTCTAATCATTTTATTATTATTATTTCTAATGATGTATATTACTTCTGAAATGTATTTTAGTTTTGGGAACATGTTGAATTTAAAATATTGCTAAAAAAGAACAAGGTTATTTTTTTTAAGTAGATTTAAATAGAAAAGTCATTTTTTAATAAACGAAAAGAGTATTTTTTTTATAACTAGCGCATGTGGTCCGCTTGGGGAAAAAAAGTCAAATAGATGGGACAAAAAATCTATACATTGACTCATATATTTTATACTCTCTCTGCCCCATTTTATGAAAATGAGATACCCTTTCTTTTTTGGTTTGTCACAAAAAGAATGTTATCTTACTCAAATTGAAAACAATTTACTTTTAAAATTTCTTTTTTACCCTAAATCAAGTTTCAAAAGTCTTTTTTTTTCTTTTAAAATATAGTGTCAAGAATGTTACATAAAATGAGACTGAAAGAATAATATTTTAAACATTAATTATACGCGTATTAAAGTGTGTATTGCTAGTACTGAAATTTGACGCACATGGTAGCATTTGCAGCAATAGACGTAAGACAGGAAAGTTAACTCAGATTTCGAACCAAATCTAATTCTTAAAAAGTTCATGAACTCCCTTAGTCAGCACAGCCCAAGAGTACTACATAAAAAGTAATATAAATTACAACCTTTTCCAAGAATGTACATAGCATAACACTTGAAAGCCATAGTCGTTTAACCACTATGCACAATGAAGAAGAAAAAACTTAGTACATTTTCAGAGGTATTCGAAGCCACTATAAAATTCTCTTTCCAGTTCTTTAATTTCAAGAAACTCGGTACGTTTGCACAGGCAAGATTTGTTTAAGGAAATGTGTAGTTTCAGTCAAGCGTTTGATTCATCAAAATACTTAGCATTAGAACCAGAACAAAATATATTCTTAAGAATGCTGAAAGGCATGATAAGAATATCGAAAACTCATAATCAGTATGTCCCATAGAAAACAAATTGCAGGGATCTCAGCCTCTGCACCTTCCTGCTGACAATTAAGCTGTATAGCTTTGGTCCAATCTTTGCCTTTTAACTTCTACGTCACGCCTTTGGAATTTTTCGAAGACCTGTACATTTGATAAAAGCATGAGTTTATATTCCAACATGTATAGGTCGATGAGAAGCAGCGTTGATTATAATGTAGTTGGTTAAATACCTTATGAGCACCATTCTCTGGCATTTTGAAACATGCGCAACCAGGGGCTTGGGCCTTTCTTTTCTACATCCCAATTCTTAGGATACCATGGGTACTGCCACATCAAGAAACAACGCTCTGGATGAGGCATCATCGCGAGATGTCTCCCATCTGGAGAACAAATTGCAGCTACACCCAAGGGAGAACCATTAGGGTTGAAAGGATATACATCTGTTGGTCTGCCATCATCATCGCAATACTTCACTGGCACCAAGTTCGAGGCAAGAATATGATTGAAAATACTATCATCAGGGAAATAAGCTCTTCCTTCACCATGAGCAGCCCAAACACCCAATGTACTACCTTCCATACCTTTGAACATTATGGCCGGTGTCTCTTCTATCGTCACATTTGTGAAGCGGCATTCAAACCTTCCAGACTCATTATGTATAAACCTCGGCTGTGATGGGTCCCCTCCAGCACCAAAAACACCTCCCACTCGAGGCCCTGGCACCCAACCCAATAGAGCCATAAGTTGGCACCCATTACAAACTCCGAGGCTGAAAGTGTCTGGACGGTTATAAAATGCCTGAAATTGGTTTAAAAGAGGCTGATTAAATCGAATGGATGCTCCCCAGCCTTTGGCAGAATCAAGTACATCAGCATAACTAAAACCTCCAACAAACACAATTCCTCTAAATTCATCCAGAGTGATGACTCCATTGAGAAGGTCTGACATTGCAACATCCCATGGTTCAAATCCAGCAGCATAAAAAGCTGCAGACATTTCTCTATCTCCATTGCTGCCTTCCTCCCGGATAACAGCAACCTTTGGCTTTGAAATGGCAGTCATATACTTATCATCAGTAAATGTTGGCGTGAAAGATAGTTTCCAGGATGGTTCATGACGATTTTTTAACCCTACTTTCTCTAATTCTACACATGATTCCAGTCTTTGGAACTTTTCCAGTTGAAAGCTAGTATCTTCCCACATATCCCTGAGCACAGAAGTTTCCTCATTCAAATGTACAACCCCATCAACCTTCAATTCAACTATTGGAGACGAGGTAACTTGACCTATGATATCAGCAGAAACATCACCATAGCGGAGCTTTTCCAGAACTAAATCCACATTTTTCCTGCTAACTTCAATGAGAAGGCCAAGCTCCTCAGCAAAAAGTGTTTGGGGTATAGTACTCCCAGAAGAGGTTAAATCCAAACGAATGCCACAGTTCCCTGCAAATGCCATTTCAAGGGCATTCACTAAGAGTCCCCCATCACTGATATCATGACCCGCAGAGATCAGCTCATCAGAGATTAGATTCTGAACCTCATTAAAAACAGTTTTAAGATAAGAGACATCATCCAAATCAGGACATTCATCCCCAATTTGATCAAACACCTGGGCAAGAGCAGATCCACCGAGTCGGCGTTTTCCTCTGGCCAAGTCGATATGAAGTAGCACACCATCATCTCCAAGCTTCAAGTCGGGAGTAACGGTCTTTGTTATATCAGGACACGTCACATAGGTACTGATGACTAGATTCCCTGGAGCTTTAACAACTTCCCCCGATGAGTGGGCTGCCATGGAAAGACTATCTTTCCCCCCATCAATAGCAATGCCAAGTTCAATCATCGCTTCAGAAAGAGCAACAGCAGCATCATACATTGCAGCTCCTTCACCATCTAGTTTTGCAGCATACATCCAATTCCCACTTGCTTTAACATCAGAAAGAGATGTAACCTTCGCCCAGACAAGATTTGTGAGGGCTTCTCCGACAGCCAGCCTTGCCATTGCTTTTGGATCCAAGAGACCTTTTATTGGCTGCTCTCCAATTGAACATGCACCTCCAGTCAAGCCTGTATAAGTTTGAGCTATAACAGCCACATCAGCAAGAGTAATCTGCAAGGGACCCACAGTTTGCTGCTGTGCCACAAGACCGGTGACACACCTGTCAACTTTAGTGGTCAAGAATCTTTTCGAACAAACAGAAGGAAGCCTCAGGACTCTCTTCAATGAAGCTAAAACTGTTGTTGCAGGAGCAATATCAAGTGGTTCACGCAGATTATTCATGCGATTGAATTCAAATGTCTTTTTAGGCATATCACCAAGCACCTTCTCAAGCTCAAGATCCACTGCAGGTGGGGGAGGCGGCAGTCCACTAGACATGCGTTTTTCAGCTGCCACACTATCGACCAGAACAATACGGCCCTCACCATTAATTGTTCCAATAACAGCCATTGAAAGCCTTTCCCTTGAACAGATAGCTTGCAAAAGTCCACGGCTTTCAGGCTTCACCAGTATGGCGTCTTGCTCCTGGTATTCTGCACCCCAAATTTCCAGAACAGACATTGTGTGATCACCAACTACAATTGCCCTTATATCAATTTTGGCACCCTGTGGGTGTATAATCTCTTTCACAACATTACAGTTTCCACCGGCACCCTGATCATGAATGCTTATGATTGGGTTGCTGTCACCCATTTCGATGCAAGCACGGACAACCCGATATAACTTTTGCGCCATCTCAGCATCTCCACGCTGCACAGCGTTGAAGTCAAGCTCAGCATCATTCTGTCCACTGACCATGCTGGATGCAGCACCACCTCCCATTCCAATACGATATGCTGGTCCTCCGATCTTAACCACCAACATCCCAATCTCGGGTTCTCCCTTTGATATGTGACGGTGATCTATTTGCCCAATGCCAGCACTAAACATGATTGGCTTCAACCATTCCCTCCTCTCACCACTTGGTAGTCTCATTCCAAAAGTTCGAGTATAACCCTGAATCAAGGGCTCCCCAAACTTATTCCCATAATCTGATGCTCCATTACTAGCATCAATAAGAATCTGCAAAGGTGATGCCAAGTTTTCTGGGTATGTGAAAGAAGGATCTTCCCACGGAGCATATGACCCTTCAATGTTAAGATTTCCAACACAATATCCAGCTGTAGATGCAACAACAAAAGAACCCCTTCCAGTAGCATGGGTATCCCGGATACGGCCTCCTGCACCTGTCTCAGCGCCAGGATAAGGTGCCACAGCACAAGGGAAATTATGGGTTTCCGCTGTAAACAAGACATCAAGGTCAGTGCTAACTGTGTCCAAAGGGCATGTCGAACCAGGCTGAATAGGTCGCAATTGCTTCACTGGAAAGCCCTTGATAGCACTGGAATTATCTTTGAATCCAATAACTGAATTGTTTGGATTTGCAAGCAAAGTGCTTTTAACAATCTGCATAAGAGTCTTATCCACAGGTTGACCATCTATAACAAGATTTCCTGTAAAGAACCAGTGCCTACTATGTTCACTATTAGATTGAGCAATATCAAATAGTTCTACATTTGTCGGGTTTCGCTTAATATCATCCCTGAAAAGTTTGGTGTAGTACTGTAAGTCTTGCTCATCAAAAGCCAAGCCCATTTCTTCATTAATTTCCTCCAATGCTTTGCGACCCCTTTCCATGACAGGTATAAATCGAACCTCCTCTGGAACTATTCTTGTCTTGAAAGAAGTAAGCTTCTCAACATAAACACATTCCGTCATTCGATCATGAACCATTGAAGCAAACTCGTTAATTTGACTATCTAGAAGTGACCCATTGACATATAATAAGTACCTCCTAGAGCGCTCCATTCTGTTTATCTCTGTTAGCCCGCATGCTTGGCAAATCGACACTGCATTAGCAGACCACGCTGTAGTGAAAGATAACCGTGGACCAACTTCAATAATATATGCACCTGGAAGTTTCCTCTGCTCCTTGTCAAGAAAACTCTCATTTCCCAAGCTCTCAGGCTCATAAGTTTCTCCTAAAAGCCATTTAAGCACAGAAAATTTATCACTTGAAAGATCTGATGTGAGTCCAATGTTGAAGCATTGTTCAGTTTTCAAGCCAATAATTTGATTAGAGATCTTTGCCTGAACCAACTTGAGAAGCTCAGCTGTGGCACTGTCTTGTAGAAAAGGAACACGATAAAAATGTATCAAGTTTTCAGCAACCTCCTGAACTTTGCCTGACTCTTCATCCACCAAGCTACTGACATTCCCCGGAACCACAGCTCTAATCTTTGCTGGAACATGGGACCTGAGTCTCAGTTTTTTATGTGAATAACCAACAGGGCTCTGTCTTGGAAGTGCACCCCAAAGCAAAAGATTCGTCTGCCTACTAGAATGTCTAGGCAATGCTAGCTTTTGTCTATGAAACCCCTGCAATACGAAATAAAATAGAGTTAACAATTTTCTCAACACCATTGACAGAACATATTCATGAAAAGAAAATTTAGTAATGATCAATACTTGTAGGAATTCGGTAGTGGTAACGTCCCAAGCAGATGTAGTAGCCATTGCCAAAACCTGCTGCTGCAATATATAAGAGGAGATAAATTATCTCCTTTATTTAAAAAAAAAATAGCAATCACAAAGAATCAAGAAACAATCAGCAAGAAAGATTTTTGAGCTCAGAAACAATCTCAACTTCTCACAAATTAACAGAATATCGATAAGCTGAAGAAAAAACACAAAAACCCAATAAAACTTCAAATTAAATACCCCACTCAAGAACAGAGCACTTCTTGCTACAAAGGAGTTGCCTTTAACCTAGTTTAGGCTATTTTTCCAAAAAACAAATACACCCATATGCTTCTTTAGCATAAAAATTAAGCTACAATGGCGTGCATATCAGTTTTGCATGCTAAAAATTAAAACTTGAAATAAAAATTCCATCTTTCTCCACAAATTTTCAGCGTAAAGTAAAAAAGATACTATTTTTATAGCAAGACAATACCTTTCAGTTATGCTCAACCAAAAATGAGTTAAATTTCTTGGCAAATTGATAGGGAAAAGGGAAGAGACATAAATTTCAATGGTGGGATAGTTCTTGGCTTTTGGACAAAAACCCTAAACGATATATTCTTTTTTTTTTCTTTAAATATCTATAGTTTAAGAATAATTAACTAATTAAATTTTAAAAAATACTATTATAATTAGGTTTAGGGCTAATTTGGCTGAGTTTTTGTGATCGAGAGATAATAGTAGATAACAGAATCAACTTCTGATTGAGTGACTATCAATTTTTTTTTTTAAATACTATAGTTTTATTCATTAAGATATTTTTTCTCTTTTAATTGATAGAAAATTATAGGATACGTGAAGTAACATTATAAAAGTTGACTTCTTTATTATTGTTATTTCATATAATATAATTTATTTTTTAGATCATTCTTTCACAAATTGAAATAACTTAATAGCTAGACGCAATTATCTTTTGATGCAGTTTAGTAAGCTAATACATAATACTTAATTGAACCTTTTTGGGTCGCAAATCGGTAGTAATAGATTAATAATAAAAGGTGACTAATTGAAATTTTTTATCAAAAAATTGTATATGTATAATAAATTATATAAAGTAGGGAGGTTAAAAGATATTTTTTATAAATAAATATTAAATCTTGAATATCTGTCATGAAATTTTTTACTTCATCATTTAATAGTGTTGTTTCTTTAATGATACGAATAGTTACTTTTTGATGGACAAAAGAAAATAGAGAGTCAGCATCTTTTCCTCTTTTTCTTTCGTTTCGTTTTGTTTTCACTTATATTCTATTCCATCAATATTTTTTCCAATTTTTATTTGTTTCTGACAAAAAATAATAAAAGAAATGAAACAAGAATAAAAGTTTTAAGAGTCATATTTTCGTCGCAATGCTTTTAGAGTAATTATTGTATTTACTCGTAGTAATTTCATCATAAATTTTTATTTAGATAGCAGCAAAAAGTTTTAATAAAATATAAAATATTTTTATTTCTTAATTTTTTTCGAGTTAAAGTAGGATAAATATTTTTAATTAAAAAGAATATAATTAGAAAAATAACATGTTTAAAATAAATAAAAGAAACAATAAATTATTTGAGAAGGGGATCTTTTTAGTATATATTAACAAATAAAAATATTTTTGGACCAAACTTTGATAGCAAAGACATTTATGAATTAAAATATTTACTAAGGACATTTTTATTCATTTTACATAATTTAAAGTACTACTTCAAGATTACTTCAAATTTCCTTGCACATGAATCACAATCTTGATAAATTAAAATCTCTCTCTTATGGTAGTTCAGATGACTTTCTTTAACCATTTTATAAAACATGGAGTTAAATATTCTATAATGCATCATATATTTGCAATAAATGTACACATTTATATGAAATACCAAAGGCTTTTTTGTTGGGGATTTAATTGTTACGAATTCATTTTTGCCTAATTAGTGAATTTTGATGTTTAGGAGATAATTTGTGCAAGACAAATAAGAAAATCTTGACACCAATTATGCAACTTTAAATAAAGAAGAAAGAGAAGCCAACAAGAAGAAAAAATAGAGGATTTTTTGTTTTTTTATTTCTATTCCTTTTAATGTAGTATCGACATAATTGAGTTTAAATTAATTGTTGTAAATATTGAAGGTATAGAAGCAAAATAATAATTATTTAATTTTTTATGTATTCAAAAGTAATCTATTTTAAGCCGCGTACAACTGATATCTAATAATCAAGCAAAATTACACAATATTAAATTAGAATAAAGTGTGAAATACAAATGATTGAATCGTATATACATTATACCCTAAGGTGGAATATTTCAAAATTATTTTAAAGAAAATATATATTTTTTAGTTAAACTTAATTGAAATAAATTACTCTAAACATTATAATCCTAAAATTATAATTTGGAAATAACTTCATCTAGGAATTGAATGATCCCTAATGCACTTTAATATGACTACTTTAAATATAACAAATGCATTGCCTTGTGGTCAACAATCCATTGACCAAATGAATAAATAAACATACGTGAACAGAAAAAGTCAGAATTCCAATTCAACATCTAGAGGTTGCTTATTTCAAGTTCATAATCAGACCGTCCATTGTGAAAAAAGAGTAAATGTATTGGTTCCTGACTTGTTAATAATAATATTACAAGATAACATCTTCATCCAATTTCAACTGGAGGTAGCTAGCAAAATTTAATCTAGTGTAAACTTTTATCAGTTTGATAATATTGTTAATTTCGTGTATTTAATCAGGTTAGAAATGTTGTATCACAGACTGTAATTAATTTTATGCAAAGCAAATTACATGAGATACCATATTTTTTTCTAATATAAGTCCTTTTAAAAACAAAATTACACAGAGGCATAAAAACGTACATGTATTATAAATAACAACTTTTATAATGAAACATATATATAATATATGAAAAGCTGTAGTCAAAAGAACCTTTTTTTTACTTCCCATATTATTGTCATATCAAGTAATAACAAACCTTTTCTGTTTCTTCAATCCAGAGTTTGCCATACTCGGCAATCACCATAAAAGTTTTCTATGTACACAACATAAGATTCAACAGCCATAGTCTTCTCTCACACTCATGCAAAGTATTGACAGATTTGAAGATGATGCAACTAGGTAGCCATCAAATTTATTGAAAACAATAACATGTATATACATCATGCAATCTAATCATTCATTCTATGCTTTCTTTATATGATTCACCCCAATAAACTTTTGTATCCTCCTCCAGAGACACCATTTTCTTTCAAGTATATAAAAAGACATCCAAGACCACCTTCGCCAGAAGGTATAGTGCAGCTACTGATGAAATGCCTATGGTGGGTCGCATTTTCAGGCTACATAACTCTCTTTCTAGTCCTGTATTTCAAGAAATTCATATTTTTGCACAAGCAAGATTCATCAAAGAATTGTGCTTGTGGTTTCAGCTAAAAAGTTTGATTCATCAAAATTCTTGGTGTTAGAACCAGAACTTAATTTATACTTAAAGAATGTTGAGTGCCAAGTGCCATGATAACAATTATTTCACTCAGAACACTGGGGCAACATGCTTCCTCTGCCATTTCAGGGTTTGACCCATCTCCTCTGTTTCTTTAGTGCCTGTACTCCATGGTAACTTATATTTGGCCATTCTCCTCTTTTTTGCCGCCACTCCCATAGTATCATCAAACATCTGCAATAAGGACAGTAAGTATGGAAGTAAATAATAAAAAGATATTCAACAGAACTTATTTTATTCTTAAACTTGTGTGTTGATTAAACTCCCCAACTTTTTTGGTACAAGAACATTGTCAAGAGTGATCTACCCTAGGAGTTCTCTGGCAATTTAACCCCCTTGCTGCATCCATTTCTCTTTACTATGTGCTCCCTTTGGAAACTCAGAAATCGGAAAACCATTGAAGACTACAAGATCGAAGAAGATATTTGCATCCTCTTGATGTATCATGCTCTAGCAAAATTTTCGGATATAGATGATGTGTAGGGCTTACAATTTCCAGGTATCTAGGCCTTGCTTTCCAAATAGAGGAAAACAGCTGCCAAATTCCAGTATCAAATTCCTCCCAACTATTTTCTCACACTCCAAAACACCAATATTACTCTCTTGCTTAGATGGTGAAATTTTGAGTCCTAGATGTTGATGAGGATTTGCATATAGTTGTTTCAGAATACTAGGGTATAAGAGATGATTAACTTTTACAATGGTACAAAAGAGGAGAAAAATAAGAAGGAAAGAGGTGGAGTGATCAAAAGCCGATGGGATTATTAAAATTTTCTTTCTAGTTTTTGATGACTCCAACAAATAGAATAAATTTGCTTATTACAGTTTGGTTGTTACAAAGCGTGAGACAAGTTACCTTGAGGCAGAGGCCTTCATAAACATCACAGATGGGATATTCAATTGGGCAGCAATAGTCTGATCCATGACAGCAAACGCCATACTCATAAGGACAACACTGATGACGGAAGCATATGCCAAAGAAATATAACTCACAGCAACAAGTTTGATATTCAGGACAGTAATACCAGCCTCCACATTCACTTGGTTTTGGACGGGGTGGAGGAGGTGGTGGTGGGCATGGCGGAGGAGGAGGTGGTGGGG
>JAPFFP010000046.1:14098423-14109576 GCA_026153255.1 Solanum medicagineum
TTATTAAATATAAATAATATTCATATAAATAAAAATTAAATAAATATTATTAATTTAATATAATATTTTAATATATTGTGATAGAACAAAGATTGAAAAATCTAATATAATATTTATATAAATAAATGTTATTAGTTTGATGCCGTAATAATTTGTTGTGATATAACATAGATGAGAAAATCTAATACAATATTCATGTAAATAAAAATAAAATAAATATCATTAGTGTAATGGTAATTTAGTCTATTGTAATAGAGCAAAAATAAAAAAAAAATCATTTCAATTGCTTATGATATAGATATGTTTATAGTTTTTTAATACAAAAAGTAATAATTTAGGATTGAATGGTTAGAAATTAAACAATTAATTGACTGAAATTTAATGTAACAAAAAATTTCGAAATATAAAACGAGTAGTTTAATGTTTCCAACATAATTTTATTTTTAAGTTTGTTATATTACATATTTTTATTAACAAAGTATTTGATAGTCAAAATTTTTGTTAATTATTTACGTAGAATATTTCTAAATCAAAAGTAAATTCTAAATATAAAGTAATTATAATTCAAAAGTGAATCTGAAAACTAAATTATAAAAAATTAAATAATAAATCAAGAAAAATAATGGAAAGTCGATTTTGTCTAAAGTTACCTTACTTGATATACTATTTTACCTGAATAGATAAAACTTGTGAATAGAGCGAGATGTTAGTTACGAAATAAGAGAAATTTTGAAATAGCGAAAATTTATTACTCAACTAACTAAACTAAGGGCATAATATAATCTGAATGAAGCAAGTTAAGTAGCATAACAATTAATATTATTTTCAAGCAAGTTAAACTAGCATAACAATTAATACTATTTTCTTCATCTTCAAAAAATGAAAAAGAAAGAAAAAATATGAAATAAATAACGTGAGCGTATAAGTAAACATGAGAATCAAATTGAAGTTCAAAAAAAATAAGATCCTACACTATTTAACATAAATCAATGAAGGGGATGAATGAATCAATTAAAGCGAGAAAAAAATTGATTGATTGCAATTGTAAAATAAGAAAATACAAGTTGAATTGTTAATTGTTAATGATTAATATGTCAAAAGCAGAAATTGAAGTGATTTTATAGAAGTAGAGAAGTCATAAATAAAAACAGTTAAGAAATAATATTTTATCATATTTAGGATGAAACCTTTCATTATATAATTAGGATTCATGGTGAAATTAAAAAAACTTTTATTGATATAATAGAACTATAAAGAAAAAAAGAAAAAAATTGACAAACTAATGAATTATCAAAATATTAAGAGAATGATTAAGAAAAATTAAATTACTTTTAATTTAATGAATTGTTTGGCATAAATTTCTCATGCTTTTTTTTTAACTCTCTTATTAAGGTGTTTTTTTGTTTTTTTTTTTTACTTTTTTTATGCCTATTTTTATGTGAGATAGTTTTTCAAAACTTTTTTTTTTGCTTATTATATGGGAAGTTTTTTATTCTTCTTTTTTATAGATCAAGTCTATTCTAATTAGAAAAAAATTCTTCATCTATGAATTTAATTATAATACGAAAATTTTCTCTATTTAATTTTTATTATATTTAATATTAAATATTATTAAAATAGTATAATAATAATTAAAAATAATGATAAAAAAATGATCTTGTCTAAAGCGAATCCTTCTAATAAAAGATAAAAAGTTCAAACAAAATCATTAAGGACCTTCACACTCTTAATGAATACAATATAGAAAGTTTCGTCCTTTTGATTAAAAGGAAAGCAGCTTCATCAAATTATGATGAAAGAAAGAAAATACTACTTAATAATAAAAATATCAGATATATCAAAGTAGAAAAAACATCATTACTAATAACATTAAAAAAATAAGAAAAAGCTAGTTAATATTATAATAACAATAACTCTGATAAGGGAATAGAAAGGTGCTTCACACCAGAAACTCCGTCTAATTTTACTTGTCTGCTATACTATTTTTGGATATCCAACAATACTCATCCGATTTATAAAATCAAGAGATAATTTACATTTATTAATTCTTAGTTTAATCTTATCATTAATTATAGTCATCTTGCTACTACATCTTTCAAATGTATTTATTATACTCAAAGAACAACTGGATAGAACTTTCCTCCCTATCTTTCTGGTATCTAGCGAAATGGCAGCTGGATTCCCTAGTTCCAATGTTCTTTTGATTGCTAAACTGTACTTGAGTCTTTCCCCCTTACTCTATTCTGGCTATAGAGCAGAGCTATCTAAATGCCATCATGAAGCGTAAGACTTAGGATAGTCCTCGACTACCTTCTTATTTACTTGTTGAGCACTACTGGGCAAATCCTTTTTTTATATGATGAGACCTATGGTATGGGACTTACTAGCTTCCCTCGATAAGCTGGCTTATTGGGGTTAGGCATTCTTAGGCAATAGACCACACATCAGCGATAAGGGGCAGCGGTCAGCGAATTGAAAATCAAGAGACAGTTGACCAACAAGAATTGCATAAGTAATAAAGTCAGTAAAGAAAAATAAAGTACGTAAAAGAAGTAATTCGATAGTCTCGAGAAGGTATTAGCCACCGGTGACCATACTTTCGTAAAAGCACCAGAGAAAACTTTCCCACTATCATTTACTGATCCTTAATCTTCATGTTAAATCAATAAAGAACAAGTAAAAGATAAAGGAAGGAAGTATGTTCTACTATTGAACAGATAGAACCGATCAACTTCCTACTTATCACTTATCTTAGTTCTTAACCTCCATGCTCTCCTATCTAGGATCATGTCCTCGATAAAATGACTTATCATGATCTATCCAATCGGCTCTCTTCAATTCTTCCTCAGTCTAGCCCTTCTCAAACATATTACAGCCAACCTCTCTCAACTCCTCGCTGAGACATCTATGCTCCTCTTCCCCGCCCAAAACCTAAAAAATTGTCTTAATTCATCAGATAGCAAAATGTTTTGATCCCACTACAAAAAGTATGTAATGTTACTTGATTTTCAAATAACCGCCCCTCCCTCCGGGAATTCCTTAAGATCAGTCATGCAGAGAAACCACTGCTTTGAGTTGTTCTCTGTCAAAAACGTCATGTTTGTGGCCCATCAGTTGAACTACACGGAAGTTTCACTCTTACAAAGAAATGGATGTCTTTCTACTAACACAAACTTGATGCATCTCTCATGAGATGTAAGTCTTGACTGCCTACACTAATCAGCAGAGCAATTATAAGATGATCACCACCAATATTGCAGTTGATCTAACAATCTGCATTGCTCTAGGAAATTTGCCACTATTTAGTATTAAGGCGAAAAGATTTTACTTCGTTCATGAATGATAGTACCCGGGACTTATCCTTTTGGATGCCGTCCTGTCCACATATGCCACTACTGACATCCACTCCATTGGGTTTAAGAGCAGAAAGAGCTTCACAAACATTCTCCGGGTTAATTCCTCCAGCCAAGAGCCATCCATGTTTGCTTCTAATTGATGGTAGCTTAAAATGACTCCACTTGAACCCTTTGCCACTACAAAAGTATGTCAGTACTGTTAGTGGTTTGATTCATTGGATTCAGTTGCTTGGTGATGCTAAAGTTACTAAAAAACAAGTTGTTTTGGCACAAGTGAATCCGAAAAAAGAGTTTCATCATACTAATCAAATGAAGCTACATTCTGTTAATTAGCTTCATATAGGGTGGGATTAAGCTTAGTCCAAAAGGAAGTGCATGATTACATATAGAGACATGCCAATGGCAGGTATATATACACAAGGGAAAACTGTACCTGCCACCTTTGGCACTATCCACTAGAATCCAATCAACCAGAGAAGACTCCTCTTCTGAAACAGAGTTCAAAAGGCCTCCCTCTTCATTTGCATGAAGTACATATACTAAACGTTTCTCCCTGACTAAAACTGGAAAAGCAGCTCGAGAACCATTTCCATGAAGCTGCTCAATTTGAACGTGTTGAGGATTTCAGTATTGAAAACGAGAAATTCGAAATGTTGAAAGATGACAGTTCTTCACCTGCACCAATTCAAGGTCTGCTGCATCAGAGGCCCTTAGTATTGTGTCAGCATTATCATCTACAAAAACCCCAACTGGCTGAGCTCCATATTCCCGTGCGACCTTCGAGATTTCCTTTGCAGCGGAAAGTGAAACAGAGCGTTTTGAGTTAGGCCATATGATCATACCAATAAAATTGGCTCCAGCTTCTGCTGCAAGAGCGGCATCTCTAGCTGATGTTATTCCACACATTTTGACTAGAGTCCTGGATTCTGTTTGCTCTGTTTTAGCTGGGACCCGAGCTGACTGATTTAAGGTGCACATAAGTCTGTTCCAGGTGGAAATCCTCAGTCGTGCTCTGCATCCAACAGACCATCCAACAGACCTGTCAAAAGAAGCTTTGGCCAAAGAATGATATATCATTTCTTACATATTGTACTTCAAACAGAACTCTGTACCAGTTTTAAAAGAATCTTGAGGAAAAATCATAAGAAGTTACTTTCAAAACACCCATCAATTGCAAAGTTGTATCTTTGCACATATTGGTAAGAAGAAATAGAATGATAGAAGGTCAAAAAGGAAAACTTTCTCTGTAAGATTAAAAGAACTCGAGAAAAATGAAATTGTGGAAAAGCAAGCAATCAAAAACCAAACTTAACTCGAAAATAAAATGTTAGGTGTAACCATGTAAGCATCCTATCCCAGTCCTGGTTCCCTTCTCTCTTTTGCTTGTGTGGAAAAAGTTTCTTTTTAAAAAAAAGGACAAGTAGAATAACTAATAGTTGTGATAATTTCTCATTGGCCTTCACATCACATGCTTAAGAGAATCCAAGGTCTCGCAGTTTCCTACTTATTATCTTCTGAAATTACAGATTATTTCTTACAAACGTCTACTCTCTTTCTATTTTCGCTTAGGGTGGGGGTACTAGTGCAAAAAATTCCCATATTATCCAAACTTTCCCATACCTTGATTTCTGGGAATCCCTATTACTCCTGGTTGAAGCTGAGTTCCCATGTTGAACACTGAAAAAAACAGAACTATGGCTAAGACTAAGTAAAATAGTAACATTAACTGACATAATGTTATGTGCTCTTATGCCACTTAAACAAATTATTAAATAAGAAGGGCCTTAGAAGTTGACAGAAGTATATTTTTAACATTAAACAAATTTTAGCTGCTAAATTCCAGTGTATGAGAAGCAATGGACGACTTCAAACTATCAAGTTATACAAGTGTCATATCATCCCGAGACTAATAGATTTTAGATTAAAGAGATGTGGGTCGTTCCTTAGTTCAGTGTGCACCAGAAGAACAATGTGCAAAAGAGCTTTGGATCTCTATCAAAACGCATATCATAACCCTCAAAAGCTCTTCCTATATATTCATACAAACAAAGAAAAACGTGCAAGCCCTATGCAATTATGATATTTACTTTTCCTAAGAGTTCCGTTCTACCACTATAGTTCTATGCGAGAGATGAGAGATTCCATGAAATAGTCCCGCAACTTTATCAAATGAAGGAACTGGTCAAACAGAGGAATTGCCAAGACATTCTAATAACTAGACTAGTCATCTTGTACTAGTTATTCAGCAAAGAAAATTTTAAGACTAACATTAGCAGATAAGTAACTAAAATCCAGAACAGTGCAAAGCAACATAGACCAACAAATCATGGAGATATCCTGAGCATTTCCACAACATAATTAAATTCTACAATAAGTCAAAATAAATATAAGAAAAGGATATCTTATGTTTTTTCCTAATCTAAGGGCTTGGGTTGAGCTTTAGAAGAGCTAATACCCATAAAAAGATGATCAGTATAAGCTTACAAACCTTTGATTGGGATTTGAGGATAATTAGATTCCATATACAAGACAACATCAAATAATAGAATGTCGATTGCTCCTTTATGTTTTCCTCACAAATAATACCTGCATAAGTTATGCGGGAATTCACCTATAATTGTATGCCAGATAGAATGTGAAATAAGAATGTGGATATCAGCAATAAAATGCTTCACTTCCAAACAAGTTATGCATGGATATTAGTAATGGATTAGAAATGCTAAAATGACAAAATTAACCCTCAGAATAGTAAGAATTTTTGTTTTACATAAACAAATAAAATATTTTAAACCATTCATCGTATACCCATACGTAAAATATCAAATTAAACATCATAATCCCTGCATTATACAATCCTTGCATTACTAATCCCTAGTTTACTAATCCAGGCATAACTTGTTTCTAAACCAAAGAATGGTTTGAAGGAATTGAACTGAAGATTAAATGTATGAGGAGATTAATAAGCCAAGATGGGTTTCCTCGCTTTGAGCAATTTAAAAGGCATATCAAGTGGACGAGTTTGGCCATATTTGGATGTTTGTAGAGTTCAATCCCCCTAGAAGGAACCTATCAACCTCAAAAAATGGGGAGTCATAGTACTCACGGTAGAAATGGATTCCAATTATGGTAGGAATGGTTGATGGAATTGTACTATTACTTGTTTTAGGTGGGAGGAGATACTATGTAATCTGAAGCAGAAGAAAGTTGTGCACAGACACTGGTCAAAACAATTGACATTGTATAGCTAAGAAATTTCTTTTCAAGACAACATTTTCTTCACGGAGATACTTGTGGACTATCTGAAAAAGAAACTGATTTTCATGTAAAAGCAAGGATGAAACTCGAGCTACAGATACTAAACTTCTAACAAAGAAGTTAATTTTGACAACTTCAAATCCAAAGGGAAGGGATTCGTAGACTACAAATAGTAGACAAATTGATGAAATGCAAGAGATTGAGATGAAGTTCCAAGAAATAGAAGAGTCACATATACAATCTTTTCAGGATAATCACTTCAGAAGATATTGTTGAATTCCTAACTGATTTGTTGAATTTGATAATGTCTAAGGTTGGGAAGTGTCTGCAAGAACTTCTGATATTCTTATTTGGAAAATTGTGCAAGCATCACATCCCAAAGGCACGGAGTATAGTATCATTAGCCAAGCATACCTAGTACAAAGTATACAAGTTGTTTTGCTCAATTTGTACATTAGATTCTTGCATTTCCCTTAAGTTTTCGACGTAGACATCCACATAGACTTCAGATAATTGATAAGCCAACATTGACCGTATACTCAGAGGGAACAACTATCCTTTCTAAAGACTGCTAGTATCCACCCATTCCCTTTAGTGGCAGGCTGGCAGCCATTCGAGTCATGACAGTAATAGCAGAATCCGTGGCAGCTGACACAGCTAATTGTGAAAATTTAACTTCATCTCAAAACAAAATTTTGGGTGGAAATCCACTTAAGTCGCCACACTAAAAAGAACTAAAGGAGATAATAAACAACAGAGTTCAATTTCCGATTCTTCTGAGACTGATAAGCGAGAAGGGGATAAAATAAATATTAACATTGCAGTTGCATAAGGTAATACAAAAAGTAATAGTAAGGTTAGCAATAAATTGAAGCAGGATGTCGTCGATGGAGAATCATCACCCTTGGACTCGTTTGTCGGTGAATTCGAGGGCCTCTTATTCACATTGTGAATTAGACCTCGAGATGGATAGACAAGTAGTCATAACTTGTCCACCTGATATTAATTTGTGACAATTGGTTTTGTATTCTTGGTAGAACTCTCACTCAGACAATTCTAAGATTATTAGAGTACTCCAAATTTCTGCTAGCACAATTCTGTTTTACTACCATACACATACAGCCCTTCTACTGTTTTGACTGATTTGT
Organism: Solanum medicagineum; assembly: GCA_026153255.1. Lineage (NCBI taxonomy): Eukaryota > Viridiplantae > Streptophyta > Magnoliopsida > Solanales > Solanaceae > Solanum > Solanum medicagineum. The sequence continues at coordinate 14,106,183 of JAPFFP010000046.1, forward strand.
ATGAGTTGTTCCCTTTTTCTTCTACTTCCGAGAGGCCTCACTTCTTATACATTTTTACACATCTCACTGATGGCTAATACAGCAGTTCCTCCAACAAAGTTGTGTGTTATATTTCACTAAAAAGGGAGCCTAATACTCAAAAATTGAAATGGTATACATATCTTATTATCATAGCATAAGCAAATTACCCCACTTCTGTACACCTGCACAGGCCGAATTTCACAGGCATACGATCGAACACCTTGGGTTCGGCAGTTTTTGTAGCTTAAAATCAAAACCGAAAACAGCATTCAGGTAATGTCTTCCACAGACAACCATGAAATCAATAAACAAAGGCTCAACTTCGGAAAATAATCTATCTTGCATAGACAATTCGATGTCAACACAGCTAATATTACCGCAGGAACTTAAAAGTAACAAACCCAGCACAGAGGACAACACAGAGAGAAGAACTCACCAGAAAGTGAAGAAAGAGAAACGATTGAGGAGGAGGGAGAACGACAAAGTTGACGAAGCCACCCCTACAAAATCGCCCTTTTCTATTCGCTGTCTTGGCTGTCCAAGCCGATGGGGGTGGGGCAAGAAATGTAACAGCGAGACAAAGTGAAGCAAAAGGAGAAAAGGGAAAGGGCACGTGAGTACGTCAATGGTTTGGACGTTTCGTCATCCTGAGGAGTAAAAATAAAGAAAAAAACATTAGAATTGAGGTTCGAACCTGCCCGAACCCGTCCAAGCACACAATTTCACACTCCAACCGTTAGGAGCAATTTTTGACACGTGGGAAGTATATAACATTTTTGAGTGGTAAAAATGATTTGACACGTGGAAGTATATCAGTTCAAAATACAGACGCTGCAACTAAGGCTCAAACTTGCGGCACCTAACCTAAAATGTCAAGCTCCAATCATCAGTTGATCTTGCAAAAAGTTAATAAGCATCAATTTCTTATAAATTTCGTCTCCCATATATATATTAGATAAAATTAGATAGATTAGATGTTGCACTTTTGAATAAATAATTTAATTAATTTTTTAAAATTAGATTACATTAATGTAATATTTAAAAATAAAATTTATATTAAAAAATTTAGAATTATAATAATTTTTACCCTGTTAATACGATTAAAAATTATTTAAAAGTATTTTACATTCGGAATTTATAATAATTAAAAAGAAGCAGAGAAATGTTACATTAGGACAATTTAAATTAAAAAATGTTTGAATTCCTCTTATTATCAAGAGTGAAGAGGAGCTTCTTGTAGGGCCAAATTAACGAAAAGGAACTTTAGATTATATGGTTTATGTGTTTTAATGTATTGTTGTTGTTCATTCAATATTATTATAGTTCAATTAATTTGAAGTTATGTTGTGTATGACTCATTTGGAGGAAGTATTTTTTGTCAGAGACTTCATGTCACGACTTGTCATTGAATCATTTTAAAAAAAGAGAAAAGTCTAGAGTTAAGAGGAGATTTAGCGAAGACTCTAGAACATTGTAGAAAATTTTTGAAGACGCTTAGAAAAATTTAGAATAATGTAGTTAAGTCTTGGAAGTATTTAAAATCCTCTAAATATATCGAGTCTTCTGGAGCAAGGACTTATATTTAAATAATATAGAGTGATTTGTAAAGTAATCATTATTTACACTTTGACCCCTAGTGAGTAGTATAAATGAAAGGGTCACTCATATGTACCAATCAACCATGAAAGTTGTAAGCAATCTTTCAAAGCAATAACAAGTCTTCTCTTCAAGTTCTCTGTGTATATAATAATTACTTTACAAATTCCTCTATAATTACTATAAGTCCTTACTCTAGATATCTAGAGGATTCTAAGTGCTTCCAAGACTTGACTACATTGTTTTAGATTTTTCTAAGTGTCTTCAAGATTTTCCTACAACATTCTATAGTCTTCTCTAAACCTTCTCTATTATGTCACAGACTCAGATTTCCATTAACACTTTTATACGGTACTTGACAATTTACTCACAACTTTTTCAAGATCTTTTAAGCTTAAGTAAGCCTTTTCGACTACATCGGCAAGGAAACACTAGATTGAAGAAGACTCTAAAATGTTACAGCAAAATCTTGAGGACACTTACAAAAATTTAGAACAATGTAGTTAAGTCTTGGAAGCATTTAAAATTCTCTAGATATCTAGAATCTTCTAGAATAAAAATTTACGTATAAATATAGAGAGACATGTATAATAATTATTACTTACATTTTAATCTTTGATAAATAGTATAAAAAATAGTAAGCAATCTTCCAAGGTAATAACAAGTCTTCTCTTAAAACTGCACTATACATATATATGATCTTTCTCTATTTAGAGTTTTTTTTTTCCTTGGTAATGCTCTATTTATATCTTTTATTTTATCTCCATGCGTGACATGTGCCATACAGTAATTACATAATTATTTTTAGAATTTTCTTTATATTAAAAAAAGTTCAATAAGAGGAAAATATATATTTTACATGCTTATATTTCGGATTCCTTCTTCTGAGTTAGGAAAAGATGCAAGATTTTCAAATCGTACTTATTCAATCAAATAGTGAAAAAAGAGTCTAATTATTAATTTGAAATCATCATTATTTCTAATAAATATTTTTTGCACTTTATTCCAACTGAAATTATTATACTTATACTTTTTTATAGAAGATTAAAAATAATTAACATATGATGATCTGCACACATTTATTAATTAGCGGTCATATTGTAATGATGCAAGAACAGAAAGAACAAGTAAAGAAGGCAAGAGACATTTTACCGCAGAAACCCCTTGCTCAAGGGAGAAAAAATCGCGACCTGTCTTACCTCACAGGATTTCAGCAAGATTCCTTTAACATCGGGGAGCAATAACAATCACAAACTCTTCCAATCTAAGGACTAAGCTTTTAATTTCTTTCCGCTTATAATGATGACTGGAAATCTTTAATAACTAAGCAATATCTTATGTTGCCTACTAATCAATTCCCTCACATTAATTTAGACGTTAAAAATATCATGGGTAACTCTAGCAACACCTAAGCAATAACTCTATTGCCCGCTACACCAATTATCTCTAGTTGGTATAGATTTTGACGACTAAATCCAACCAATAACTTAAATCTAAAAAGATAAGAGAAGAAATGATCTATTATCCTTTAAAGCATATAAGTAGATTGTTAGGGAATAACAAGCGATAGCGGAAGCGTGATATTGAAAAGTATAAATAAATTGGGCAAGATAATAAATGAAGGAGACACAGATTTAACATGGTTCACCCAATAAATAGGCTACGTCCACGGATGACAAGGAGCAAAATATCACTATAACAAAGAAGTGTACAACAAAACCTCACTGGGCCTAAGCACTACGAGGATATAATTTTTGTGTATCACTCAGTGATATAT
>JAPFFP010000046.1:14112669-14138039 GCA_026153255.1 Solanum medicagineum
CTGCGCTTTTTTCATTTGTGAAGTAGCAGTTAGTCAATGCAACTTTCGACGCTCCTCATGGTCATCTGGAAACAGCCTCTTTATGTTTTTAAACATAGGGGTTAGGCTGCGTACATTCGACTCCCCTCATCCCGCAATGAGCGAGAGCTTTTTGAGGCACTGGGGTATGTTGTTGTTGTTGTTCGAGAAAAAGGCGGTTTTAATTTTATGGTGAGCATCTAATATAGAAAAAAAGCAGACGTAACATATTTCATAAGCGTCTCAAGTCACATATAATGTCGACTTGCTAGTTTTCGAGTTACCTATTTTATTGCATAGATTTTGCTAAAATTACAACCATTGTTGGGAGCTTCTATGAGATTTCTTATTGCACTTTCTATCCATGAGAATTAAAATATATTCTTATTATTTATTATTATTTTCTTCATCTTATTTGATATAAGATGTGATATTCTTTTTTTAGTTATGTTCCAAAAAAATATTATTTATTTATTATTATTAATATTAAAAGTAATTTATATAATTTTCGAAAGTTTTTTCTATTTTTAGAGGATGTATAACTATACAAATATTTAAGCTTTATTATAAATCATAATTTTAAAAAAATATATTTTTAAAATATTATGTCAAATTAAATGATGATTCATAAATAAAATAGTAATATTTATTTCTGCCGTTTCACTTTAAATGATATTTTCGACTTGCTTGGCATGATTTTATAAAACAAAGAAAGTTTTTAAAAATTTATTGTGTGGAACAATTTATTGATATACTAAGGTGATATTTTTTAGGCCAAATTAAAAAAAATTACAACAAAATAAGACGAAGAGAGTAATAATTACTTCCTTGTCCATCTTTACTTGCTAAAAATTTTTGTTCAATTTTATTTATCTAGTTCTGAAAATGAAGGGATAATTTATCAATTCGTATTTATTTTATTCTTGCCATTAAATCTTATTCATTTTTATAATGTTTAGATAATTTCTAATTAATAGAGAAAATGCACTAAAATTACTCCTCTAGTTATTATTTATTCGAGGAGTATATCAAGTCAAATATAAATAAGTGAAAATGAAATATTATTTTTTATAATAAAGCTGGGTGATTTATACGTCTCCTCACCAAAAATTACCATGTAGTCAACTGAAGTTGTTGAATACCAGCTTTTCAAATTCTTAATTCATAAAAAATACTGTCATTTGTCTCATTTTTGAACGAACTAATAATTGAATTATATTTCTAAAATTAGGTCTAACTAGCTCTGAATTGAAATCCAGATTTAAGAAATTAGATTATGATGTCTATCTTTTATACACATATTTTGAAACTCAATTAATCAAAACAGAGATTTTAATCGTGAAAAAGATTAAAATATTTTTTTAATCTTTGAATTAAAAGTCATTCTCAAGTGTTGTATAAAGTACCATTAGTCTTTCACGTTCGCAATATTAGTGTACTTTTGGATTTTGATTCTCCGTCAAACTTTTGTTTATTTTTTAATATTTATTTTGTTCATAATTTTATATATGCAATGTCAATTGTTTTTAATATATTTTAGTAGAAAAAATAATTGCATATGAGAGAAGATAAGAAGATGAATACATTGTTCTATTTAATATAACTATTATTGTAGTTAAAAATGAGAGGTTTTTCACGTTGATTTCATGTGTAATAGCAAAGTTTTCTTTTATTGCAACTTCATATGTCAAGGTATTCTTTAATTTAACTGTAATAATATTTCTACTGAGTATGACATAGTGTTCTTCTCATCTTCTTTTGGAAAATTAGTTGTGTGTTTAAATTATTATATAGATTATTTATGATACATTTTATTATTTAAAAGTGCATTTATTTACTCCTTAAAATTAATATTAAAAAAATTAAAAGATATTCACGTCAAATAAAAAAATTAAAAATCTTAAAAAATCAAAAATTAAAATTTCTCTCAGCCGTATCCCCACGCCGAACATCTCTGCTTTTTCACACCCTACCTATTGTCCTCTTCTTTTTCATTCTTTATATTTCATCATAATTTTTTATTTTTCAGCATAATTTCAAAATGGAGACAATAGAATAACATTAAAATTCTCCCTCTGATCATGTCATTGCCGTCACCGATGGATCTTTAAATGTCTTTGCATTATAAAGATATGTATTTTAAAAAATTAATATTGAAAATGACCTGGACATGATATTTTCGGTGAGATGAGAAATGAAATGCTGAGATTTAGTAATGAAGTAGATATTATTATTGAATAGATTTTGTGATTAATTAGGAAATAATTAGTGCAAATTATAATTAACAAAAGAAAATTTAATTTAATAATTAAAGAAAAATAAATAAAAAGATTGTAATTATTTCTTACATGACACTGATGTGTCATACACCACATATGTAAGAGCAGTGTCACACGTCTCAAATTTGTATTAAATTCACTTTTAAATAGTAAATGTGTGTAATAAATTATCACGATAATTATCCCTCTAAAAATTGGCATGGAATAGATTCAATTATAAAATCATGAATAGTTATTCTATTGAAATAAATTTAAGTTAAATGGTAATTTATAATTTACTTTGATGTTTAATTTTCTTATTTATTTTTTTATATGTAATTATTTTAGACTACATATATAATTACATATAATTATATGTACATAGCAAATGGTAATTATTTTATTTTGTTAAAAGATAGTTTGACAAATAATTCATGAATCAATTTGAGCTGCATATACTAGCTCAATTTTTAATGAAATAGATTAATAAATTAGGGAATAAAAAATTATTCAAAATTTAAGATAAATTAGATGATTTTGTATTTTTATAAACCATATTTCTGTATATAAATATGGATAGGCCAAGTACGTCATTAAAATTTTTAAATGGCTATGCATCTAAATTTTGAGACACATAAAATTAAATAATTGATCATTTAGATAAATCATTCTTTTTATGGGCATAAAGATCTCATTTGATTTGATAATATATATATATGTTATCAATTTAGTGAATATTGTAACTTGGATCAAGTTAAGATGACAATTTTGTATAACTATTACTATCTTAATGTTCTTCTTACCGAATTTTTTCTTTTTTACTACGTAATTAGATTAAATTTATTTGATTTGTAAATTCTTGTATAATGTTAGTTTTTACATATTTTTATTGGTTTACATTTTTAGTCATTTGTTAAAGTTTTATATATAAAAAGAGATAGAAAATTAAATTTTAAAATATCACGTGCATAAGTAAGCTATAAAATTTATGTCTACAAAGAGTAAATCTAATTTTAGAAATTACTAAACTCATGTATTTTTAAAAGATAAGTCATAACTAAAATTTCTTTGACCTATAAATTTTAATAAGAAACACGTGCAAATATTAAAAACCAAGAGAGACAATATACGCAAAATTTTACTATAATTTTTGTTTCTTTATCATAAATTTGACTCAGCTTATTTTTGGTGCTAATTTTTGTTTTCCTAGCATTAATTATCAAAGGCAAAATAGATAGAATAGTATATTTTATGTATTGATATTGTGAAAATGACATATATTAAAAATATATATTTATAATAAAGATGACACGTAAAATGAAACGGAGGGAGTAGATATTTTAATTAATGTCTTTGATATACTAATAGAAAATAGGGACAATGCATTAATTGGAAATAATAATGAGATTGAATCGGTGACAGTTATAACGAGATCCGAAAAGAGGAAAAAAAGTGAAGTAGAAGAAGAGGAATGGCCGGAAGAGAAGTGGAAGTTGCCATTGCCAAACTAACCCTTTCCTCAACCCCGACAAACCCTTTTTATCGAATCACATATACTATTTTATAATCATACAGATTCAGATTCAGAATCCTAAATAAAATAAACCAATACAAAAGCTAAGTCAGCGCCATTTAGATTCAGATGGTATGATTTCAAGAACCATTCAACACTTCTCCTCCTTCAATACTAGGTAATATTATTTTCATATGGGTATTTTGTATTATTGTTTAGATTTCATAGCTTTCGGATTGGTGAAATTGAGTATAATGCTATGTGGGTTTTTTTTTTGGGTTATGAGAAGTGATATGATTATTTTTCGTACTTGGGGCATTACCAACTTTGCAGCATTGGAGTTTTATGTGATCAAGTTTCAACTTTTTGGTGAGATTACTGCAATCTAATTACTAACCCTTTTGTTGGGGTTATAGTCATCCGAATCTTTACTAGCTGAGTTATTTTCTGGTATTGGATTAGCTGTGTCAGAGGAGTATTTGTTTTTTTCTGATTGGATATATTGCATAAGTTATTCTATTTTGCCAATCTTTGGATGGAGTAATTCTGAGTTTCCCTTGTGTGGCCTCCTAGCTTCGGATAAGAGTTCCACATTAGCAAAAAACAGACGGGCCTTACATCCTAGTGACGTGTTTGAAATCCATGGGGTCTAGGCAATGATGGAGCCAGGGTTTTAGTCAAGGGTTTCAGAATTTGAAAAAGCAAACATATGAGTCGGTCCAAGGGGGTTCAACATATGTATGCATAAAAAATAATTTTAACTATGTATAAATAATATAATTTTTCGCCAAAGGGGGTTTGGATACCCCCTGGTCATAAGGTGGCTCCGCCCAGAGTCTAGGCTCACAGTGGATAATATCAATAGTGGGTTGGGCCGTTACACCTTGATGGGCATTCTGTATGAGGGATAGGTTGGGGTCATTTTTCTATTTAGGGAATGCTGCATTAGAGTCAAAGATTTTACTATGTTGCTTGAGCTATCCTTGCAGATAATTAATCAGAATCTATTGCTGTTTTTGCTTAAGTTAGTCTTGGAATGAGATGAAAGACATGGTGTCTTAGCTTGAGACAGTTGCACCTGTAAAGTTCAGAGCTTTACTGCATTAGGACGAAGGAATCACTCATTAAAGGGAGTGGAATTGCTCAGGCTGATTTAATGCTGAAAAGATTGTTTGTTGGATGGTAAGGCATGGCAGATGTTTTATGGGGTTCTGCTGTGTTGTCACTATAGAAGGTGAAACTTAATGGTCAAAGAAAATCTGAGGCTTGGTTAACACGGTGATGCAAAAGTAAATTTTTGATATTTCATACTGGGATACTTGACGCCTGAATTTTGAGTAGTCAGCTGATGGAAAGAATAAAGTAGGGGGACGTAATTTATCTTTTTTCTCTCCTAAGTCCTATCCTTCTAAAAAAAAAAAAAAGAAGAAGAAAGATTAAAGTAGTTGGACATTCTTTCCTTAGGATTGATAGAAAAATGTGCCACTCGAGATGGTAACATGAGTTGAAAGAGAAACAGTGAACTCTTGAGGAAGTTGACAGTGGCCTTGGTCATATAAATCAGAGTTCTGCCAGAATAAAGACGATTAAACTGGTGGACCCTTTCAAAGAAGTCACTGCACAACTTCTACTCGAGGCTGCAGCCGTTTAACTCTTACAAATTACAATATCAATTCTATCCCTGGTAAATTTCCTAGTTGAACTCAAGCACTTACCCGGGAAATTCACATATGTGGGGATGAGGATAATTGGGCTTGAATCGAAGGCGCTCGATACTCATTTTCATTTCTTGTTTTATCAAATTCTTTGCTGCAGAAATGAGCGCAAATACTTTTCACAAATCCATGAGCTGTACTGAGAAATGGTTACTGACCAGAGATTTTTGTTAACTAATAAAGTAGCTTTTGCATAAAATATTCATATTTCTTCATAATATTTTTGAAGAAGTTAAACTACCTCATTTTTCATGGACACACATACTCGTAGTCCATTTTTGTTTCCATGTGTTTTGTATACCTTCCCTAGGAATGATCACATCAACTGTTTCGTTTTATTAGAATTCTAGGCAACATGAAGTTGTGGGGCAGAAAGCCCACATTTTTAATAATCAGATCAGTTGCTGGAGGGAACATCGCCTCAAATCTAGGGTTAGGGATGAGAGGAAAATAAAGGGCTAGGTTTAGGAAACCCCTCAGATGTTATGTGTTTTTATAAAGGCGACGTTGGCCCGAATTTGGGCCAAGCCAATTGTTTTGTGATTTACGAATTGGGGTTGGGCCCAATGTAGTTTGTATTTTGTTTCAGTTTTATTAATAAAATCATGTTTAATTAAAAAACTATCAGCACATTTCAATGACCTTTCAGTCCAATATCTGGTTTTGGATGTTGATCTCGTTGAAAAGAGGCTTGCTAGTTGCAAGATCTATGCACAATTAGCCTGGAACGGAGGTTATCCAAATATGTAAATACGAACTGTAATAAGACCTTCAATATATTTTCTCCCGCTTTATGTGTTTTTGACACAAATTTTAGTGGAATATCTTCTTAGTGAGGGAGGCCTGATCCTTACATATTTTATTGAGGAAGGGAACAAAAAATTAATGCACCTTTTTGCTGGAGAAAAGAGGGAAATATTTGTTCTACATTTAGACTTGCAATATTTTGTCCGTAGAGAAAACTATTATCTAATTTAAGCACAACGCTTTGTTCTTACCTAGTTAGTTGCTTCTTACTTGAAACGTCTCCTTCTTAAAGCTAGAAAAGTACAATTGACCCAATATTATCGTTATCCAAAAAAAAAGGGTACAATTGACTCGGACTCAGTTGTGTGCTCATTTCATTGTTTTGTACTACATGGTTCAGTTTCTTACTATTTTGATTTGTACTAGTGTCTCATGTAGTCTGGAAAGCCATAGTAAACTTGAAAGAGTTTGCAACTGCTTTTATTTGTGACTTTGGGCCATTTTATTTTATCTCTAGTATCAGGCCATGCTTTTGAACGTTTCTATTATATGTTTTTCTCATATTAGGTTTGCTTGCATAATTTGTCAGTCAAATGGGTATAAATGTTATTGGATATGAAAACTTGACATTGAACTTCATCAAAATTGGAAAGTAGACTCTGGATCAACTTCCATCCCTTTGATAATGATTAAAAAAGGGTCTAACACCCTGCCGCGTGGGCAGGATTGGATATTTGAAGCGTGGACAATATAATTTGGAGAAATATATGGTAAAGCAAGAAATTGGGATAAACCTAGGTTCGGATATCATGATAAAACTATGAACTTTAGGCTAACTGAACATTGTTTAACATCATGCAAGGAGTCGCATTTTTATTTGATAAGGAATGAACCTCAACAATAACGAGACCCTAAAAGTTTGCTCATGAGTTAAGCATTGTCCAACACCACAACATTCCTACTTATATGGGACTCAATACCCGTGAACTCCACATTGGAGTGTGAAGCAATATACTACTTGGGCCTAACATTGGATAAATCAGTTGGAGAAAGTCTTGGCTCTGATACCATAAGAAAACCTTGGGCGTAACTCTATCCCCCAGAAGTCATCTCATGGGGGAAGGATTGCCCTAGACCATTGTTAGAATAGGAACAGGTGCAGGAACAGTATATAGCATCCTACTTGGAAAAGAATTGTAATGTAATATCTATAGATGGGATCTCAATGTAATCTTGTGGTTATACAATTCAATAATAAGATTTGTGAATCTACAAATAAAATCTCATTCCTTCTAACAATATAGTCCTAAGAGTTCTGTTTAGGGGAAAAAATTTGTGAGAAATTGATTAGATGGAACTTGTGTGTGACAAACCCTTCATATCGCATCAAGCAACTGTCGAAGAGTGCTGGACTGAACAGGGATGGGATCTATCTTTTAGGAGACTCTTAAATGATTGGGAAGTGGACACAGTGGCCAACCTATTCCATGAAATAGGGGACTTCGCAGTAACTATTCCATGAAATAGGGGACTTCGCAGTAACTACTTCAGTTCCGGACTCTATGAGATGGAAGCACAAAAAGGATGGGATTTTCTCTGTTAAAAGTGTCTATTAAACAGTGAATACGCAACAAAATAGAAGACAACAAGGGTTATGGATAAATGTTTGGGAAAACATCGCACCAACAAAAGTAAAAGAGGAGAATAATAGTATCCGGGTGTCAACTTTGCGGGAAAACAAATGAGACAAATAGTCATCTTTTCTTGCATTGTAAATTCACTGCTCAGTTGTGGAATTTGTTTCTTACTCTCACAAACATGAAATGGACCATGCCTGAGCACACTATCGGTCCGCTGAGTTGCTAGATTAGAAGAAGTGGGAGCAAGAGCCAGAAGAGATGGTGGAAAATCATTCCCCATTGCATCTGGTGGACTGTGTGGAGAGAGAGAAATAGCAGATGTTTTGAAGATAAGTCCAATTCCGTTCATAGAGTTAAATGGAATTGTATTGTATCTTTCTTTTTTTGGTGTAAAGAAGCAAATATAGAGGAATTAGAGCTGTAGACTTGTTAGGCTCTCTGTAAGTAGTTTCGCCCTCAATTCTCTTTTTTGTTCCTCTTTTGAAGGTCTTCAGCATATGCTTAACTGAAGAATACAACATTACCAATTTCAAAAAAAAAAAAAGTATTTCATCACTTTGAGACCGACTATCACTTTGACAGTGAAAAGATACTCTTTGAAGATATTGTAGCAAAATTTGTGAATTCAAGTGATCAACCGGCAGATATCTTCACTAGGTCCCTTACGGGTCCTCGTATCAATTACATTTGGAACAAATTCAGTACATATGATTTGTATGCACCTGCTTAAGGGGGAGTGTCAGAATAGGAATTGGAATAAGAAAAATATATAAAATTCTTCTTGGAAAATGATTTTCATATAGTGTCTATCGGTCCTCAGTGTAGTATATAATACACAATTCAATAATATTTTTCTATTATATCTCTCACAACCATATAAGAAGACCCATTTTTAGATCCCCAATTGATGCGGGATCTAACAGATTCAGCCTCTTCTAAGTGACTAGTAAGTTTTTTAAATATGCGAGCAACACACCAAATCAAGTTCCAGTAATTTACTTCAGCATCTTTCTGTAAACAATGCCGTGCACTTCATTAATTGTGAAATTAATTACATTTTGTTATTGTGCTTTTACCAGGACATCTCCTAGAGTTGTCTGGAACTTTTGTTGGATATATATTGGCTTCGTGTACAGTTATCACTTACGGGTCACAATCTGTTGAACATGATATAGAATTTTGAATCTTTGAGGGGATGGAGAAGACAGGAAATGATACGGGGCCAACTGAGGCTCTGCCTCCTGATTCTCCTTGGTGGCCAGCAGATATTTCCGACAAGCTACAGTTGATCACTTTGGTTTCTTCCGAAGATAAAGCAAACTCTACTGTATTGAGCAGCAAACAGGAGCCAGAGGGTTTAGCATCAAAGAGAGCGTCTCAGATTCTGTGGGACACAGGGGAACTTGCAGAACCTATTCCTGATGGTTTCTACTTTGTTATTCCAGTGAGTATAACATAGCTTTGTGTGGCCTTGGATTCTTCTTCTTCTTCACTTGGATGATTTCTCTCCAGATGAGAGACAGTTATACTAATACGGCAAGACGAGAAATTGAATCATATGTTTTTAGTGTAGCACACTAATTTTTTTGGGGGGGTCAATTATGTTGTTAAGTGCTAACATGACATTCTGAATATGTACCTTTTGTTTGCTTTGGTTCTTTTCTGGAAGGGATCTTTTCTTTTTTTTGATGACAAAGGAAACCCGCAATTGCTACCCTTTGTGGGCGCACATGGTAAAACCCCCGCTCCTATGAAATAGCTCGCAAATCACATAGGAGAGGTAAGCCGCACTAGGCAAGCCCGGTGCAACGAGCTCGATCCAAAAGGCAAATCCCTTGCTTTCACTAGCAAGGGGTTTCACACGTGAAACCTCCAACATGGAAGTCCCAAGTCTAAACCACTGGGCCACCCAGAAGGGTCTTTTCTGCATGGGATCTTGTCACTCAATATTGTTCTAATTCTCGAATTTCTGCAGGAAAGAAGATTCAAGGAGTTATTCGATACTATTCCATCTTTGGATGACCTTTATGCTCTAGAGACAGAGGGTCTTCGACCTAATGTTATTCTTGTCAATCTGCATAAAGATAAGAAGCTTTCAATGTTAAAACAGCTCACTCTCACTTTAGTGAAAGGATTGAGTTCAACTCCAGCAGTAGTGGTGAAGAAGATTGCAGGGTTGGTGCGTCATCCATTTTCTTTTGTCTATACTGGGTTTAGTTCTGACTGGTTGTTAGTTTCCTTTTACTATAGAAGGCATGATAACTTCTCTTTTTCATTTTCCAGTAGCGTTGGAGAAGACATCGCATAAATAAATTAAGCTGTTATCAGGATATTGCATAAATAAGATTAAGCTGTAATCAGAATATATGTATAACATTTAGTATTATTTTCTGCAGAGTTGAAAAAGAAACTGAAACTAGATAATCATTTTCTCTCAAATACAAATTAAGGTTTCTCAGGTGTAAGAGTTCAACAAACCTAAAAGTTCTCAACAAAGTATTTTTAAGGAAATTTGTAGTTTCCATGTATGCTTGAATTTTTTTCAAAAGTTCTCCTAATTTCTTGAACCTGGGTATTCCTCTGGAAACAATAATTTCCAGATGGAGGGTTTCTCAATTTTAATTTCCATACAATTTTATGGAATTATTTGATACCAGTTTTATGTTATTGTTACTTGTTAGACAAAAAAGAAAAAGATGAGCCCAAAATTTGTTATCAAAATGTTTTCTTTTCCAATGAATCATTTTTGGTTCAGTTTTTGTTATCTGTTTCACTTTTCTAAATGCATCATGTGAATTTGACAGTCCTTTAGTGCATGTTGGGAAAAATCTAGTCTTGATATAACCCATAATTCTGTATGACATATGTTTATTGTCTTGATATAACCCATAATTCTGTATGAGATATGTTTATTGTGAAACTGTGAATTAATTTTCCCAAATAAAAAGATGACTTAACTGCAACGGTATTTAGCCGAAATGTCTGTCTTCCTGAGATTGCGTGGTTTTAGTCTGACATCATATCACTGTGGTTAGGTTTGCGACTTCTATAAGCATCCCAAGTACAAGTCCACTCATGTGAGTGGTACACTTGAGGAGGTCTCACATGCTTTGGGTAGTCAAGGAATCCACATGCTGTGCCAAATAAAGGATGGTTCCTGCCATGCTCGAGCAATCTTATTCAAAGTTCTTGCTGATACTGTGGGCCTTGAGTGCAAGCTGATTGTGGTGAGCATTCTATTTCTCTTCAAAATGTTAGTCTGCTTTAAGTAATTGGACAAAAGATTCTTTTCCATCTTAATGTTTAAGTAAATTGGATTCACTTGAATTTTCAAGCTTCCGTTCGATGCACATTCATTCTGGAGTTTCTTTTCTTCCCCAACCCCCCTTTTTTCTTTCAATTCCCTCCATTTTATCTTCTAACTAATATTAGGGTTTCCCAAGAGGAGGAGCGCTGGAGTGTGCAGATTCATCTAAGCACATCTGTGTCACAGTCATTCTGGATTCTATAGAACTACTGGTTGACCTTATACATTATCCTGGCAAGCTGTTTCCTTGTTCAACGAAGCAGCTACATCGCTCACATTTCTTTGGTGAGAGTGATTCTGTAGAAACAGATTCATGTAACTCACCGATGGATCCCATTAGTCCTACCTGTTTCAGTTCTGACTACAGTGGCACTGGAAGGTAAGTATGTAAAGCTTGGGGAAGCTAGTTGGCATGATATTTGTTTAGAATGCAAACTTTTTATTTACTTCCTTTCAAACTAATCTGGCTGACCTGGTATATATTCACACACACACACGCACACACGCATATTTTTGATGGAGACTTACTAACCATTTTAAATAAAATGACATTTATATCATCTAAAAAAATCTATGTTGGAAAGAATGTGGCCAAAGTTAATGTTTTTATGCTGGTGAAAATTAAGTTGGTGTAAAGTGAACACCATTTAAAGTTTTTAGTTATTCGTCAGTCCAGAAAGATAGTTCTAGGCCTATCTCAGTTGTCCTTGTCCTTTCCCGGTAAAAGTAAAATTTTGATACTACTTTTCTCTATTATATTTTCCATGAACTGTTACAAATTCATAAATATGGCTAGGATATCTATATTGCAAGTATGGAAACGCTCCCGAAATAATTATATAATTAGGAGCATTATTGGATTGTAAACTAAATTGTATGCATGAAGATAGACTTCTCAATTCGTCACTGCTGGCTCGTCTCTAAATGTCAGACATTCAAGGCGCATTGTCACCAGAGAGATTACTGGTTGAGTCTCATCCTGGGAAAAGTTGGTGCCTGTACTTCCTAAATGCCACTGTGGTCAATTCGTTACTGGTACACGCATGTGAGCATGACAACTTTGTAGAAGAACAGCCATAATTCTGGCAGAATAGGCATGATTCTGCAAGAACGTCATTGGAAAGATGGGCGGAGACGTTGAGTCAGTCACCAAAAAGAGGATCTGTATTGCTATAACAATCATTGAAAGAGGCCCTGTCTGTCGAAATTATCATCTTTAAGAGGCAAGAATAGTAAACAATGAGAGTATAATTTTTTTGTCTCGGTAGATGATGTTAGACAACCTACTGGTAAGCAAAAGCTACTTAATCCCTGCCAAGATTGTAGAGGCACTGTAATTCATACATGAGAAGAGAAGAGAAACTCTTGTTGAAATTAGTGGTTAGCAACATATAAGAGAGCTTTTATATAGAAGTTTGAGCTACTGGAAAAAGGAAAACAACAACAACAACATCATACCCAGTGTAATCCTACTGATGTACCTAGTGTAAAATATGGGGAGTTTCCTAGTTCTAGTGATTTCAAATTACTATGCCATAGCCATTAAGCATTTTGTAGACAATAATTTTTATGACTCTCTTGACTTTAGATAGGGAACACTCAAGATCTTGTGGTATTGTTTATAACCCATTTGGAATCAACTCACTGTTCTAGTCTGACTTTCATGTTTTTAAGTTGTTGACCAATAGACTGCTAAACACAGTCTTTGGCAAACTTAAGTGGTTTAACACATGCATGGTATTAGTTTTCAGCCATTGAAGGTCAGGAAGTTGGGCATAACTGCTGACAACATACATAGAACTTTTTAATTGAAAAAATAAAATAGAACTTTGATTTCGTTTCGCTTATGCATTTTAAAAGCCAGTCTTTGTATCAGCATAAGCTGGTTGGACCCCAATTACTTCATTTGGCCCATCTGTGACAAGCATATTGCTGTAGTTTGACAATGAGGAAAGTTTGAGTAAATAATGCAGCTGCTTTCACTACTCTATCTGTATAGATAAATATCTTTGTTTACTGTTCAGTCTTCTTCATCTTTCTTAATTTTCCTATATTTTACAAGGAACAAATTACTCTCATTGTCCCTTTGGGTACTGCCTTGTGTTTGCTGATGTGTCATGTCACTTTCTTCAGCTTATCACACAGTCAGCCCAATGTCAAAAATTCAGTTAGGCATGGAAGGAAGAAAGTTGTATCTGAACAGAGGGTTTCAAGTTCAAGGTTCAGTTTGTCCTGAACCTTCCTGGACTTAAGATACAGAGAATCCTAACTTTTCCAGATTAAGTAGCTGAAGTTAGAGATTCAACTCCCAATTGCTTTCTGATGTAACTGTTCTTGCATGCCCAATAATCAATATCCTCTTCTTCAGAAGATGATCTATTTCATGTCTCCTGAGAGATACACTGAGGAATATGAGTTTTGTTTCCAATGCACATGGCGAGGTCTTACAACTTAAAACATAATTTGTTTATGGAATTAAATAAAGGCACCATTTTCTCGAGATGAAGTCTCTGCAGCTAATCCTCTGATTAATTTGATCCAACCTGTAAATTCGAACAAGAACAAAAAAACCTACCTGTGAAACCTTGTAATTAGTTTAAAATGAAAGAGAGTTAAATTCTTCTTATGAGAGATAAACTGTTGAATGGATTGATATTTATTTTACTTAGTTATTAGTAATGTTTTTACTTATAAAGGCTAGGAACTATAAGTTTTTTGGGTTTCTCCAGAAGGAGAAATTAAAGAGAGCTGGAACTCCATGCAGCTTTTTGAGCTCCAGTTCGGATTTGACCCTTTTTCTTTTCTGTTCCCATTTCTAATGTCTTCTTTCTTTTGCGATTGTTGGTCAGTAAACCAAATAAACAATAAATAATTAGAAGAAGACATTTATTCATTCTGGCTTGGAATTTAAAAGTTTTAGGGCTGGACAAGGAGGCATAGACCACTAAAGTTGCATATTTAGTTGCAACCTACTGATACAGTGCTATATGATTACCTTCTTATATACCTAGAGATAGATCTACGTAGTATGGGCCAATTACATAATTTTTTTGTATTCTTTTTCTTTAGAGAAATATAGAGTCATCACTACCTTCAATTGTTTTTTTTAATATTAACTATATCATAAAAATAAAATATTTATATTTGGAGTCAGTCTGTCTTGGTTCATCGTATATTTTAGTCTGAAAGCTGTGTGTATTTCTTTATGTTCGTACAGCAGGTTCAATAATCTGTGGGGAAAAGTGGATCTCCCCATTTATTGTAACCATGTATATCTATCATACAAACATAGTCCTGTTTCATACTTCTGATTTGTCAGAATTGTTGCTAGTTATTTGCAAGTTTCAACATGTTTTCAAATTTTGTAAGACTATTGTGAGTTCGTAAAACAGAGATGTTTATTTTATATCTCAGGATGGTTAAACTTTTCCAAATTTTCTTATAAAGCAATCTTTCTTACTTAGCAGTAACATGAGTTTGTGTTGGTTGTTAGAGTTTCAGGTTTTCTGTTGATACTTAAACTTGAAATCCTTTTTTCAGTCCAGAGTATCCTTTCTTCCGAGGACCTGGGAGATCCATTCTTGGTGGTCGTGCGCGGTCTTTCAAGGAATGCAACTATGATGTTACTTCTTCAAGGTTCAAAGTCTAACATTTCTTATATATTTAAATTAAAGGTTATCTGAAATTGTCATAGTCTGAAGGAACATACATTTCCTTTTTCATTTAATGGCTTCAGTCTGCTAGTTGGTCTTAAAGATATTGACCTGATGAAAGTATCCTGTTCCAGTTTTGTTTTAATCTAAATGATTGGAATAATTAGTGATGTAGCTCAAGAAACAATTAGACAGAAAATAGCTTTTTGTTTTATTTATCTTTCCCT
Source organism: Solanum medicagineum (assembly GCA_026153255.1). Classification (NCBI taxonomy): domain Eukaryota; kingdom Viridiplantae; phylum Streptophyta; class Magnoliopsida; order Solanales; family Solanaceae; genus Solanum; species Solanum medicagineum. Next base: position 14,127,748 of record JAPFFP010000046.1, read on the forward strand.
TTTACGTATATCTTATCTTTTAGTTACAGACACAGTATTATGCTATCTTATCTTCTTAGCTAAAAATAGAGTTCTAGTTTCAAAATTTTTGATTTGTTTAGAATTCTTCACCTAAAATTAGAACTCTTATGAACTTATTTGGAGGCTTCAATTATGTTTTGCTAAATTGATTTGGCATTATAATTATCTCTATTATCCTCTTTTTCATGCTCTCTTCTCAGTTCTCCCTTCTCTCCTTTCTCTCTGTCTTTATATTTTTCCTCTCAACCAATTTTTTTCCTTTTCTTCGTGTCCCTCTTATTCTCTTCACCTCTTTCTCATTTCCTCCTCTTGCATTTTATCTCGTTCTTGTTGCTGGTACTTTAATTTTTTGTCAAAGCTGAGGTTTGAAACTTGATTCATCACACTGCTGTACTCTTTGTATCCATCATCGATGAAGTTTGATTCATCACATTACTGTACTTTTTTTAGCATCTATCATTGTTATTCCTGCCAATAGTTGATGGATCTGTTTGTCTTCTTCAGTTAGTATTTCAAGAAGGTCCTTTGGGAGTTGCTCTAACAGTTTCACCCATCGGGATCGAGCTTTATTCAGTTGGTGGAATTATGAAAGATTACACTATCCGTGTCTTTGATTTTTATTTGGCTTATCAAAATAATTTCTTTTTAAGTATTAGAGAAATGTTTTATCTTTTAATGATAGAGGTTTATTAATTTTAAGAGTTCTACTTAAACTCCTTATCCTACACCCTAAGTTTTTTGTTTTGCTAAACTGATTTGGTTAAAGTTTCTCTGTATCTTCTACTTCCTTCTCCCTTATGTTCTCTCTTTGTTTCTCTCACTCAGTCTCTCTTTCTTTCTTTATCTCTCGATTTTTCCCTTCCCCAGTGTTCCCCCTTGCGTTCTCTCTGCTTCATTCTAGGTGCTACATCAATTTAGTATCAGAGGTTCCTTTCCTTTTTGTTACCACATTATTAGTCAGTAATGTTAATGAATCCCGTGTCTGTCTATCTGTTGTTTATCCCTTTCATTGTACTTTTTCTGGTTTAACGATCAAATATCTAATAACTATACTATCAAATTGCATCAAATATAGCATTTTTGCTTTCTAATTGTTACAATCAGACTGTAGAATAGCTTTTCTAATCTCTGATTCTCTATTATGTCAAATTTGTCATTATACTGCCTTGGTAGCATAATATTCTCAACCATACAAATCATGTTTGAACGAAGAAGTGATATGTATGCATAATCTGTGAATTGTTGTAAATTGAGGGGCATAGTTGTTTTACAATTTCCCAGTGAAGTTGGAGGGTTCATATGTATAATATATTTGAAATGTGTTATGGTTAATTGGTTGCATTATGTATCTAAAAAGGCTCCTTGAGCATTATAAGGTTTGTATTTTTTTAGCAATCAAAGAAAAAGATATATTTTTATTTTCAGGCAGTAGCCTGGCCGCTTAATATATTCAACCCGATAGATCATGCTTGAAACGAGAACTGATAGTGGCATGATCCATTGACAGGTGGAGCTGTTCATGTTTCCTTAGTGAACTAGGAGTTCATATGTATTTGAGCTTTGTGTGTGATAAGAAGATACCACCTAAACTTATAGGTAAGTTTTACAGAGTGGTGGTTAGACCTTCTTTGCTATATGGGGTGGAGTACTGGCCAATCAAAAATTCACATGTTCAGAAGATGTAGGTCGCGGAGATGAGGATGTTGAGATGGATGTGTGGACACACCAGGAGTGATAAGATTAGGAATGAGACAATTCGGGAGAAGTTAGAGGTGGCTCCTGTGGGTAACAAGATGAGGGAAGCGAGACTGCGATGGTTTGGACATCTGCAGAGAAGAAGTATTAATGCTCCTGTTAGGAGGTGCGAGAGGTTGGATTTAGGGGTTTCACGGAAGGCTAGAGGTATACCAAAGAAGTATTGAGGGGAAGGTAGTCAAACAAGATATGACGAAACTTTATCTCACCGACGACATGACCTTAGAAAGGAGTGGAGGTCGCATATTACGGTAGAGGGCTAATAGGCTAGTAGGGGTAGGTCGATGTCTGGTCTTGTGATATAGTAGGTTCGGTTAGGTTAGTATGAGTAGTCGTGTCTTTATATTCTATGATTGTCATTAGCCGTCCTATATTTGTTACTTTTATCGTATTTACATACTATCATTTGCTTTTCATTTTTAGTCATTTTCCGTTTTTCTTTCTTGCCCTTTTTTTTATTTCTAGTATCTTCTTCTTATGGGGTTCGATTTTGAGACGAGGGTTTTTTGAAAGTAGCCCCTCTATTTCTAGGAGATAGTGATAAGGTCTGCATACATTTTACCCTCCCCAAATTTCACTTGTGGGATTCCACTGGGTATGTTGTTGTTGTTGTCGTTTTCCTTATCTCTGAAATTCATATATTCTTCTCTGTTATTTCATGGGGAAGTGCACCAAACAATCCAATGTTTTTATTAAAAAAACTGACTCAATGTTCTTATTCTGCCGAGGATAATATGTTAACTTTATGCTTCTTTGCCATTATGTTTTCTCCTGTCTCTTACTGGGAGTAGTGGCAGAAGTTCTCTGGAAATGTTGTCTGCATCTCATGGCTTAGCATCATTACATGACACATGAATTGAACTGACTGCAGGTCTGCTGGTGCTTCACCTATACACACTCGTAGAAGAAGACGGAGGTCCATCAGCATGATTCCGGAGATTGGTGATGACATTGTAAGGTTGATCATGTCCCTTTGCCTCTAACTAAACCTCCTACTCCCTCTATCTCAATTTTTATTTGTCACTTTCCTTTTGTGGTCAGTCCCAAAAGGAATTATACATTTTTATATCTAGAAACAATTTAACTTTGAAATGTCCATGTTCCCTTAATGAGATGATATATAGCCACTCAAACATCTATGACTTGTTTTAGACCACAAATTTCAGAAGTCTTTCTTTCTTCCTTAAACTCCGTGCCAAGTCAAACAATATAACATAAATTGAGACAAAGAGAGCATTACCTTTAGCTCTCAGTCATCTCCTTTCTTCTTCTTCTTCTTTCTTTTATTCTCCATTTCCTTTTTTCCCCTTGCAAAATAGTTTCACATTCTCTTAAAAAGACAGTTTCTAATACTTAGCTCCAAATGAGTATATAGTACTCCCTCTATCCATTTTTACTTGTCCAGTATTGACGTAACACACCTCTTAAGAAGCAATAAATAGAGTGACAATTTTACTGTATTACCTGTTGAATATAATTAGTTCTTATGTTTTAGAAAATTCATAGGGAGATGATTATAGTTAATAATAAGGGTAAATTTGGAATTAAATGATAAATTATTACTTGATTTTCTAAATTGAACAAGTAAAAATGGACATTTACTTTTAGGAGTGGACAAGTAAAAATGGAAGAAGTAGCTCTTTTGTTGCTTATGCAACTTATGCGGAATAATAGTTATAGCAGAGGTTATTTTTATATATACAACAATAAGATATTTCCAAATGAGGATGTAACTAGATCGAATTGTTTTAACATCTTGTATTTCCACTATGAGCTGTACATTTAGTTTGACAGCTCATGGAATGACACGACAAAAAAGAAGTCTCAGTGTGGACAAGAATAGCTCGAGAGATGAAATGACTACCTTTAAAGAAAACCGACAACCACCTCAAGCGCTTTAATAGTGTCTGTTTTGGCACCAGCTATAAATGCACACGGGGTTGCGGAATCTTCTAGCAAAATTTATAAGTTGTATAGAGGTGCCTCCATTTTACTCCATCTAGCTGAATGAGCCATCCAGATCTATTCTTATTCAAGAGATATATATATAAATAGCACGTATTTCCTTCTAGGTTAAACCAAATTTCTGCATATCTCGTAAGCTTATGTCTGACCTTGAATGCAGGGTTGTTCGGGAAATGAATGCAACTATGAAGAAAAATCATCTCTCAGCGGAACAAGCAACATTTGATTTGGCTACAAGGAAAGGGGAAGATAATTCTGGTCATCAAGTGAGTCTTTTTTCTCTTGAACTCCTTGTTTACAAAAGGATACACCAGGTATCTAGTTGTCTTTCTTAGAATTATTTGCAAGAACTTGCTTCCAAGACCTTTTAAAAGGTAACTCTAAAAGTTGGAAGTTATTATCCAAACATATTTTAAATTTAAATTAGGTAAATATGTTTTTGATTGATTACATCTTTCGTGATAAGGAAAGGAGAGTAAATTCCAATTGGATTAATTCTTGTTTGGATGGATCTGAGACAGATGCTTATTACAGTAAATGGGATTAGCCTTGATCTCTAATTGGTTGAAAAGATGAAATAAATAATGACAGCTGGTAAAATCAACCTACCCCTAGATAGAACCTAATCCACATTAAGCTTAAATGAGGCCTAATCTGGTGCAATGACTCCAGTTTACAAATCTACCAAATGTTATCTCAGAATAAACAAAACTTCCTCCAACTAAGTCCAAATTTGTTGCAGCGGAAGTTACTGTTGGGAGGTATTAATTTGTCATGAAGGACACAATGTGTCTATGTTTCTTATATGGGCTTAAATATGGCCACCTAGGGTTGACTGAGAGGTTGAGCCATAGGAGTAACAATTTGGACATCCCAGGTTCAAATCGTGACAACAACATTCAGTGCGTGCCCATCTGCTCCAACCTTGATGGGTCGGATAAGCCAGCAACTTGCGCTTGTTGGTTGTAGCAAGTTGCTTGGTAGATCAGTCGAGGTGCACAGAAGTTGATCCGGACACCATTGTCATAAAAGGAAATAGAAAATCTTAAACATGCTGAGGGCATGTGCTTAATAGTTTTTTTTCTAAATAAAAAATTCTTACATTCTTCAAGAAATCCACTTCAACTTCCGGGAAACAAAGCTATGATTGTTAAATATTTTTCCTAATGTGTTTAATTTGTGATATTGCTTTCAATAATTTGCTTCTTATAGCTACTCACAACTGGTTCTCTAACTTGGTAAGACCTTGTTTTCTAGGCCTGTTAACTTGTTTGTGAGTCAGTTGGATTAACTGATACAATTAAACCCATGGAATTCACTCAACATAATTGTGACATGAATTATATTTGCCACTTTCCAGGTACCGAATTTTCATTCAGATGACCCAAATACAGGAAGTGGTGAAAAAGGTCAAGCACAGCATTTTCCCAGAAAGTGCTTGACATCTGACAAAGCAATATCCCTGCCTTCTTCTCCACGCTGGAGCTATGGTGGAGGCAAGACACCAGGAATTTTTGGCAGTCCTGATATGGCGTCAAGATTGGACAAAGTGATTGAATCATCAAAGATCCTCAACAAACCATTGTTACCATTTGATGAATGGAACATTGATTTCTCTGAAATAACCATTGGAGTGCGTGTTGGAATTGGTATACATTCTTCTTTTATACTACAATATGACAAATAATTAACCCACGTGTAGTTTGAAGCTCCAGGTGCTTATTGAGTTATGCATTCACTAGCAGTTAACTAGATGTTTTCCTAGGGGTGGGAACACAGGTGGTTGGTCAGTGGACATTGCTCATTTCGCATTTAGGGTGCATCTGCATTGTTTTCTCTTGCTACTTTCGTTTCTTTGAACCATAGTAGGTATACAACAACAACAACACACCCAATGTAATCCCACAAGTGGGGTCGGGGAAGTTAGAGTGAGACCTTACCCCTCTCTCATTGAGGTAAAGAGGCTCTTTCCGAAAGACCCTCGCTCAACTGCAGCAAATCAAAGCAGTTGTGGAAAAAGAAAATACGGAAGTGAAGAAAACGTGACAACTAATAAGGAAAGCATCACAAAGCATTCAGAAAATTAACTCAAAGAACTATGATTCAGCAATAGGTTGAGTACCTGTCACCTCCTAATGTTTTCATTCTTCATGCAATGGCATAATAACATTTTTTTAATCAGTGTGGGTCGTAGCAGACTCTTAACTTTTCATGTGATAGCAGGTTCTGAAATTTAGTTTAAGTTGCCAGTAATGTCTCTGAGGAATAGAAAAATGAAATGAAGGTGATTCTTAAATCCAATAGGGAAATGAACCACATCTAATATGTGTGACAGCACCTGTATTCCTTGCTTCCATCAACTCGATATGCTGTAACTGCGTGACTCGCTGTTTGGTTAGGGTTGAAAACACAAGCTAGTCACTGGCAGTGATTGAACCGTTTAAGCCAGAAGAAAAGAAAAGAATGATTTCATACAGTTAGTGGGACATTTCTCTCCTGTACAGTTTGATGTATGCCCTTATCAAGAAACCATTATTATTTCTGCTTATTTATCATAGTGTTGTATCTTAATTGTTAATTCATTCTCGTGAATCTGCTCCTTACTATTTTCTTTTGGCAGCATATTTTTCACCATCTGCGACTCAATCTTGTTTGGCTACACTGTCAAAAGTTTTCAAATCATTGTCCTGAAAGTCAAGGATAATCTTTACGGAGTAACATCTGTCATTTGTGCTCTTTCCTTTTCTCATTTCCTTCTGATAGCATAGAAGCCTATTCCAGTAAGGTATAGAACAATAAAGCCTCAGGCCCAAGCAAGTTGGGGTGAGGATCCATCATAAATTGACTAGCTTTTTGTTGGTTGTAACCAACTGTAATCCTCCACCATTATCCGGGCTTGAGACCAGGAAGTGAGAAAGCTCAGTGTATCAGATAATAATCTTACCCAGATGGACTGTGGGTAGTGCTTTATTAAGGATTGAATCAAAAAAAGGGTGGGGAGGGACCTAGGCGTAACCTCGGAGGTACCATTCTATTAAGAGTTATTGGAAGAGAGTTTCATGCAGCTGTACAGTCTAGCTAACCAAAAAAATCTGTCATATCTAATTCTTATGCTAGGGAGTTGCCATTTTTCTAGTTGGGACGGGCTTTTATCCTGACTTTGGCAGCCACTGGAATGAATGGAATATAATGCCTTCATTGGTGGATGTAGCAAGTTTGATCAAGCAGGCTGCTACCGGTTCGCCTCTCTGTAACAATGGCTAACATATACTTATCTTGGTTTAGGATTGCAATGATATCTTCAATCTCCTTCCTCAACTTTCGGCTGTTAGTAGTCTTGTTCAAAATATCAGCATCAGTAAAGCTCCAATACGAATCTGATAAATCCATGTGCAACACCATTCAATTCAAAATCTGGCAGCTTTTGCTCCTGCCATCTTCCAATTGTACACAACTGGAGAGGAGAAGGTCATGGTTAAATCACCATGTTCATCCCTTCTCTAATGAAGATGCCGTTTGTGTTGACTTCCACCAGGCCAGTGGGTGGTCTAGTCCACTGCACCTGCTTCTATATAGGAATTTGTTTCAGACTCTCAACCATCTCACAGATTGTTTGAGCCAATTCATGAGTGAAATCTTTTCCTATTGCGGCTTTATTGTTCCAGTCACTTCCACATAAATATGTACTGCATGCTGGGAGCAGAAGATTTTTGGTCCCTATACTTACAAGCACATCTGCTTCTCCATATCTCCTTACAAATAGCAGTTCGGCACAATCTGTAATAAGTATTTGGCGGCTACCTTCTGAGTGTTAAACTGCTGCCAACTTCTCAAGACATTTTTGATAGGCCTTATTATATGATTCTGTATGCCCATGGCATTTGCAAAAAATGAAAATAAAAATAAAATTAAAAATAAAAAAATCCACAAGTGAACTGCAGCGCCACTTTCAATGAGTACATGGTGTAAAGTTTCACATTGTGATCATTGCAACATGAGCATTTAAACACAATCTGATTTCCAAACTTAGCGATAATATCATCCAAATATAATTTTCTTTAAATCATCTCCATGTCAAGAAGGATATTTTAAAAGGAAATGGGCCTCTGCCATATCTGACCAAGTGCTCAGGTATCATTCCCTCCAGCTACCATGCTCCATGAGATCTTTAAGTCTTAGTTTAGCAGATCTTCCGGAACCTGGCGATTGGATAGTCAACATTCCTTTTAAGGGTCCAGTTGTCCCACCAAAAACTCCATACCCCTGAACTAATTATCCAAAATATGCTGCTTCAAGCCTTTCCATGCCTGAGAGTTTCCTGAAAGCCATTTCTCTGAGAAAAGCTTCCCGCAGTGATGGTTGAGTCCTGAATCTCCACCTCCTCTTCATTATGCATGTGTCATTGATATTTCCATTGTACCAACTCCAATTCCTCTTTCATCTTTGGGATGACATAATTCATCCAAGAACTCCAATGATAGTTCTTCTTCTTTCCAACTGAACCCCATAGGAGGAGTTATTAAGGGATATTAGCGCAAAATAATGGATAATGATTACCGTCCATGTTTTTTTCTTTACTGGGGTACATTCCTTCACTGATTCTTAGAGTTAACTTAAACAAAGAAAGAGATAAGATACATACAGTATAATTTGATGGAGGGCAGAGATGGAGAAATCAATTATAGACTGGGTGCCTTGTATTCCTTCTCGGTAAGATTACTTAAAGCTTCACGCTTATAAAAATCACAACTTTCTTGGGTATAAAATTCTCATAGATCTAGTTGAATAAGCAACATAATGTCTTTCTAGTTGGATCTGTTGAGCATGCATTGGCTCTAAGTTTGCAAGTGACAAAAGTCCATGTCAAGATGATTTTATTCTCCAAGTCCTTGACAGTTGACTGGTTCAAAGAACAAGATTGGTCACAAAGTTTCATATATAAAAATTCCATTAGATAACTTCATAGTTTCTTTGCTTTACTGCTTTCTTTTTTCTCATACTTGTTCACAACATTTAGTTTTGTCAAGACGTAAACTCGTCTGGGGTGTAAATTCAAATGGCGTGACACATGAGCCAGGAGTGAAAGGGATACTTGATACACAAGTCATTGCCAAGAGAGAAAGACTTAAGTATCTGGGGTCCTGATCCAAGGAAATAGGGAGAAAGATCGAAGATGATGTCACAAATCATTTTGGTGTGACAAGGATGAATTGGTGGCTTGCATCCAGTGTCTTGTGTGACAAAAGAGTATCACCAAAACTTAAAGGTAAGTTCTACAGAGTGGTGGTTAGATCGGCTATGTTGCATTGACTCTTAGGCTTAAAAGATACAAGTGGTAGAAATGAAGATGTTGAGATGGATGTGTGGGTATACTAGGAGCAATAGGGTAAGTCTTGTCAAAGGCACGCTTAAACCTTGAACCAAGGCTTAAAACGTGTTGAGCGCTTCGCCTCGCTTTATGTGCGCTTCAGTGTCATCATCAAGGTCCTAAGACATACTTTTCCGTGCTAACGAACTTCTTTTGAAGAGATGGCACTAAACAATTGATATTTCACTTTATCATTTTTTTTCTTAGTCTTCGACTAAACATATATATACTTGTGTTTCTCTCTTAAATCCTTTTTTCATTAAAGCCCACTTTTTAGTTTGCACTTAAAGCCCCAATGGACCTTAGAGGTTTTTCGCATTTCTACCTTCAACATTGCTATAGGATTAAGAAATGAGGATCTTTGGGACAAAGTGGGAGTGACCTCCGTGGTGAACAAGTTGAGGAAGAGAGACTGAGATGGTTTGAACATATATAAGGAGATACGTGATTGCCCGGTGAGGAGGTGTGAGCGGTTGGATATAGCAAAGTTGAGGAGAGGTGGAGGTAGGCCGAAGAAGCATTTGATGGAGGTGATTGGACATGATAGTGGCACATGTCCAGCTTACCTAGGACATGACCTTAGATATGGGGTATGGAGGTCGAAGATAAGGTAGAAGGTTAAGTAAGTAGTTAAAAGTTATCCTATTACTAGCTTATTCATGTAGTTGGTTTGGTTTACTGTGTTAAGGTGATCACACTTGGTCATTCTTGTTACAGTTTTTTGCATATATGTGCTGCGTTGCTTTGCTAGGAATTGTCATGTTTCTCTCCACCATCTTTTTTCATTTTATTACTGCTATGAGTTGCTTGAGTCAAGGGCCTTTTGGAAATAATCTCTCTACCTTAAAGAGTTAGTGGAAAGGACCACGCACACTCTACCCTCACTAGACCCCACTTTGTGGGATTTTACTGAGTATGTTGTTGTTGTTGAAGAGGTAAACTCATCATGCATTCTCAACTCTTCTTTTATCATTACCAAAAAAAAGCTCTGTATTTATGAAGATTATTTGGTAGAAGCGGACATACAAGTCCATTAACTAAGTATGAGTTCTCTTGTTATTCTTTCATTAGTTCTGTTTTATAATAGTGGAGATGAAAACATCATCAGTCCATTAACTAAGTATGAGTTCTCTTGTTATTCTTTCATTAGTTCTGTTTTATAATAGTGGAGATGAAAACATCA
>JAPFFP010000046.1:14138139-14148955 GCA_026153255.1 Solanum medicagineum
TCAGTTTCTAATCTGTCCTGGAGATTATGTAAATGGTGTTCATATAATACTTACTATTTCTATTATTCCCCAATAATATAACTAACCTATCATCATGCAATCCCAATGTTGGTAGCTAGAGATAACTCAGCAATTGATGAACACCTCCATAATCCACCTAGATTATTTTGTTCGTCGTGTGCTCATAGAAAGATGCTTAAGTAAAAGATCTCCAGACCTGAAAAGTTCATCAAGGCATACCATTGGTCATTTAGGGTCATAGAGAGACGTTGAGTATCATCTGATTAATCATGCCTATTTCCAAACTGGGGTTAATTCCAAATTGCACGCTCATCCCTTTGGTGATTTGAACTATGTATAGGATTATGTTTGTTAATTTTCTGTTGAGCTCATATCAAATAAATCTTGCTGACTGAATGTTATGATTTCAAGGATTTTTTGGAGAAGTCTTTCGCGGTATTTGGAGTGGAACAGAGGTCGCAATTAAAGTTTTCTTAGAACAAGAATTGACTGAAGAGAACATTGAAGATTTTGCCAATGAAATATCCATCCTGAGGTAAGTTGTACTAAACAAATCATTTCGTCCTTTTTCTTCAGGAACATCCTATAAAGTGAAAAACAAATCAGACATACTTATTTAGCTAGCTTAACCTTGTATCTCTTTTCCCTTTATGCAGCCGCATTCGTCATCCAAATGGTAATTTTTCTGCTCTCTCCTGAGTCTATGTTAGTGGTGGCATACTGCTTGTACCCACTTCATTATGCTATTAAAAGCTGTAGAAGGCACTTGATCCTTGAGATTCAATGGGAAATCTGAAATACATTTCAGTTTTATGTTACCGAAATTCAAAGAATACACTTTTGGTGGAGGAATAGTTCTGTAGTTGTTTGTCAAACACATTTTTCCTTTCAGTTATCTTGTTCCTTGGTGCTTGCACAACTCCACCTCGTTTGTCCGTGGTTACTGAATTCATGGAGCTGGGATCCCTATATCATCTGATCCATGTAAGTGGACAGAAGAATAACTTCAGCTGGCAAAGGAGATTGAAAATGATTTGTGATATATGCAGGTATTTCCAACATAAAAACCGTACTCAGATTCTGATTCACAGTTCTTGGTTTCCGACTAACTCTTTTATCTCAACCACCTTTTCAGTTATTTTGTTTTGGGGGATTTGCGTGATTTAGCAGAAAGCCTAGAAATGTTTTACATTGTGACTGATAAAGGCTACTGTCCATACGACTGAATACATGCCATTGCACTTCAAAATTCCTTTACTTTCTTCAGTTGGATACACTTTGGAAATTTATGTGGCTCTTTGAAAAGTTGTAAATGACTCCTGTTAAGATCCTTAGACAAACAAGAAGTCACTTTGGAGCTAAATATTATTCTTAGAATTAGTAAAATCATAATTGTGTTCGGTTGGGGAACTTATGCACCATTGTCAACCACTGCATGATTTCTCATCATAGCAGATACTAAATCCCCTGGGTTACATGAGTAAATATTTGTACGAATGAATGTTTAGTGAATCTACCCATGCTGTTATCATTTGTCTACCAATGAAAGAAGTAGTTTTATTTAATAAAATACTCCCTTAGGGTACAAGATTGTAGTTCCAATTTGTAGTGCTGAATGAAGAAGGGAGCAACAGGACCTTCAACGGTGTTGGAGTCATCCTGGTTGTCAAGCTGGTTGTCTACCTTTTGCTAAATCGAACCTCCATTGTCTGCTGTAAATTCCAAGTTTTTGGATAAATGTTCTTAAAATCGATCGGAACTTCATGAATCTAATAGTGTTTGTTAATATTGAAGTAGTAAAGATGTATGAGTTTATGACATATAATATAACAAGAAATGGAGTGGAAACTGATGAACAAAACCATTATCGAAGATGGACTTTATAATGGGTTAAGGTACATTTGATCAATGTTTCATTATATGTTACATTGACTCGTTTTTCCAGTACATCGCAAAAACAAGTTAGAAGTGTTTTGGTATGATTATGTGCAGCTTTTTTGCTAACTTCTAATGTTCTGTAGAATCAACTTCATACCCATATCACATCTACTAGACAGGCGTATGACAAGTCTAATGAAGGTTATATGTAACATAGCTTTTGGTGAGATAACAATTAGAGTTGGTCTTTACATAAGGTGAAATGTCTAACATCGAATGGAAGAGACATGAGTATTCAATATGCATTAAGCATAAGAAGAAAGAGATGCACAGATAGATTTCTAGACTCATGTCCTGTCAGTTAAGTGTCATGTCGCCTCAATCAAAATGAGTGTAAACAGTACATAATCGGGGGGAAAGAACACTTTGTTGATTGAATGTTGGAGTACAATACCTAACTGAAATTTACTCTTATATGTTCTTTGCATACTTCTTAGTAAAGAGAAAATCATCCCTAGGATTTTGTAGCTTGGAGGACTCAACTTTTTATTTATCTGTGCTATATTTTCTGCTAAATCTGCTCTCTGCTCAGTATGTATCTATAACATCTGCTTCTCTGTGATTATTTAGGGGGCTGATGTGCATACATAGGATGAAAATTGTGCATCGTGATCTGAAGAGTGGAAACTGCCTCGTAAATAAACATTTCAAAGTCAAAATCTGTGATTTTGGGCTGTCCAGAGCATTGACTCCAACTCCCGTGCAAGATCCTTCCTCAGCAGGTACACCAGAATGGATGGCCCCTGAGCTTATCCGTAATGAACCTTTCACAGAGAAATGCGACATTTTTAGTCTTGGGGTCATAATATGGGAACTGTACACACTCAAAAGACCATGGGAAGGCGTTCCGTCTATCCAGGTAATTTTTACATGACTTTTCTTGTCAGCTCCGCTGAAAGAAACAGAAAGAGAACTACACTTCCTTTCATCTTCAAGTGCAATTTTCATATAATGGAAATTCACAAATTCAGGTCGTATATGCTGTTGCTAATGATGGAAAACGGCTAGAAATTCCTGAAGGTCCCGTAGGAAAGCTAATTGCAGGTAATTTTCATTAGAATATCTTACTCTACAATTGTGGGCATGTTATTATATTCCATGGGATTTTTCTTGTATACGCTAAAAGTGTAAAGTAGTTTCTATTCATCATAATTTCTTATTCTTCTATATTATTAGTGTATGAGAAGTACAAACTTTTTCATACTTGATCTCATTATATTTTTCCCCCTTTTGTGTTGTAGATTGCTGGGCAGAACCAGATGAACGCCCTAGTTGTGAGGAAATCTTGTCACGGCTACGAGAATGCAGGTCTTATGCTAATTGATTCTTCGCTAGAAGGATTGATTCTTCAATGAAAATTGTATATATTGCAGACTTAAAACATCAACTTCTTTTAAATGTTCAACTCCATATCAAAACCTGTTAGTTTTGCCTCAATCTTTTCCGCAGAATTGCTGTGCTTGCTTGCTTTTTTGTTTTACAATAGAAAAACTCAAAGAATGTCACTGATTGGAACTTGAAATACTAGGTCAGTTTTGCTTCAAAAATAAAACTCCCACCTCAATATAAACTAAATATCGTACGCTAATTAATTGTTGATTATAATGAGCGGATTAGATATAACTTGCAAAGCCTCCTGGACTGCTTGTTGATTTATTATTTTGAAAATTAAGATGGCTCGATCGAATAATAGCCATAGAATATTTAGCAATAGCACGAAATCAGATAGATAGATGTATGAAAAAACAGAGCCAACTAGTGTTCTTTTTCTTTCATTCACTCACAAAACATAATTAGGGAAGCCAAAAGTTTTAACCCCTGACAATACAAACTGTAGGACTCTCAGTCGAAGAATATCAATACACATATGTGCGCCAATGGAAACTTAGCAGTGGGCATCCACATTATTCCCCTTGAAGAATTTACGACATTATAGCTAAACTCACTCGCTAGCAATGTTTAAGATCCCATTAAACAAGCGAGCTTTCACTTAACATGTAACACAAATTACAAGTAACAACCATGTAAGGATTCTCTAAATGTTCCTCCTTTTGAGAAGGTAAAAGGATTCTCTCAAATTTCTTCAGAAAAAAGGTTCTAAAAGATCAACAATCTAATAAAACATCTACCTAAACATTTTATGGCCGACTTCTAAGAAAGTGACAGGAATCTCAGACCAGATAATAGTAATCTCAAGACCTTATATCATAGGATAAATCTTGAAATCTACTCAGCAAATTTGACTTGAATTTCCCAACTTCAGCATCCTCAGCAGACTCGAGGGTGGACTTGATGATTGATAAGGCTCCAGCTTGATGTAAGGCCACAGCAGCCTCATCTACAGTACAAGAATGAGCACTAAGCACTACATCCATTCAAGCATATATGCAAAGCACAGATAACTGCCCCGGCAAAAATATTCTAGCTACATCTGACACTAAGCGAATATGTCAAGCTAACCTGTAGGCTAGAAAACATCAGGCCTAGGCCCTAGCAACATTTAGGGACTGTTTGGGCATGATTTCAGAGCGTATCACCAAATGCCTACTATCATCAGCCAACTGGTCTAAATCTTCCAACTAGTTTCATCAGCCAAAATAGGACAAGGTAGCAAAGAGCCATACAAATAAAATAAGACGTCTCCGTATATCTTAAGTTAAACATCAAGCAAAACTGACTCAAGTTGTATAGCATTCTTTTGCCTTGAGTAAAAAAACACAGGCACCAGACAATTTTTTGTTTAAGCTGAGAATTCCTTTGCTTGGGTTGATTTCTCAAGCACTGGTGCTGAGGTCGACTGGGCTTCAACTAGCAAACCATGCAATCAAAGTGACTTTTTTTTGGGTCAGAGGACTAGAAATATTAATCACTACACATCACAACTATTTTTTGTTTTGAGGTAGAGATGCATCACAACAAAGTACAGGATAGTCACAGAAACATGTATTATTGTAGAATGCCCACGGATTGTTCAAACACCGAATTCTTGGGTCTAGCCAATAATAGGTAGAAGAATTACCAAGAGTTTTAACCAGTAAGCAGACTCCCCTCTTATAACATTTCTTTACAATGTGAAGTAGGGTAATTTTCTCCGACAGCTAGATCATTTTTGTCTTATTAAAGTTTTTTGGCTAAATTCAGGAAAATCGCACCAAACTGGTGGTTTGATATAAAAGGAAGTCATCCAGGCACATTCTTCACTCATTATCCAGAGTAGTGATTTAGGGGCAAAAAATGACCTGCAGGGCTCGGACTGAGGGAGGAGGCTGGATTCACAGAATCAAGGGGGAATCCTCACGGATTTAATTTGCAGAGAAATTTGAGTCCTGACCTGATTGTGATATTGCAAAAAGAGCTTTCAAGGCTTCCTTCCTCGTGCGATCATCTCTGGCAGACTCTAACATGTTCAAAAGCTGTTGAGCCCCACCAATCTCAACTATTTTCATCCTTCTTTCGTCTAGGAAGCAAAAAAGCGCAGGGTAAAAGATTCACAGATAAGAATCTAAAAATCTCATGATTACTTCAAACAGCTGTCATATTTTGACTACAAACTTCACAATATTGCACTTGGAGCAAAAACTGTAAACTGTATCGCTAATCGGTTAGAAGATATCATAGGGAAATCAAGCAGAGTTCATCCCTCTTAAGTTGTATAATGTTTTAGATATTTAAAGATCAGAAAAATGCTATTTAAGAAATACTGCTGCCATGTTATAGGACTCAGTAAAGGAACAAATCAAATAGGGGTTGGCTAGGATACTAAAATCTAAGGTACTAGAGTAGTCTTATCTTATATTGGGACGATGAAAGAAATTTCCTTATTTTGTACGATTAATCAATAGGGAGTTCTATTAGCTTTAAGTTTCAAAGGAAGGTTATACTGTAAAGAAATCACGAAAAATGGGAAAGTGTCTAGATGCAAGAGACTCCGCTCCACATAATTATCCACTGTGAAGATTACTCCCTCCGTCTCAATTTATGTGATGTAGTCTTTTTGGGCACGGAATTTAAGAAATATGGAATAACTTTGCAATCTTCCAAAATCACCCTTAAAATAAATGAATTCTAAACAAAAGAGTAAACCTTTGTGGCCTTTTTGCCAAACAAGCGGGAAACATGGGTAAAATGTTAATATTGTCATTATGTATTTGCCAAATAAGTAAATGGTCATTCTTTTTAGGACTGACTAAAATTTAAAGTGTGTCATATAAATTGGGAAAGATGGAGTAATATAAAAGAGGATGCAGAGAAGGTTAACGTTATCAGTTCAACTCAAATGAGCTCCTGACAACACAAAGGCGTGATAAATCTAGTGAATTCACAACTCACGGAATTGTTACTTTGACTTTCAGATACCAACTATAGTTTTTATTTGCTGCTATCTCCTTCCACTACCCCTAAAACATAAAGTGATAGCTTCTTACTGCTCTTTAATCAGAGAC
Source organism: Solanum medicagineum (assembly GCA_026153255.1). Taxonomy (NCBI): domain Eukaryota; kingdom Viridiplantae; phylum Streptophyta; class Magnoliopsida; order Solanales; family Solanaceae; genus Solanum; species Solanum medicagineum. Next base: position 14,144,541 of record JAPFFP010000046.1, read on the forward strand.
ATGTCTTTACAGATTACTAATAACATCAAAAGCCATGATATTGTGCACCAAATCGCCAACATATACTTGAACACATTAAAGAATCTATGTATACATAACTTTTCAATTTCCAAGTACTGTGACCAAACTTACCATCTATAGCAAAACGAGCTAATCTGGACGCACCCATTCTTTTAAATAAGGGATCCTTGACTTGTAACAGTGAGACAGACTGCTGCATCAGATTCTCTCCTATTTAAATCAGACATTAATATGCAGGAAATGAGTATGGTGTAATTCGATTTTCATGTAACCATAAGAAATGAGACCTTACCCATGTATGGGAAAATTTGATACCCAATAACTGTAGCAGTCCCAGCAAAGATTAATTTTAAAAGCCACCCTACTTTTCTTTCAGCTTCTTGTTCTATTGACTGTTCATCTAGAAAATAGACAAAATAGATCTCAAAAGCATTCCAGTAGTATGAACCCACAAGGGGAATAACAAGTGATCATTGTACGAATTGAAACAAAAAACAAACAAACTAATAATAGCACTAAAGTAACAAGATTCCCAATTTAGGTTAGATATAATTGTTACCTCTCCCAAAGCTGGAAGTAGAAAAACGTCGGGGTTGTAAATTTATAGGCGTTCTCCTCCATAGATACTGCATTAACAGAATTCCATCAACAACTGAAACAGCAGAAAAATGTGAATTGATGATGATGATGATGATGAGATGATGATCCTTACAGGGGTGAATCGCGCTGTTACTGCACGCATTCTGCAAGGCCAGAATTGTGAAACCAAGTCCCCTTGACGAAATTCAGAACAGTACGTTCGGGGGCCTACGACAGACTCATTATGGGCCTTTTGTTTGTAATATGGAATAATTGGGTTTTATCAGCTTGGTCAGATTTGCACAAAATAACCAGTTTGACATTTGTGCAGAAATGACACTTTAACTGGGGGTGTGCAAAACCAAACTGATTGATAAATCAAATTGAAAAAAATGTTATTGATTTATTATTATGGAGATACGGGGTTATTGGTTTAACGAGTTTTTGATGATTTTACAGAAAAAAGTTATTGAGTTATTGGTTCGATTTCAATTTTTAGTATTGAGTTATTGGGTAAACTGATAACCCATTAAAACTATAATAATTTACTATTTTATCCCTTCATCAATATTAAATACTAATAATTTAACATCACTTGGTACTAAAACGATACCCGTAAGTCAAGTATTTGCTTAGTTTCCAATATATAACCCTTCTGTTGGAAAGTAAATTAGAATATGAGGTCAAATATTGCATATTATTAAGTTTAGATGCTCAATTGATTTGTTTGTTTTATTGTATTTTATCGTATTGCGTCAGATTGTTAGAGAAGTCATATATTTATTATATGAGTAGTTTTTTATTGGGTAAGCTGAAAGTTGAACCGTTAAAGACTAAAAATTGATAAATCGAAAACTGATAAAAAATATCCTATTGATTTGTTATTAATTTAGCATATTTAAAAGTAAAAAACCAATAAATCGAATTCGATCGACCCACGCCCCACCATATACTTCAATAAAAATTATTTCACATCCCTATGTAGAGGATACACAGTTGTGAACAACTTTTTGCAACTCTCTTTGCAGGATAATTGGAAGGAAATCAATTGATTGACAAGTCAAATTACTTACTCCTATAAGAACTACTTATAGTGTTTAGTTTAATAAGAGAATAATAATCAGTTGTTTTAATAAGTTGTTATGGATGGCCTCAATTTGATAAACACATGTACGTGCATCTAATTGTGTTATTGATAAACCCACGTAGTTCAATGTGCGATTGAAGTCGGGGAGCACGAGGAAGATAGGTTGTTTGGTTTGCTGTAAAAATAAAGTTCTTATTAATCCTCACGAAAATATATCAATAAATATTGGTACCCATGTTCTTTTTGAGGAGCGAGATTTTATTTAATATTTTGTGTTCGCTTTTACTCAATTCACATCGTAAAAGAATTATTAAAAAAAAGTGTTTCCTATTTGTTTGACGCTCAAATTCAAAATATCTTGTTAAAAACAAAGAAATCTTTTTCTTCGCAATTGCACGCAACCAACCCTAGCTCTCTTTGATGTATTCATATTATTTATACATGGTTAAAATTAATTAACTATATATATATATATATATATATATATATATATATATATTATATCGATGTTGAAGCCCATTGGACTACTTCGTATATTTATTTCTTCGTATTTTGAATTTCCTTAATGAAATTTATGATTCTGCCATTAAATTGTTGCATGCATTATTTTTAATTTAAGTTATTATTTCCTTTTGTTATGGATAATTATATGTAGTTATCTTTTAGATGATATAATAATGTGAAAAATCTTTTATGTTGTTAAGGGGTCGTTTGGTTGTGAGATAGGATATATTGAGATTATTTTATCCCCCTTAATTTAATTTCATTATTTATACTAAAATGATGAAATAAAATATATTCTAGGATTAAATAATGTCCATTACATATCAAACGCATAATAAAATAATTTCGTAAAATATCTTAAAATTGTTATCCTTATATATTACCATCCAAATTAAACTACCCGTTAATGTATATAAAAGTTACATTCAAAACAAAGCTTTCGGGGTATTCCCCACTAATGCATTAGTTGAATTTGAAAAGGCACTTTGATTCTAAAATTCTCAAATTTATTCTCCTTAATCTTTCACCTAATAAATAAAGAGATTTTGATAGGTACGATACAGGGATATGGATCAGTCTTCATCAACAGCATCTAGAGTAATTGAAGTACCTATTGATTCTGTTTATCAAATAGTAGTTATGTTTTTTGACATGGTATATGTACTTTTTTCTTGGAGTAAAGGCATTATTTCATCAAATTACTTTTAGATTGATGGGGAAATTGAGAGCAAATGTTCTAAAAATAAATAAAAAAGTTCGATTATCCAAGTGCATTCACTTGTGGCACGTCTACTATGTATAAAGTTGTACTACGTTAAGAGCTGTTCAAGTATATATTATACCACAAGAATCATTTTTACACCAGATTTAACTGATTATTACAAGTTATAATTCCACTTTTCCAAATTATTATATTAGAGTTGAAATATAAATGTTTCTATCATTGTATGTAGACTCAATGTTATGGTACAAAATTATTCATATTATACAGAAAAATTCTTTCATTTATCTAATAAATAGGAAATATCTAGTATTTTCTGCTTTTAGGGATGATATTTTTTGAGATGAGGGTTTCCAAAAACAAACTCTCTAAGATCTGCATACATTTTACCCTCCACAGACTCCATTTGTGGAATTTCACTGAGTATGTTATTGTTTATCTAATCTAATAGATAGGAAGAAGGAGTCTCAAAACTCAAAGATGTGGATTAGTGATTAATGAAATGAGTTGAAAATAAACAATACTTGATGATATCTTTTCGTTTATTCGAGCCTTATTGGTAAAAGATGGTAAGTATCTCCGAAATTAGTCGAAATATTAGTTGAAATGCATCCAAGTTCATTAGAACAAGAGGATTCAAAATACTAGGTAGGTGTATGTAGTCATGGGCTGGAATAATAGGAAATTGCATTATGGCCAATATACAAAACAATTCTAAGGTGGAGCCAAACCTTTGATATTCTTGATTTTGTATATATGATTATTAAAAAAATTTAAAAAAAAAAAGGAAAAGGATGAAGAAATTAAACTATATGTGAGAGAGAAAATCCAACAGAAACAAAGGGAATTTTCTGTGAGAGAGATAGAGAGAGATTGGAGAGACCAAGTATGGAAAGTGAAGTAGATAAATATGTCAGAAGGGTAATAAAATTCCCTTTTTGTAACTTCTTTAAAGAAGATGATTGGCAAATTAGAATTATAGTAGAAAACAGTGCCTATCATACTAGTGTCCAATTATTGAAAGCTATCAGACAACCCATGATCCATCTCAAACTCATGAAATTCCCCTTTTTTATTACTCCAAAATCACCTTTAATAATAGACTAAAATATTTTATACCCTCAAGTCATATAAAAATTTACAATAAATAATAAGGAAGAGAAAGTCTGATGTACTGAATCTCTCACTATGCGCAGAATTTGAGAAAGAGTCAGATCATAAGAATCTATTATATGCACTTTTACACTAATACAATCTCTTTACAAAATTAGTGGTAATAATAGGTTGCTATTAGTAAATCAACTACAAATCACAAATCTAAGTACTCAATCCTAGATTTTATTATGAGGAGATTGATACGTCTTAAAGTAAGACACCCCCATCTCTACCCACCCCCCCCCCCCCCCCCCCCCCCCCAATGGGCCCCTCCGGCCCCCCCCCCCCACGTTTGCCCCCTAAAACCCAATTTTAAACCATTTAATACCTGGCCCTAAATTTTGTGGG
>JAPFFP010000046.1:14148965-14161970 GCA_026153255.1 Solanum medicagineum
GACCCACCCCACCCATATGGACCCTGCTGGCCATCCTCTCACATGTTGCCCACTAACATCCATATCTGAACCATTTAATGACTGGGCCATAACTTTGATGGGACAACCAAAATTAACCAAGCAAAAACTCAAATTGATTTATAGGTTTAAGCAATCTATAATTTTGAATGAGTACCTTTTCATGTATTTTTGCTTTTACCTTGTTGCTCTAAGCAAAGCTTCATTTCTTGGCCCCCCCAAGCAAATCAATAACATGGTCCATTTTTATATGACAATGTTTTGTACATCAAATCAGTCATGTTACAACTTTTTTCACTTTGGATTGATAGAGATCAAATTGAACCGCTTTCTTTTGTGTCATGATGTTGGATTTGAATATACTTGGAAAAACATAGAGTACTTGGATTTGGAATCATAAATTCTTTAAGTTTAAAAAGGGATGAAATCTTAAAAGTCCAATTAGATTTCTTTTATTTTCTTTTAATTAATTGACTATTGATATTGGGTAATGATGGAAAAAATGCACATGGTTTTGTGGCTAGAAGTTCATGTTTCTAGGGTAATAGGACAAGCAACTTCACATTAGTCAAAGCACTATATATCCTAAAACATAAATCAACTCTATACTTGAGATGAGTAAAAAGAGTCCAAGAACACTTAACTTTCTCATGAAAACCACAATCCCACATGATTTGCTTGGGAATATTGAAAGATCACAAAAAAACTCTTATCAAAAGAAGATCTCTTTATGCTCCATATCTCCTTATTAATTATTTTTCCACCCACTCCAACAAATTGCAAAAAATTAAACCTCAATTTCCTTTTCACTCTTAATTAAACCTAATGAGCTAAGGGACCAAATGAAACCTTCTCCATATTCCCTATTCTTTTATCAAAAATATTTCTCTTTGGACCTATCTTGAATAAGGACCCTACACTAATTAGTCTCTTCACCTACTCTAAATCAGGAGAATTCAACCAAATGTCACCAGACAGGTGTCGGATTCTGATTCAGACACGTGGTCGTACAGCAAATGTTCTTGGCCCCATCAGTGCTGACATGTCAATTCCAGTCATGTAAAAACATGGGGTCATCCAAGTTTCATGCATAGGGTAAGGCAGCCAACTCCCATTATTAATTGAACTCAGCAAATTAAGGGTTATAGGAGAATGGAATTGATTGGCAAAGGGCCCTGAATGATGGATACAAAAGGCAAAGTACAAAATGAGGTGCAATTATTCATGCCATTCATTTCCAGCCCCCCACCCCACCCCCAAGCAACTGATTTTAATTTTTAAAAAAATCTGCAATGACCAAAGAAAAAGCAAAAGAATAGTTGGAGCGATCAATTGAAGTTTATGAGTTTGAAATTCTAGTTCTTTAAAGTTATTAGTTTTACATTGATATTAGTTCAAATTCAATAGATTTCTTAATACAAAGATAAAATTTAGATCGAGAGGCATATGCAACAAAGCATTAATACTGAATTTAATACTTTCGATGCAGAGTATAAATTTATATGTAAATATCTATTAAAAAAACAATAGTAGATATATATATGAACCCATAACTTTAAAAATACAATTGGTTCAATTTTAATGAAGAACTCATAAATTTTAAATCCTGAATTCACCTCTTAGTTTATTGGTCTTGTCCAAACTCGTAACTCATATAGTAGCCCCAAGAAAAAGTATCCACAAAAAGAGAAGGAAAAAGGGGGGTGGTAAGCCCCAAAGCACATAATAAAATCATCATTTGTAGTAACAAAAAACTATACCAAGTTGATTGATATTGATACCAATACAATATCCCCTCCCCTCTCTTCACTTCTTCTTTTGCTCTCATTGTAAACATAAGAAAAGAGACTTCTCTTTCTCTTTTCCTTTCTCCTCCTTTTGGTAAAGAAAAGATAAAAATAGCTAATAGCTATCCATCATGAAGAACACAATAAGATGTTGCATATCTTGCATACTACCATGTGGGGCACTTGATGTGATTCGAATAGTTCATGCTAATGGCAAAGTTGAAGAGATTAGTGGGAGTGTAAAAGCATCTGAAATCATGAAGATTTACCCTAAACATGTCCTAAAAAAGCCATCATCATCTTATTATTCCTCAGAAGGAGGAGGAGTTTGTCCGAAAATCGTTGTAGTTCCACCGGATGCTGAACTTAAACGTGGCAAGATTTATTTTCTCATGCCACTTCCTACTTCTTCAAGTGAAAAAAATCGTTCAAAATCATCATCATCATCATCAACAACGACAACTAGGAAGAAGAAAACAAGATCTTCATCATCATCATCATCACAAGGTCATCATCGTAATAATAATGGGAATAGTAATAATAATACTATAAATGGTAGTAATAATTTGATGGTGTCTAATGATCAATATTTGAGTGAAATCTTGTCTGAAAAAGTCTCAACACAAAGAGATAGAAGAAGAGGAAGAGTTGGTGTTTGGAGGCCTCATTTAGAGAGCATTTCTGAGGCTGCAACTCATGAAGCATAATTATTTCTTGTAAAATTCTTTTTTTTTCCAAGAATTTTCTTCATTAAGGTGAAGGTTCTCAAGGAAAGTTTGAAATGTTTCTTCTAGTTTTTTTTTTTTTTTTTGGGTTTGTAAATACGCATAGAAGGAAGAAAACAATAATATGCCCTAAAAAAAGAAAATTGTATTATTGTTTGATTTTTGGTACTTAATGATTTGATTTATTACTACAATATGTAAGAATTTTGGGAAATTTTTTTCTCAACAGTTAATTATATCTTCAAGAAATGATTGTCATTGATGATCAAAATTTCCAGTACTTAATTTTGGTGATGTATTCTAATTTATTCGTGCTCTAAACCTATATAAAAAAGAAAGGATTATGATAAATTGACTATCAATTAAAATTAACTAATTTATATATAGAATCCTTATATTTATGTTGGGTTGGTTTCAATTCAGGGAAAGTCACCTAATTCAGCAAATTTAGTTAAAGTATGAATATATTATTCAATATGACGATTCTAAAATTTAGAACTCATCAAATTCAAATTTTTATTCTGTTACAAGAAGTAGATAATAGCAAATATCCACCATTCAAGAATAACACTTATGACTTTATTTAAAAACAATTTAACTAACAAATTGATATGTCTATGTCGATCTGCTTGTTTCCTGGTTCTGGTTTCCCTAATATGTCGGCAAACAAAAAAAAAATAACGAACAGTATTTCTTTTTCTGGTTTTTTATTTTACTCCATTAATAGAGGAAGATTTTATTTTTTTCTCAACTAAACAATACAAAATGCACAATTAGCCGCTTCATGACTAAATTATTCATCACGCAATAAAATAATACGTTCTTTAAATTAAAGTAGGCCAGGTTATGAAATCTGAGGCTAAGTGCATCATTAGATCTAATTAAAGTAGTAACAAGAAAAGAAAATCATGACTCATGTGGTACTAAAAATATACGAAATGTATTTTAAACTCCAGGAGAAAATGAATGATTCTTCTTTAATAAAATGTTTGGTTGAAAAGGCTATTAACAACTAGATTATAGGCTAGACTATCATGAACTTTTTCCTTCTAAAAAATGCACTTTCTTTTCTCTATATAAATAAATTAGAATATTACTACATGTTAAGATAATCAAAGGGTACTTTAAGCTATAATGTTGATGGAACAATTGTCCCCACTAAACTTTTCCCAAGCATAGAATAATGCAGTTGTAACTTGCATTATGATTTATGCGTAAGTGGGATGATTGAGCTTTCTTTGAAAAGTAGTCCTCCTCTTGTTCTTTGAAGACTAGAGAGGGGTGACTATCAACAATCCTTTATGAAATTTTCATATCATCACGTTATTTTTATTTGTTATTGCGATACGTACGTTATTTTACATTTTAAAAAGACTCTAAATATCTTTTATATTAAGTGATTTGATAATAATTAATATAATAAAGTTCTTACACTATAGTGGTGAAAAATTACAAAATTTATATTCTCTTCTATTATCTGATACATCACTCTTACATATGTATCGAAATATGACGTATCGAAATGCGATGTATTGAGACATTGAGTGATTTATCCGAAATTGATACGTGAAGTATCGAGACATTAAGTGATGTACTGAACTCAGGACGCGGTATATCGAGACGTCGAGTGATTTAAAAAAGAATAGGAATAATAAGTAATTAGTTTTTAACACTATGGAATAGGAATAATAAGTAATTAGTGATGTACTCGAAATCAGGACGTGATATATCGAGATGTCGAGTGATTTAAAGAAGAATAGGAATAATAAATAATTAGTTTTTAACACTATGGAATTTTGGTAAAGTTATTTATATATATTCCTTCAATCCATCTTTACTTGTCCGTTATTGACTTGACACAAAGGATTAAGAAGTAGTAAATGACAGTGTAATTTTACCAAATCAACCTTTGAATATAATAAATATAATGTCTTGAAAAATGTAATAGAGAAATAACTATAATTAATTACAAAGGTAAATTAGAAACTATGTGTAAAATTATCTCTTAATGTCATAAATTGGACAAATATTTTAAAAGATCCCAAAATAATATAATGGACAAGTAAAGATGAACGGAGAGAGTAACGTTTGTTCATTTGTTAATATCATGAATAGCTAGCACCCTTAAAGATTTCATTAATTACCAGTTTACCACTGTTTGATTCCATTCTGTTACAGGTCATGATATTCATCTTCTGATAGTGAAAATTGTTTGTGATCCTATACGTATTAAATTCCATATTCTGATTCATTTGAGTTTCTGAAACTCTCCCCACTAAATTGGGGACCAACAAAAAAGCTTAGCATAATATAAATTGTTTGAAATTTTATCCATTTCGATCGATCATTGATTAGATTAAATTACTTGTGAGTGAAGAAAGAATATCAGAATATTGAATTTTTGTCACTTCCCTCCCACCCATTTTTTAGATTTTTTCCCTTCTATGTGCATGTTTCGAATGAGTAGGACGAAAAAATTCAAGTGTTTTGATCTTATAAAAAGTGTGAAATTACGGAAGAGGACTAAAAGATCGCACATCACCAATTTAAATTTGAGCAAGGCTGATCAGCAAAAAATAATTACATTAAGTAATTAAATATACAGAAAAAACTATACATTGTTGGCTACTCCCTTCGGTTAAAAAAAAAAAACCTCTTTGCTTTGTAATAGCATTTTGATTTCAATTTTTCAAATGATATATTTAAGACCACAAGAATAATGGGTTTTAGGACCGCAAGATTTAAAAGTCTTTTTTATTTTCTTAAACTTTGTGTCAAATTTTAAACTTTGTGCCAAATTAAACTAAGTACTTCTTAAACGATGAATTATTATTTTCATGAACCAATATTTATATGAATTTTAATTTGGATCCTGACACGATAATTTGTATGGTTTTCTAATTAAATGGTTCATGAAAGTCGTACTTATTATGATGAATCTTTTGAATGTTAATTGAACTAATTGGATCTAATATAGAGTAAAATATTATAAATGATATTTTTTATTTAGTAATTGTTCATTACTTACTTTAAATAAGACGATTTATGATCTCTTAAACATATTTAGAACTTACTTTTAATCATAAAATATTTTTTTATTTCTTAAAATTCGTGATGGAAAACAATTAATTAGTCAATGTATTCCTCTAGCTATGTGAAGAGACCCTTTTTCTTCTGAAAAACAGGAAAATTTCTCTACGTTACGTTCATGTACTGATTATGACAAACCCTTATGTCAAAAACATGGATATCATGTTATTAATGCTCTCCAATTAATCTTATATGGTCAACTCCTTAAAAGTAGAATACGACCAAATATATAAACGAAATTTCGTCACGAAAATCCTTTTTTTCTTCCTTTTGAAAAAGCTTAATCAGAGCGGAGCTAATAAGGATTGAGAGATTCATTCGAATTTTTTTTAGTGAAAATATACTATTTATACATAATCAAAATTATTGATTATGTTATATAGTAAGTATCAAAACCTTCTTTTAATTTTTTAATATACTTTTTTTAAAAATTATTTATACATAATCAAATTAATCAGGAATAGTTCCAATTTATTCGACATGTATCATGGGTCAAAAATCTGCGGAAAAGTCCATAAACTTATCCATTTTTCCTTCTCTTTTTTGGGGCTAAGCATAATAAGTCTAGCCTATTTTATCTTTATTTTTTATATAAAGAAGAGAAATACAAAATGAATAAGACAAGAAGATAAATTAATAATATGAAATTAAAATAAAAGTCTCTACCTGCTGGCTGCTCCATAGGTTTTGCTATGCTTGTTTCTTAATGTCTTTAATTTATTTTCCAACATATATATGTGGTCTATTCTGCTCCATTTAATATTTATCTAAAATAATTTTATTCATTTTATTTCAAACAATAATATCAAGTTCAAGGAGTGTATACAACTTGGGCAAACATATATTTAAAAAAATTCAAGTTGTCATTAGTAGTCACAAAAATTGGCAGCTCATTAACGGGGCCGAGAAATTTCCAAGTTTATGATCGTAAGATTTTAACTGAATTAAAAAATGTGGTCTAATCTTTCCGTTATTTTCCTCTAGTTTTTTCACTTTCTTCAGTATTCTATTTTAAGACTCTTTTTGCTTTTGTTAATCAATACATGCACAAACGGGGTGGAGCCGCTCTTCGTCGAGAAGCGATAATTATTCGTCGAAATTATATTGTATATATAGGTTAAAATTTGATTTAATAAATATTATACAATATTAACACCTTTTGATAGAAGTTAAATGTTTAGTGTAGTAGTTAAGGGATTGCAAAAATTGTTTGAGGTTATGTTTTCTATTCTTGTAGCAACAAATATTTTTTTATTTAACAACCTTTATTAAAAAAACCTAGTTCCACACAAAACTCATTTAATGCATCATTTATTTCTCATAAAAAACTCAACCTGAGAAACTTAATTAATGAGGGGTAAAATTGGAAAAAATTTCCAACACATCCCTTGAAAAGTGAACGATTCACTTATTTTGAAACATCAAAAATTTTCTAACAATTAACTTAATATGAAATAGAGGGAGTAACTTTTGCGTCGATTCTATGTTATGCAGTAATAAGAAATTAAAGTAGACTCTTGGCCTCTGTACAAATGAAGTGCCAAAGATGCATATCTGAAAAAATGTGTTTATGTCTAGTCTCAATTTTGTTGTTTTAAAGTAAAGTTATGTTAAATGTATTAAAATGTTTAAATATGTCAAACGAAAAGTTGAAAATAAAGAGTTGTCAAAAGTATAGATATTTTTTTTAAACAAACTTAAACAGAAAATATGTCATTAAGGGGAGGAAATACTATTTTGATGCAACAAAGGGAATTTTATTTTGGATTTTGAAAACTTCACCTACTCCACTAGATACATATTCAACTCCTAATGAGTAATTAACATATTTTAGAGAGCTTGAAATATTCCTTCCACAAGACAAAAGAACCTGAGTTAGTTCCAGGTTAGCTTTCAACCACACACAAGCAATGAACTTGGAGGAAAAAAACGAAACGTTATAATTGAGTTTCCATTCAATTTTTCTAACTAGCTACTACTAAAATCACTTTATACTACTTTTTTTTTCTATTTATTTATTTATATGTATATATGTTCTCTTTGTGGGATAGAAAGAAAGAGGACTCCACGTTCTCCCATGAAACTGACCAAATACTTCCCCTCGTTTTAATTTCTTTTTCTCTTTGTTATACTACTCCTTTTACATAATTCTTTTTCCACTAAAAGGGATGGGGAAAATAATTTATTTATCTATTTTGGCTTGACTTTTTGTTTGAAATTATACTTAAAAGATGGGGAAATTAAAGGAGAATTGATTATGGGGTTGCCTTAGTGACAAAATGACATGTAAACATATACTCTATCCATCTTCTTTTTAGTTGTATTTTTTGAAAGTCAATTTTGATTAATTTCTAAAGTTTAAAAAAATTTAGATATTCAAAACTTTACGAAAAGTATTATCGATTGTAATTTTTTCAAGGTCAATATAATGAAAAAATATATCTTAAAATGTTAATCAAAATTTATATAATTTAACTTTAAAAATGAAAATAATGACAACTAAAATAGGACGAAAAGAGTGTATAACATTGATGGATGGTTGCAGTATATGGTTGTAAGTTTGTAACGTATTTACTGTTCCATCATAACTATAAACTCTTTAAACTAATGATCTAAAGATCCCTTTTAAATGAACCCAATTACGAGGAAATGTTGCATATTCTAAACTCTTAAACGGTTTGCGTTTTGTTTGTAACATTGAGAAATGGTAAAAAAAAAATTTTAATATGGCATTTCTCCTATAAAGAGAGTTTTTTGTTGGTGTTATAAGGATGGTGAGTGATAATGACATGAATTATGAGAATATATTACAGAGATAATTCTAAATTAAATAATAAACTAATTAATTTATAATAAATACAATTGTTTTTATTTACATAAAAAAAATATTTAAAATGTCATAGAAAATATACAATGACTATACAATATAACTTACCAAAGACACAGAAAGTATACATTGATATATTATATAGATTACTTATATATGATCTATACACTGAATATATATTTATGATACACTCAAAAACTGAATATAACTTGACTGTACATGAAATATACACTAACTATATATACATATATCACAAATGACCTTTTTTTTAATAATTACTAAGGCCGAATATCCATTTACTGCAATTATTCTTAGATTAAATTTGAGTCTAATATAATCTGAAAGATAAAATTTCTAGAAGATTATATTTTTCATGACTTCTTAAACTTATGAATAAATAGAGACAAAATCTCAGAGGCAGCTTAAAAGGATTTCTTTTAAAAAATTAATTTTAAAAAATTATACAAATTGACGTTTAAAAGAAATGCAATAATTTAGTTATGTAAATGAAAACGAATCTCATAATTCACGCAGTTAATATGTTGATCAAGAATCTAACAACTTAAAAAAATCATGTCCAAAAATAACTTGACTATTACAAAAAAATACAAACACATAGTTTAAATTGAAATTATATCGTATTTGTATATCTATACAACTAATATGACATTATATGCAATTTAGCATATAAGAATTATTTGTATACGTATACAACTAGTTGATTATTATACAAATAATGAGTATTATTGTTAGTAATATGCATAATTAAGCATTAATATATAGATGTGTATTTGTATATTTTAAAATTATACAATCCATCTATAGAGTGTGCTCATTTGTATATGAATGTTGGACAAACTTGCAATATATTTGTTTAGTTTATTGTGGTCCATAATGTATAGGCCAATAAACTATATATTAATATATACAAATTATTGTGTATGCAAAAATGATTTATATAAATTGAAATTATATAAATATTTGAGATTCTTCAAATTTGTTCTAGAGAGATTGAATGAGAAACAACACCATTATTATTGAAGTAATTACATGAAAAACGACTAAAAGATGTCATGATTAGGAGGAATAAAATAGGATTAGAAAAGAGAAAAAATCATTCAAAGTTTAAAATTGATATGATTGAGAATTTTTCGAAGCTAAATTAGTGAATGGAGATAAGAGAGATGAAAAGGGTTTTGAAAAATCACATATTTATAGGATGATTTGTATTTTTAATTCTTATACAAATTGAATTAGTGAGCCAAGAACATAATAGTAAATTTTGCTCAACTATAGTTCTTAATTATAATTATAGGAAACTATACCCGTATTAAATAATTACTAGTAAATATTGATAGCCGAAACTAAAGTTATATTGATAACAACTTTGTACTCTTATTTTGTTTATTAGACACATGATTACTGACTACTGCCCACTTTATTAGCCCAATGGAAGGGGGCCTTGGTTTGGGCTTGGCCCACAAACTTTTGAGCCATTGCCCACAAATTTAATGTAGATGAGATACGCCCTATAGTTCCATAGGTGATAGGACTTACGCTCCATGTTTTGAAATTTACACCTTGCCTCATATTGCATAAAACATTTTGCCTTACGTTTCTATTTTTTGAAACATTGAGCGAGTTAAAAGCAAAGAATAAAAGTATGAAATAATTCTGATACTTATCACTTGGATACTCGATCGATCAATATCTTGTTGATTGACCAACAAATTAGTATTTTTAAAAATTAATATTTAATACAACAACATACCCAGTTGTATCCCACAGGTGGGGTCTGGAGAGGGATGATTGTACGCAGACCTTACCGCTACCTCAGCGAGGTAGAGAGGCTATTTCCTAAAAATTTATATTTAATAAATTAAATTATTGTACTTTATTATCCGTTTGATTCATTTAATAAATGAATTTATCAGTAAAAAAGAATGAAAGACTGATTATAAATTTCTTTTAGGAAAGATAGAAATAAATCAAAGAAGAACAAGAAAATAATAATTAGACAATATATAGTATATTTTTAATTTATCAAAGATATGAAGTTTATAATGTTAAATATATCGTATAGTTATTTTTGGAATAAATATATCTTGTAAATATTTAATTCTTTAGAATTAGGCTAGTAAATATTTTTGGAATAAATATATCTTGTAAATATTTAGTTCCTTATTAGGCTAGTCTCATGCTTTAATTGAAGGCTTAGTTTTGTATATATTCGGACTTTGCATATTGTGAATGGGTAAGAAACTAAATATTTACAAGATATATTTATTCCAAAAATAACTACACGATATATTTAATAAATAAGAAAAATATATATAGAAATTAAGAATTGGAATGAAGTGTAGTAAGCATTGCCATCACAAACTAATCATGACTACCGTCGTAGTTGCCGTCTAGCTTTAATTGAGAAGAAAATTAATTTTCTTTCCCAAAAATATAATATTTGAGGTAGGAGTGTTAATAAAATGGTTTAATTGGTTATTTTTTTTAAACTATATCATCTCATATGTTTGAGTATTTCATAATGTATAATTACTTGAAAATAATTTCTCATAAAAATATAAGGTAAGATTGAGTATAATTGACCATTATAGTCGGGTTCTTCCCTGATCTTTGCGCATAGCAGAAATTTTAGTGCACCGAAATTGTCCTTTTTTTCTTTAATAATGTATATTAAAATCATCCTAATCATATAAATTTTTCTTCAGTATTTATTCGGGTCGATTAATCGTTTATTTTCTTATTTTTTAAATATCACTTCATAATATAATATTATTAAAATATTTATTCGCAAGTATAAGAATATAAAATCTTTTTGCCATGTTAATTCTTTGCCAAAAAATATTCTCGAACTTGTTATGAATTATTAGTCTTGATCTAAATTATAGGTAGGTAAAAATACTCCTTAAATTGATGGACTAACTTTAAATACATCATCAAACTTGACATAAATTATTAGTTTCGTTTCTAAATTATAAAATTTTAAAATCTTATTTTCAAAAAGTTTTTTGGTACCATAGTAAATTAAATTAATTAAAAGAAAGAGATTAGTTCAGCACCTGCAAAATGTGACCCTATTCCGAACTTGTCATCATCGACCCATGCCCGTTTCTCCGTTCCGTCACATCACACCCGACAAATTCACAGAACACAGACACGCCTACCTGAAAAAATGAAAAATATTTACGCAAAAATAATCAAATCGACAATTCCAACTCGAATTACGTAACGCAAAGCTTCCGTGCTGTTGCCGTCTGTCGTAACTTTCACGCGCCATTCCCGGCGACTTCCCCTTTTCTTATGTCATCATCTCCGTACACTCTCCTACTCATGCGGCTCACGCGCTTTTCCAATCGCCAACCGGCGATAATCCTTTATACCCTTTCCTCTTTCTCCCCTCATTCTCCGATCATCGTTTGCTCTTCTCTTCTTCTTTCTTTCCATCGATGGGTGAAATTACCGATTCCTCTACACAGATAGCCATGTCGTCAAGGCCGTTGCCCTTCCGTGAGGATTGTTGGAGTGAACAAGCTACATGGACGCTTGTTGATGCTTGGGGACGCCGTTATATGGAGTTGAACCGTGGAAATCTCCGTCAAAAGGATTGGCAACAAGTGTCCGATGCCGTAAATGCCCTCCATGGTCATACCTTGAAAACTCGCAGAACAGATGTTCAATGTAAGAATCGGATTGATACCTTGAAAAAGAAGTACAAAGTTGAGAAGGGGAAACTCGTTGAGTCTAACGGAACCCTAACCTCATCCTGGCCTTTCTTCGAACGGCTTGATCTGTTGATTGGAAACTCAGATAAAAAAGCTACGCCGCTGATGGTGTCTCCTTTACCTTTACAGATGTCATCTCCGCCTATGGGAGTGCCGTTGCCTTACCGGAGATCGGCGGTGGTGACACCGGTTAGTTTGCCCCAGAAGCGGCAGCTTCCGGCTTTTGATGATTCGTGTTTCAGGAGAAATTATTCGGCGGTAGCTGCTGCTGCTGCGGCAGGAGGAGGGGAAGAGGATTATGATGAGGAGGAGGAAGAGGAGGAGGAGGATATGGAGATGACTGAGGAGAGTTGGGAAGAGGATGGGATGAGGAGGCTGGCGAAGGCTATAGAGAGGTTTGGAGAGATATATGAGAGAGTTGAAGGGATGAAACAGAGACAAATGGTGGAGCTGGAGAAGCAGAGGATGCAGTTTGCTAAGGATTTGGAGGTTCAAAGGATGCAGTTGTTTATGGATACACAAGTTCAGCTCGAAAAGATTAAGCATACTAAGCGGTCTGGCTCTGATGGTATAAAGTTTACACCTTTTGATTTCTCATGAAGCTATTTTGCTCCCTTTATCATTCATTCGTGTGAAAGTTCAAAACTTGTTGGCTTAACATGCGTAGATGTATTAGTGATAGAAGTGCTCAATGTTTTAGTTTCTAAATTCCTCATCTCATTGTGATAATGTTTCTATTTACATCAATCTCGGATGGAGCCAAAGATTGACTATTTTTTGGCTTTGGAGTATGATGGAATAAAGCAAAATGGCTCTTT